>OX103974.1:24760815-25366945 GCA_944470395.2 Schistosoma turkestanicum
TCTCCTCTTTTTTCAGAACCTTATTCCAATCCAAATATATTAGTCTGGATATTTGCAGTAGACTTGGTTACCCTACCCAAGAACATGTGAAATCATTAGCTGACGAATATCAACCAGACTTTTGTACATTTACTGCATCAATTCTTGTTATATGAAAACCTGTCTGTACCATGAATCATTTCTCAGCCCATATGATGATTGTCGTAGCGCAACCTTCGTAACTTGCGCCAATTACTCGCTTTGTACATTCCATCTTTAAGAAAACAATGAATCTTGTGAAATGTTTCAGTAACATTATACCGTTTTCAGAAAAAAATATGTTGCTAATCTTAACATTTTGATCTTGCCTGTAAATTGGCATGTCTCTTGTAACATGTTTGTTATTTGAGAATAAATTATTATTATTATTATTACTATTATTATGTTCGGAGAAGTTAAGGTTGTGCGAATAATGCACTCCAAGATCAGTTACGAATGTGAGTTTGGGCAATACATACCTGTTGAGAATGAGATCTAATTTGGGAGACGTGTCTCCGAAACACATCCAGCCACACTTCTCAGTATTAAGTTCAAGGTTCCATTGCTTACACCAGACATCTACAGTATTTTTAGTTCGTGCTGGATTGTGTGCCACAAGTTTCCTAAGTCAGATTTGCTAGTTTGATAAATCACTTTTAGGTCATCCGCATAGAGGTATGTTTTACCAGTGCTGAAACAACTGCATATGCTGTTGATGTAGATTATGAAAAGCAGTGGACCCAAAACACTGCCCTGCACAACACCACTGTTAATTTGTAGAGGTGTAGATGTATGAGAGTTGATTTTGGTAATCTGATATCTATCTGTGATGAACACCTAATCCATTGCAACAGGTGGTCACTAATACCGACGGACTGAAGTCTGTTGATTAAGAGATTGTGAGGTACCTTATCGAAAGCCTTTTCGATATCAAAATACAATACGATTACTAGTTGCTTTTGATGGCGTATGCTGGTAACCTCATTAAAGAAATCTAACAGACATGTGGTGCATGACCTAGTTCTAATGAAGCCATGTTGAGAGGGGTCAATGTGACCTTCCCTGAGTAAGTGATCATGTAGTTGATCTTTTATCACTTTCTCCATCACACGTGATATAACTGGGGTGATATTAACCGGTGTGTAGTTTGGGATTAAGTCTTTCGGTCCAGATTTATGTACTGAGACAATATGAGTCAGCTTCCACGATTCGGGGTATGTACCAGACTCAAGGGATAAGGTAAAAATTTTAAGCATGCATCAACCAAATCACTCCTGATGAAGATTCCTTGGAGGACGTTAACACCTTTACATATCTCGGTAGCATCATCGGCAACCAAGGTGGATCCGATGCAGATGTGAGGGAGCGGGTGGTCAAAGCAAGGGCTGCATTTCTACAACTGAAAAATATCTGGAACTCCAAACAAACATCAATCAACACAAAAATCTGGATTTTCAATACAAATGTGAAGACAGTTCTACTGTATGGAGCGGAAACTTGGCGAACTACGAAAGCCATCATCCAGAAGATACAAGTGTTTATTAACAGTTGTCTACTCAAAATACTTCAGATTCGTTGGCGAGACACCATCAGCAACAACGTACTGTGTGAGAGAACAAACCAGATTCTAGTGGAGAAGAAAATCAGAAAGAAGCGGTGGAAGTGGATAGGACACACATTGCGAGAAGCATCTAACTGCGTCACAAGATAAACCCTCACATGGAACCCCCAAGGCAAAATGAAAAGAGGAACGCCAAGGAACACATTACTCCGAGAAATAGAGAAAGATATGAGAGGAATGAACAAAAATTGGACAGAACTGGAGAAGGAAGCCCAGGACAGAGTTGGTTGGAGAAAACTGGTGGGTGGCCTATGCTCCATTGGGGGTAACAGGCGTAAGTAATTAAGTAAGAAAGTAACCTATTCTGTTCTTTCACCCGCTCTTCCATTACCTTCGATAGTATTGGTAGTAATGCGACTGGTTTGTAACAGGCTGGGTCCTTATATCTCCTCCTTTGGAGAGTTCAGAGAGAGTAGCTTGCTTCGATTCCGCTGGGAGTTGCTGTGACTCGAGTGAAAGCCTGCAGAGATCACATATAGATGAACAGAGGGCTTCTGCTCGTTGCTTCTATACTATTAGGCGAATATTGTACAACTTGGTACCAAGGAGTAATACGGATACTCCCTAATCCGTCAACTGGTACTGGGTTTTTGTGGTGCTCTGAACATGTGGATGCCTGGTTTAATTGATCAGTGAAGTTTGTGTTGAAGATCTAAGCCATCTTCGGGTTTGCCTGTATTTTGGCGGCTAGCCTCACCTGAAAGCGTCTCCTATCACTTCGAATTTCGGTACTGCATCTGTCTCTCAATGACAAGTAAGAACTACAGTCAGAATCCTTCAGAGAGACCACCTAATCCATGTTCTTCTGTTTCCTAATATATGGCGTTAATGAGGTACATTGGCTAGGACATAATTATGGATTATCTTTAACTGCTTGCCGTTGATCATCTGCTGTCAGCCTCTACCATTCCCGTGGCCATGTGGCATGTAGAAGGTTCCCTCTCAGGCAGGTGTAATTCACCCTAGTGAAGCAAATACAGGGCTTGCTTTCGTTCTGCCTAAGTGTTTCGTATGTGACTATGTTAAACAAAACTGTGCCGTGGTCTCTACTTCCTATTGGTTCATGGATGTTTGAGGATTTTCAATTCTTAGTCCATCTGACGGCACTACATACACGCTCAGTCAGCTCAGAGCTTCTAATGGCTGCGCCAACCTACTAGTGGGATTTGTACCCTGTTTGCTGGGATTTTGAGACGGATTATTAAAATCTCCAGCTCATAGTGTCTAATCAAACCCAGGGAGTTTCAGTTACAGTAAGTTTATCTTTCTGGGCTTTAGTCCTTGAAGGAGGAAGATAAATCCCCCAATCGAGTATTTTGTGCCATTTGTGTGTAAACAATACTAACTTGATTCTTTCATCTCAATTAGTTGGGTGTCGTGCAGTATCTCGGTTTTTGAACGGTTGTCAATAAATATAGCTACTCCACCTCCTGTCTGTTGTACTCTATCGCTTCGAATGAATGTCATGTCCTCACGTCGTCGTCCGCAAAGTCGGGGGAAAGCCATGTTTCAGTTAGCATTATGCTTTTCAGATCCACCTGAGAACACATATTCCTGATTTCTAACAGATTACCCCATAGTCCTCTTACGTTGTTGTAGAGGCGCTTGGTGGTTTTTCCCATCACCTGGTGTACTTCTGCAGCAACGGCCGTTGTCAGATTCTCAAAAAAGTTCTTTAAATCGAGTTGGCCGGCTCTATGGGAACTGGCCTTTGCAGGTTTCCGTCTGTGCAGTGCGTTCAATCGGCGAGACTATGGTCTTCGTGCCTTGTGCTGATAGCTGGTGATGGAGGTAAACTGTCATTATTGTGCACCTATTGTTGCCTCCCTGTTGTTGTCTCACAGATCTAGGGCGGTTTTCGTAACACCTTATGTGGCTAGAGAGAGAATCCCTCAAGGAGTACCAACCCTGAAGAGCCCCAGTGAGATCTTCCCGATTCGTGAAGTCCACAGCCATCGTACGTGATGACTTAATAGTTGTGAGATGTGACGGACGAGTCAGCCGGGAAACGCTAGTTGCCGTGATGGTGAAAAAAGGCCATGCTACGTGATATCCATCATCACTAATGCACGTCATGTGCATGGGTACGCCACGAACTGCCATAAATGTTTGCTTCCGGGTGGCTTGTGATTTCCAGGCTGCAACTCGTACTGACCAAGGTTTGTCGTGACTGACACAGATCCGGGGGACGGGGAACTTAACCGAAGGCCTCTAGGATGTGGTTGGATATTTCCGGCAAGTTTTGCCGAGTCTCTGGTTACTCCCGTCGGAGGGGTTTTCCTTTATGCGAACGTTCTGGCCTCAGGAAATACGGCATATTCTGACCGGGGTGCTGCACACTCCGGGGATTGCTTAGTACTTGCCCCATCGTTTTATATCAGAGGCAGCCCTGCCCTCTAGTAAGCTACCCTCCAATACTAAAACATTAAATAAAATTGGTGAATTCAGTCTAACATTCCTGTCACTGATAGGTAACATTTGGCGAGTTACGGTGTTGCCGTTTCCTTTTTTTACACTTAACCACTTCCCCGTACTGCTTACAGATACTGAGTGCTTACAACAACCAGCAGTTTTGTCGGTGTGTTGGTTTGGGTTATGGATACTATCGCTGCCTGTCTCATTGGTTTATTGCCGGACGATTTAGGTTTACCTCGTGGGATTTATGGGTTGAATTTTGGTGGGGCTCATTTTTGTTGCCTCAGTTATTATGCTGTGTGGATAGGTGCACAGGAACCGACAGGTATGAATCAACCTGAACCGATAGTACTCTGTAGGTACTGTAGTGTCGCAAAGACAGGGGGCCCATGTACTGTAGGAGTTACATTCAAAAGCAAAGTCACTTGTTTCTACTGCGATTGAGCAGGCGATACTGTTACCGTTGTGCGAATTCCGAACGATAAACTGTGTCGACTTATATTAAATCAAATAACACCCTGTGTAGCAATGATTCACCAGTGCTTTCAATCAAGGTTAATAATGTGTGACAACGAGCAAGAATTGAATTCTGGTTCTGACTGTTCAGAGGTTAGGCGTTCGCGCGCAAGACCGAAGGTCCGGGGTTTGAATCCTGCGAGGTGTAGCAGTCATGGATGAGCACTGCTGATGAGTCCCTTACTAGGTCGAAACGGCCGTCCAGTGATACCAGGTTTCTAATGATGGTCTAACAACAGTCGAAAAAGTCAGTGACATGTATTTGATCACAATGAAAATGTTGATGCTAGAGTTGTTTACAAAAAGTAATGATTAGTTATACTAGCTTAGTTTTGACATAATTCAAATAATGTATTTGAGCTCCGAGTCACCATTATGATTTATGTGGTGCTTTTTCAACTCTCTAGGTGAAAGAAACTCCTTGAAAGTACCAATAATGTCACGCGATCAGAAATACAAACATCTCACTCATGATCTGAACATAGGAGCACTTGGATTACGTTCTACTTCCTATCAACATACGAAATATTCATGCGGTTCAGTGTTCATTTTGCAACAAATAATTAACGTCTAACGCCTACACTTTGTTTCATTTGTAACCAGCTATAGGAAACGTTACGAAGTGGGTAGGTTTGTAAAATGGCTTATTTTAGAAACGATCGCGAAATAGGTGCGTCAGTTCAACACTGAATTGCCGCAGCTTTATATTTGTGCTTTTTATTGGTGATTCGTAACTTGAAATTAGGATTTTCAAGCTAGGAATCATTTGTTTTGTAAGTAGGTTAATCTAAAAATACCGTTCTTTTCAAGACTGGTCAAGGTAGTCTCAGATAGTTTGCATTTTCCCCTTTATTAGCATTAAATTATTGGAGTTTGGCCGTCCACAAAACCTTAGTATAGCATATCTGCCCAATTAGGAAAGTTCGACAGACTTTTATCCATTCATGATGCTAATGTTAAGCACTTTTGAGGATTCGTAATCGCTATCTATGAGGATCAGAGCTTTAATTATTAGTCTTCGTATTAAATATACTGTGATTACAAGTCAGCGTTCATAACAGGCAGTATTTATCGGTAGTCTGTTCGAAGTTGAGACATTCATTGACCTGAAGAACCAGTGTCACTTATATTGGCAGTTACTGGAAGGCACCAAAGTTAGCTTTCACCCAGACATGAAGTTACACACTTGAAAAGTATATAAAATGAAATACTTAACGATTTTTTCTGGTGTCCACAATTTAACAAAATGTCGCACGACCATTAGGAATCGCGATTCTGACAGGATTGCATGTAATTATTCTCCTTAGCAGTCTCCGCTTAGTTGTGCCTTATTACCTACTAAATAATAATAATAATAATTTATTCTCAAATAACAAACATGTTACAAGAGACATGCCAATTTACAGGCAAGATCAAAATGTTAAGATTAGCAACATATTTTTTTCTGAAAACGGTATAATGTTACTGAAACATTTCATAAGATTCATTGTTTTCTTAAAGATGGAATGTACAAAGCGATCAATTGGCGCAAGTTACGAAGGTTGCGTTACGACAATCATCATATGGGCTGAGAAATGATTCATGGTACAGACAGGTTTTCATATAACAAGAATTGATGCAGTAAATGTACAAAAGTCTGGTTGATATTCGTCAGCTAATGATTTCACATGTTCTTGGGTAGGGTAACCAAGTCTACTGCAAATATCCAGACTAATATATTTGGATTGGAATAAGGTTCTGAAAAAAGAGGAATAAAGAAAACGGGACGAGGAGCAGAACAGAAAATATTCATGTTCAAAGCCGAACAACGGCTTCGCACATACGTTTATGGATAAAACAAAGGTATGTTTACCCAAACATTTTTAATATCAGAACACTTTACACCTGCGCTTATGTAGGTTAATGAAGACAATTCAGTAGTGAGATAACTAATGAGAAGTTAGTCGAAAGAATCGAGGAAATTCAGAAGAACCAATTTGTCAGTAATAAAGTTGATTTACAAAATATAATAAAGAGGATCAGTGATATAATTTTTTGGTTTTATTTATTCTTTTTATTTTTAACTCTGAAACTCAAGAAGTTATGAATGAGCTCTTTTTTAGTATAGTTGTCCAGACCAGCTTGTAATAGGATTTCTCGGTAGGAAGTAAAAACCAGCGCAAGGTTACAGACATGGGTTGTAGACGAGGTTAACTAGGAAAAGTAACATCAATATCACTGATTTGTTACATCCTGCTATATCGTAAGGAGCCGTAAGCAAACAAAATGTTCTGCCACACAGACATGGGTAGATTGAGGTTATCGCCCCACCGTCATGAATGCTGGTCAGATACACCACCCTCCCTCCTTTTGTGATGTTAGGCTCTCTTACGTTTAATGGTTAATTGTAAATAATGGTCTCTAGTCTACTCTCAATTTTTTTTTGTACACCTTATCGGAATTAACATTCTCTACTAGCTCCAACATTACAAGCAATCCAGACAACTTTGCCAGATAATATATCCACATAGCATATCACACTGATTTTAAGTAAACGAATGGTATAATTTGTAAGATGAATCAGTTAATGGGTAGTTTGGAAATAGGAAGGACAGGGAGCTGGAACGAGGAGAAAGTGAAAAGAAAGAGTTGAAATAATGTTAAAAATTAATGAGTAAAGCGATAAGTTGGTAAGCAGGCAAGGTGTTTGCATGTTAATGAATTGGGGAAATTAAAATTAGTTAAACTGTTAGTACTTAAATAAGAAGATACTCACAATGATACACGGTGTTTGAGTTCCTTGTAATTGACAGTAGTTGAACAGCATCTACAGGCTTTTCAATTTGTCTGTCTACTAGAAATAAAAACTAAAACTGCTTTGAAGATATGAAAATAATAATCGGAATTTAAATTCAGAGAAAAGTCACGGGTAACACTTCAAAGGCGTAACCTATTACTGTTAGTAGGAGCAATGGGAATTGGTCTATCATTTCATGATACATCTATGGGTGGTAATGAGAACACAATGTGTTCATAGTCTATAATTCGTTTCCGAGGTTCATCTAAATATTTGGTGGACCATAAAAGAGTGCCTGGGGACTTTGTGTGAGTTCCGGGAATAGTCGATATATCTCTTTAGAGTCTAGCAACAGCATGACTAGTTTCTTGAACTTAGTGATTGTGTCACAAATACGGATAGTAATTGGTAACCTGTTCCACAGTAGACTGTATCGTATTACAAAGAAATTAGAACGCAATGATTTTTTGTGTTTTGCCGTTAATAGTGTATATGCGTTGTTTCTCAGTCTGTAAGCAGTGTCTAGAAGTAAGCATTTCACCCTTTCGGATGAAACACCGAAAGGCAAATTATTCATCCACTAGAAAATAAAGTAACGTTTCGTGGAGATACAAAAGTGTGTGAGAAGATTTTATTGTAGTGACGGACAGTATCTTCAAGTCAACTGAGTTTGTAGATCACGATATCAATGCTCCCATGGATCTTCATGACCAAGCAATAGAAGTGTAGTGAAGGAGAACACAGGTGGGTCAACCGAATTGTATTTAACGAAAATTAAAGAGTTACTCAGTAAAATCTGAAAACCATATCGTAAATCGTTAATTTGCAAAAGATCAGTTCATCCTATGGAACTGGACTGTTCCTGTTGCAAAACATCACTCCATTGTCACTATTCATGCGTTTCATACAAATTCCATTGTTTTCTAACTCTTCCTTTCTTGATCTTCCCCCCATATTATGCTACCAGACTTTACGTTGACGTTCACGTCATATACTACTTATAAGTAGCTCGCACCACAGGAGTAGTCTTACAACACTAAGTGAAACCAGCCATCCTTCATAATCCTTCTCGATACAGTTATAAGAAACTGACTAGGGCTTCTTAGTTTAAATAGAGAATGCCTAGCCATGTGATCCGCTGAACAGCGCCCTCCACTGAAGACCCAAAACTCACCCTATTCACTTGCCGTAAACCTCTGATTTATTCTTCCAATAGTATAATACTCCTAAAATACTTACTACTGAGGGACATCCCTCAGTTCGGACATAAAACATATCTCCTCAGAAAAAAATTTGCTTGTAGAACTCCTGTTTCCTTTATATTCCTCGAACTGTCGTTAAGCCAACCAAAATTCCTAAACTGGCTCAGCTTTAAAACAAGACATCAATCTTCAGCACTATTTGTCGTCGCAATCCCAAAATTGTAAACCAAAAATACAGGAACTGGCAAAGCTTTTATTATGTGATATATATCTTCAAAAATTACCCACTAATGCCAAATTATTATCGTAGTGACGCGTACGGTGGGCAGCACAGTATTTCTCATCCGGTTGTTTGATTTGCCAATGAGCTTATAGTTGAAAGGTTTTGCTGGAAGATCACTAGTAAGGACATGATGGCGTAGCTAACCTCCCTTGCATATTGCCTAAGATCATGTAAATCTACTTTCAGAACTAATACGACCCTTGACTCTCCATTTAATTACGAACATCTTTATTTCATAGGAACCTTATCATAATCAAAAGGACACTTCAGTCTCTTGATGTGTGAACTAATTCACACTATGACATACATCACTTTAGCATAAGGATATTTCTTCTAAAACATTGATCTGAGACCTCACCAAACGGTGCATTTCTGACCATATCTGTCCTTCAACCAATATTACCGATAATGAGTACCATATAAATTTTGGCTTTCCTGCTCTTTTACCACACGATACTGGCATTTTCGCTTTATATTCTCTTTACATCGATTTATGAAGTCCAGTATGTACATTTCCTGCTCCAAGGTCGTGCTTCTAGTTCTCTCAAGGTTGTTATATGACCCAAAATTTAGTGGCGGCTAGTTTGCCTCCGAAGGCCATCGTTTCCTTGAAAATGTCATTTCTTAAAAACTGTCGTGTCTTGCTCAAGAGTGGAAATGCGGATATAGGAGAACAGCCACAACAGTATAACGTTATTTTGGAGAATCGGTTTATGAAAGGTGCTTTATTATTTGATTCGGGCACTATCGCATATATCAGTCCTTATGAGTTTGACGTTCGAAAGTATCAATATACAAAGGCTGTTGACGCTTATGCATGTCTTGGCGTATTGGTCCCTTTGATCTCACCTACATCGGATTCGAGCATTCTTACGCTACAGTCTTATCTTGTTTTGGCTACTGGGTGTAGTTCTGTGGGGAAGCTGCCATCGTTTGAAGTTTTTCGCATCACCAACGTGCAGTTTGTCAATTTAAAATATCAGGGGGTTGAAGAAGACATATTCTCCGATGTTAGTCTCAATTTTTCGCTAAAATGCGTTATTATATGACTCCTTTTAACTGAACTTAATTAATTAATACTTTTTTTCATAGTATATGTTACTTGCTTTTTAATATTAATGGAGTAGTTTATCGCATATTTTTTCTGACTTTCGCACGATCACTCTTTTGAATATTTATATTCAGTCAATCTGGCTGCATTTTTAATTCATCTCGTTGTGGCACTAATTTTAAGTTTTAGGAGACTATATCTAGTCGATTCATCTTAAAATTGTAAATTTATCATTTAAGAGTAGTCAAAAATTTGCGCGATTAATTTAATGTTGATATATTATCAGTATGTTGGTTTTAAATTCGGGGAATTTCGCCAACCATACCCACTGTTCAGTTTATTTATCCCTAAAATTTTTGTTTATTTTTATTGAGTCTTCAATTTCTTACATGATGGACTTTCTGGCAACCGACTTTGTCCATATTAATACAATGAGCATTCTAAACTTTAACTCTGATTCGTGTTCAAGAACAATTTGTATAGTATCATTCGTAAACTATCAATTTTATTTTTTTGAGTGTTAGTAATCTTTAATGCTATCTCGCTCTGCTGAATGAAGAAACAGATTCCCTTATCATCATGTTACTCCAGAAGTCCATTAAAATTTAGTTACAAACTTATGAGCATTAGTGATTAGAGACCTTTTCACTAGTGTTCAGTTAATTCCTTTCATACTTCGAAGTACTCTCATATTTGTCAGTGTGCGATCCAGCATACTGTGAATTTCGCTACTTATTTATATATTGTTGCATTGTACTGACCAAATGAACAGTTGTCGACGAGCAGTTATCTTCGTCAATTACTGAATGGTGTTTCTACTTCATGCCAAGTTTTCTGTAGTTCTCTCACCGGGAGAGAACCAACCCACAATTGTATCACTTTGTTTACTCCTGGTGAATCAGTTATTCTCATTCAATGTTCAGTGTTTTAAGTTCTTTCAATAGAAGTCGTCATGGTACTTATCAGCTAAATGTCTCAGTGGTGTTTTTTGTTTACAAGCAATACGTCATCATTTGATATTTTTATATCAGCAGAATTCACTCAAAACTGCAACATTATTTTAAATGTTATCTGATAACTAAATGAATCACCTTTGATTTAATTTTTATTAAAACTCCTTGTGCTTGATTAGTTTCTCAGTAGTTGAGTATCTTTTTCTCTTACAGCTGCGAAAATTACTGTCATCAGGAATGTTTTATTTTGCTCGATCCAATATTGATGGAAAACCATATGATTTAACTGTTAACATTCAGAATCGAAGTCGTCTGGGTGATGAAATTCTTACTGCCAGTGATATGTATGCTCGAGGTGATGCTGGACTGAATTTTTTATGGAATAAAGGGTTAATGGGACCGTTAATACGAGCCGGAATTAATCCTAGTGATTGGTTGGTATCCATAATATGCGGTGGGTTTGAGGTTTGTACAGTTTATTGCGGTGTTGGTCAAGCTCGAGTCGGTGTTATATCACGAGTGTCAGCTCAGAGACCTGGTACTCGTTTTCATGTACGTGGTATAAATGATTGTGGAGATGTAGCCAATTTTGTTGAAACAGAACAGGTGGGTAATTTTCATGGAGTTTGTCAGCTTCTATTCGAAATCACTTTTACTTGTGATAAGCTCTAAAATTTCGCCATAATGTTTCATTAACCAATGAGTTGTTCAATTATTGTTATGAATTATGATTTAATGAACCCTCAGAGGACTTAAAATAAGTGAATAGAATGCTAGTTACGATGATTAAATGTCATAGAGTAATAACAACTGTTTGCGACACCAGAATAAAAAACTCTGGACGGAATTGAGGTCGGAGTTAAGGCCTGAACAGCGTTCAGTTTCTTTAACGAAAATGCGTACTTAGTTACGAAGTATGAAGCACATTAATTGATACAATTAAGTCACTTGAAACATAAACGATTGGAATATACGGATTTCACTGGTCACTTAGATACTTATGAAAGTTAGACCTGGCTATCAGGTTTAATTCTTCCTTAACATGTCAGTCATAGTGTTAGTGTTATATGCATGGGCGTTACTACTATGTTTGACTCTTGTGGGGACTTTAAACGCATATTGAATTTCACATGGCTTATAAACAATCATCTAGCCTTATAGAGTTTATTAGATGTAGCACCCACCAAGTAGCCTTCATATGAATAAATGAGCGCACAAATTTCTTGACACTTAGTAATTACGTGGTATTTCGTTTAACGGAATCGTATATACACGTGTTAAACAAGTATCGCATTCAAAATCCATATATGTAAATCATTTTCGGCACAAGTTCTGGAGTAGTATACGATGACAAACAATGCATTTAGTTGTTATACTTGTATTATAAATGAATGCTAATAAACATATAAGGTAGTTTTATTTGTGAAATACGTATCTATGACTCCTGGAGCTTAAAATAGCAAAGTTGCCAAGTGACTAAAGCTGTCGAAGTATACTTACTAGGAATTATTTACTTATTTATGTAAAGCAAATATTGGGACAAGTAAGCACAATAAAAATGAGATTATGGGGTGATAAAGGAAGAACGATGAGTACAACAAAAATGGATTGAAATTAGTGTATGAGAGTGAGATAATAGTATTGACAGTGGGAAGAACAGTTCAGTTAATGAAAACACACTAAGAAAGAATCATTTAAGTTTAAAACATTCCTCTTAATTATCTAAAGAAAGTGAAATAAAGTTACGGCAGGACTGCCACGGGCTTCTATTTTGAACTATGTCTGATAACACCTCAAGCCACTGAGTTTTACTCTCTCCGGGACCCCAACCAGGGATTCATGAAAGAGCAACAGATGCCAGTGCTATATAGCTTTCTCTCATATCCTGACGTCATTTCCGCCTTATCTGATCGGTTCTAGCTTTGCAAAATAATGCACGGTGCAGAATCCATCAGAATGACATTTGCAGTGCATGTCCGAGTCATCAAAGATGACTACACCAATGGAATAATCGTTGCTGTGACCAAACACACGTTGCCGAACCTCTGCATTACTAAAAAACTTTCTGTCATCCAAGACGTCGGTGAATATTATTTATCGGTGTTCTATCAGCTTCATAGATTGCTTCATTCACGTCCGTCAGGGCGTGAGTAGAGGTAACGAAGAAGCATCGTTTAGACACTGATTTCTTCTCACTGTAGTGGAGCTTCCTAATCTACCAGTATATAATCGACTGTTAATGGGGATCCAGTCGATTAGCGTTGCCGCAGCTCTAGAAATTAGTGCGATACGAACCTAGCAAAATCAGATGATGTTATAGTGTCGCCGAGTAAACGCATTCAAAACAAGCTTTTCGAGGTGGCAGATGGATAACGAATGTGTAGTACGCTTCTAGAGTCGTGAATATGGATCTTGGATAGACAACAGAAATCTATGCTTAGGATTTCCAGATGCGTAGTCAGAATGGCCGGTTTAGGTGGCACACTAAGTTTCAGAAAGGGTTATTCGAAATCCATATTCGGTGGTAGTATCTTATTTCCAAACAGTCACTGACTTGAGATCGTTTAGACAAGACAGGATTTCTACCATAATCTAGTCGTGTATGAGTTGAAGAGTAAAGAATACCTAAAATAAGAGTACAGGAGTAAACAAGTTACGCAATGTAAAATAAAAATGAATGTTATCAAATTGTTGAAAATACGATTTATGCGAGTGACGGTTGATGCAAGCGTGAAATTTCCAAATTATTGTCCTAATTTAGTTTGTGTATGGACTATGGTACTGCAAGGGTGCCCAAATGAAGGCAGGTTATCTTCCTAAGAGGCCACTTCCAGAGCGTTTGACCAAAAAGTTTGATCTAAAGGGTAGTGAAGCGATGTTAGTAGTTACAGTCTCGTGGTAGCTGGCGACCAACAATAGGTCCGTACGCTATTCGTTCCATTAGGATCCTGGAGCCCATGTACACTATTGGTTTGGAGTCAAGGTTTTCCGAGTTCCTAAGGTAGATCCTCCGTAGCGTTTTTACGAGTGTAATTCGTTCACATTCAATTTTGTTTGTCAGGATATAATTAACTACCTGTTCAAGCTGTGTTCTGATTTTGGGGACTGGTTGACCGTTGCACAATGTTGGATGATACTAGAAATATCTTTATGAACGTTTGATTAAATCTAATAAACCATTAAATTATCTCATGTAACTTTATCCAATAATAAATTTAACGGCAAAAACACGATTTATGGAATAATATGAATTCAATCTATTTTGAGGTTTCTTATCAACTACAAATGGCATAAAGTCGCGATTTTTTAATATTGTTCTAAACAGAGGTTTACAAATTTTAATCAGCATAATAACACAGTGATATGCAGAAAACAAGGAGACGGTAAAAATCGTTTTATGTATTAGTTAGGACTGATGAATATTTATATGTTGTAAATAAATTTATGTAAGGAGACAGATGACATCATAAATACCGATGAAGAGGCAAAAGAAAAAATAATATCCATTTAATATATGATCAAATTACTTAGTTGATATAAAGTTAAAATTATCTTTATGAGTAGATGACAATGGATTGCCTTGCTTGTTCGTTTTAACATCTATTCATCAACCGCAAAAGTGATGTTAAATTTCTCCCTTTCATAAACAGTATATTAGCTTATATATCTCATAGTTAACATTTTTTTATATCGTTTTACAACTTACTTATATACTCCTGTTGCTACTCGCGTTGCATAGGCTGCCGACCAGCAATCTCAAACCGGCGATTCGGTCGGTAAGTATGAGAATAAACAGTGTTACAACTGACTTGTAGGGATTCACTAACACAAAGAAAATGCCGACCGTGCAATTAGTATGTGTTTTTGCCCTATTTTTCACTTCTTGATTAATTTTTGTCTTCTTGTTCTCCCTTTCTCGATTCACATCGATGTTATCAATCTAGATCCTCTACATATTGTTGTCTCACAAATTGAAATACTAATTTTCTTAGTACGAAAAAGAGCTATCAATTGATTTTTTTAAAAACGTTCCTTAGATTTTAAGTTTCAGTTAAACTTGTTTATCGTTTTGCAAATAATTGTATCATCATTCCTTGGTCTGTTCTTTTTTAATTTTATTTGGAAAAAAATTTATTCATAGTTTATCTATATGGGCGATTCAGTAAGTAGTTATATTCAAGTTCGTGGTACAGTTCCATTATTTTGGGAGCAACCAGGTTTACAAGTTGGTTCACATAAAATTTCACTTAGTCGACCGTTAGAAATATCAATGAGTGCATTTGAACGTCATTTTATGAATTTAATATCACAATATGGATCCGTTGGTGTTGTGAATTTATTAGGTTGTAAACAAGGTGAAGCAATGCTTAGTAAAGCCTACCAAGAACAACATGGAAGATCATCTTTTCGAGTAAGTTTATTTCATGTTAGCTTATATTTTTTTATTGATTATAAATGTTGAATTTTTCCTAAATGGATTAATGCTAAAGAATTTTTTTAATCACTTCTTCAAATCTATCTACTGAATTGAATATTGAAAGTTGGAAATTATTAAATAGTTATGGACTATTATTATTCGTTGATTTTGAAGACTGATTGTGATTTTTTTTTAATCAAGACTATTTTGCAAAAAGTTACTTATATGGCTAAACGTACATTATGAATTCCATTACTAACAATCATCCAAAATATAACTGAATTTAAATCAAATAGAGCTTGTTTAGCATCTCTTATGGTCACTTGCAACGTAGAACTTTGTACGTAAGTACATCAGTGCATGTCGCCATACCACATCAGCACAGAGATGTAATTGTCAATTCAAATCCAATAGTAGAAGAGGTAGTAAAGTTATTAGGAGTAATCGGAGAGGTTAGGATTAGAAGATATTATTCAAGAAGTATGATTTAATGACAAAAGTTTAGAAAGTCAAAACTAGAAGTGTTGAAAGATCCAGAAGATTAGGATTTGAGAGAACATAAAGGATAAATGAACCGGAGCCATTGCGAACGATTTTGAGCCATGTCATTCAAGGTCTCTAACCATCGATTATTATCATCTCGCGGACCCCAACCAGGTAGTCGACAATTACCGACATGGCCCATTCCTCTTGTCAGTGACTTCATGGATTTCTGCCATGTTTTGGTTTGGCCGCCCCTAGCTTTCTTCCAACCTATTCCTACACTACAAAACAAGGCTCGACGAGGCAGTCGGTGGTTGGGCATAGGCAACACATGTCCCAACCACCTCAACTGATGAAGTTTCAGTTTCATCATCATCAGCATCTCTTGTACAATAGTGGAAAGCTGAACTCTTTTATTATTTACACCATCGCTCTATATGAATGATATTGCTAATTTTTTTTAAAAGTTTTACCTTTTTTTTCCCGATCAATAATCGTTATATATATATATTAATTATAATTATGATGAATATCTAGATATTATATGCTGTATATCAAACAATTTTTTTTTCACATTGTTTATACTTAGAATGTGGCATTAACTACAGTTTATAACAAACAATATCTCTAATCTTATCAATTACCTTGTTTATCGGGTTATTTTCTCTCTGAACAAAGGGAGAGATATAGGGATTAAATTTTTCTAACTTTAGCTGAATTAATTCTATTGTCAATATCATGTGTTTAACAATGAAGTTTGTGTTACCTTTTCTAATCATTGATTGTCTTGTTTATTTTTTTTAAATCTATTTAATTATTTATTCTAAATTTTCACTAACTCAATTATTAACTAATAGGTATTTCAGTACACATTGTACATTGTACCACTATTGTAGTGAAGGAGAACACAGGTGGGTCAACCGAATTGTATTTAACAAAAATTACAGAGTTACTCAGTAAAATCGGAAAACTATATCGTAAATCGTTAATTTGCAAAATATCAGTTCATCCTATGGAACTGGACTGTTCCTGTTGCAAAACATCAATCCATTGTCACTATTCATGCGTTTCATGCAAATTGCATTGTGTTCTAACTCTTCCTTTCTTGATCTTCCCCCATGTTCTGCTGCCAGACATTACGTTGACAATTACATCATATACTACTTATAAGTAGCTCGCACCACACTATTGTTATAAATGAATAAAAATTGATCATTACTAAGACTAAAACGGGAGTTTCCCATTAAAATCCCTATAAATTAATTAATGTGCGTATAATAAAATGACATTTTTTTTATTTTACATTTCATTTATTCATTTTTCAATCACACTTGTTTTTGTTTTTTTTTTGTAACTAACTCATTGTTAAAAAAAAGGATAGTATCCACCATATTATATTTGATTATCATTCGGAATTACAATCAAAAGGTGCAAAAAGTTTAGAATGGATCAATCAACAGATCAGTCGATTAGTTAATGATTGGGGATATTTCTATGCAAATGGTCAACAAGTTGAATTATGTCAAACTGGAGTGGTAAGTATTCCAAGTTTTGTTTTTCTGTTTTAATAATTTAACTTCTTTGCATGAATGTCAACTTTATGAATCATACATACTTTTGTTTTTCTAAATTCTACTGCAAACATGAAAGTTTTGTGTGAAGTGACTTGTGGTTTATTTATACAATTAATGCACAGTTGTAGAGTAACGGCTTAATAGTCGTAGTATTTCCGTTTGGACTGGACAGTAATATCACTAGCTTCGTTACATAATAAAGTGTAACTTATAACTGAGTGTATTAGTCTGTATTTAACTGTAGAACTAGCAAATAAATTGTTTAGTTGACATTAATAAAATGATACCATACCACTGTATTTTTAATTGTAAAAGAGTGAAATTACAGTATGCTTTCACATGAATTTATAATATAACCATATAATGTATTAACAATCGAATTAAAGACAATTTTATTTAGTTCAGTTGAATTTACTTTTATTCTTTGTACACCATTTTGAGATGGTGAAGAAAATTTGTAGCTCAGGTGGATGATTGTGGTGGTGTTTTGTTCTCTGAGCTGGTTGTTTTGGTTGTGGAGCTTTCATTGTTCTTCTGAACAACATCATCAGCACAAACTTCAGATAGAAGTGAAGCATTCGAATTTCTCCACGTTTGACCTGTAGCTTGTTCTGCTAACCTCGATCTTGATTGGTTGCTGTTGGCTTTTGACCTATCGTTGTTTGCAACTTTGTTTTGATTGCACCTCCCTTTCGATCTGTTACCACACTACTCTTAATTTTGTGTCAAGTAACCTGGTATATTGTATTAGTTGAGTGTTCATATTGAACAAATGATAAAAATTAAATAAATTCTTTTTGTTCTAATCGAGATCCATCACCTAGGTGTACTAGTTTTTATTTACTTGAGGACTTCAACCAAGTATCTGTCCCTCTTATGTATTGTCCATTAAGTTATTGAGTTCATGTAGACACTAATTTACTCAGCAGGTTTAAAGTTCTGAGTTAGCGTATGTATCTTCCGACTCTTAATATTCAAGACATCTATTTTTCATCTGACTGAAGAACACGGTTATTTTCTGTAGGGATATCTGCACCCTGAGTAGACTCATCAATATTGTATTTAATTAAGAACCTTTAATTGTGATTTTCAGTTCTTAGATTTTAAAGGATAACCTTTTTTAATAGATTGATTTCATGCAAGAATGTTCCCATATTTTATGTTACTACATTTTGATTATATTTAATAATGATTAATATTTAGGCGATTTTCCATTCTATCTGGGTCTCATCAACTGAACGTTCACTAATCTAATTAAATATCACTGATACTTTTGCATCTTGGATCCATTATACTTTTCAAGTGAAACGAATCCATCTCAAAAATCTATATTAATAATTTGGGTTTACTTGACTGCTAGTGTATTCGAACTTGAAATTTTTTATAATGTGGCGCTTGTTTATTCAGGTGTTACTCTATCAATCCATATCATACAGAGAAAATGTTGGTTTACGTTAGGGTTAGCTTAAAAGTTCATTGTTTTCAGGAAAATGGTGGTTATAAACTGATCTCTCCACTAGATGTTGAATCCAATCAAAGCAAAGCCTGTTAGTATTTTGAGAAACTGTTTATTGTTAATTTGAACCGTGTAGGTAAATGTACATTTATTTGATTAATTTCATAAAATAATATGATATTTTTAACTAGAAACATCTGGTAATTAATCACTGATATCTCCATTCAGATGTTTACCACTCACAGCCTTTTGTCGTAACTTAAATTATCATTTCTATTTTCAGTCTTTTCCCTGTTTTATTTGTAGAAGTAGCAGTTTAAAATTGCTACACTGTTGTACCATTTCATGTCGTTCCATTTAATTAGTCAAACGTTCTATAGTCGAAATTATACTTAATTTTGAATGAACTGAAATTCGATTTTTATGTTTTTACTCAATTTTTATACTAAAACATTATAATACGGATTCCGATACATAACCAACCAATGTTTATAGATACTTTTTTTTTATTTTGTACCCAAACTATTGTTTTTCAACGTAGATACAATTTTCGATGAACAATTAACTGTTTATCTCCACTGATTGTATGTGTTGCATTGAACACATATTGTACTACCTTTCTCAGCGTTATTTTCATTGTATGTTGATTTCATCATAGTTCTAACAATTTTTGATACTAAAATGTGATATAAATATTTTGACTAGTTGTGTATAGTTTTAAACATATCGATTTTACTGTTGTTGAAAAATTCCCCCATTTACTTATCGCGCTTATTATCTGTACAATGATGGAGTAGTATTTAGAGCATGTAACTGTCAATAATTATATGATAAGTTCAACTTCTGTATAAACAGCTGATTAGTATCACTAGTTCTCACTTGAAAGTGTGATTTCAAACTAAATATATAGATTTGATCTTTCTTAATTGATCGTAACAAACCATGTAGTTCATAGGTAATCGTTTTTACTCAGTATCTTTCAGCATTAAGTTGTTTTGTGAGTTAATTTTTTGAGCTAAACCTAATAATAGAGATTAATAGATGGGTTCTTGATAATGTTATTTGTACTCTTCATTGGTAAATCTGTAGCGTGGTAATAGTTAATAACAATTTCAGCATTCATGAAGTTCAGTTTTCCAAAAAAATATGTTTGAGTATTAACATTTTCATTTGCACATCTAGTAATAATTGTTCAGTACTGACAATATAAGCTTAAATAACTCTCAATACTTTAAATGATAATCAAATTCAATAACCAAGTTTGTAATTGTTTTCTAGGATTCAATTGTAAGGTTTAATGTTACTTACTAGTTGAATTTCAAAACCCTCGTAGATTTGGCGCATATCTATCCCATTTATTTATTACTCAGTGATTGCAAGTTGTTAGTTTACAATGTATCGATTAATAGTTTATGTAGAAATACATTTAAATGATTCACTGAAATTATACGAATTCATATATATTTTGTTTGGTGGCAATAGGTTTGTTATGCATTTCTTAGGAAATCCGTCCGATATTTCATTAATGTCTCTTCCGTAGTTTTTTTTTTCAATGTACCTAAATAGAGTTTAGTCATAATTTTTTCACTAAAATGATGATAATCCGATGATGTGAACCTTTTTTTTCCATTTGCATTTGCTGATTATTTATTATATTTGATATTTAATAAGAATATATTTCATGTTAATTATTCCTTACTGTGTTTTCGTCTACGGAAGAAATGTAGACAACATATTTAACATATAATTGTTATATTTTCTACTTTATTTGCATATTTGAATTTTCTACCATTGGATTAATGGTGCTTATAAACGAACTTATGTTAATGAAAACTGTTACGCTCGTCACTTAGTATGATTGAGGCTATTACGAGTTTACCTTAGTCTATAAACGCGAACGCGATTTTTACCAGCGTCCAGATAGGCTACCTTGAATCCCAAGCTGTAAACAGAAGGCTTGGTAATCGTAGAAAGTATATTCTACAAACACCCAGCAATCACACAATACAATCAAGCATACAACTCTCGTTTATTTATACAACATGGAAACGTCCTTGAGACAGTTAAGAAAATAGCACACTAAAATACACAGCAGCCAATCACAGCCATAGATTTTCCTGGTGGGAATTGAAATCTCAAGGTCAACTGATCAGCCCATGCTGGCAAACGTAAAAACCAAAATAAGGCATTTATCAAGCGAATTTTGGAGATCTAACATCCCCAACAAAAGCAATGTATAAAATATTGAACATTATTATCATGTTACATAATTTCAATGAATTATTTGAATGTACTATCTTGTTGTATTCTGTCAACTGAACCGAATGAGTCTTCTCGGTTATTTGACTGTTTTAAAAATCTGAAATGTGTGCTTAATTATTATTAAATCATTTTCGAAGCATAAGTTTATGTACTTAGCTTTAAGATATACTTTTTGTTTAAGCGTTTTTACTAATCTGTGCAAATTGAAGCTGAGGCGACCGAGTTTAAATTTGTGAATTAATGGTTGAAGACTGAATGCATCAATCATTAAATCTACAGGTTTTAGCAACTTTGAAATTAAGTGGAATTTCAGTATAACAACAGTATGCTTCGTTTTCAGCAGCTGAAGTTGTTACCAAATTACTCAGTATACAGCTATGCAAATATAAAATGCTCATAGTACACGAAATTTTATTTGTCATTTTTGTTGTATGCTGTCTTAAAGATGCATGATGCACTGAACTGATGCTTCTTAGTCCCGGTTGCTAACCCTAACCTGCTAGTTCTACAACTAAGCAGGCCATATATATCCTTGCTACACTGACTGTTCTCAACTTAATGCGGATGATGTTTAAATATATTTCCAGATAGATCCACTATTGTTTTACGCCTGATTTTAGAGGCTCTATAGTGTATCATTGCAAACAATACTTGTCATTAAGTAAAGAGTTTAGTATCTATTATGTTTCACCGTGTACGTAGTCTACAACTATTATCTGTACACTTTGTTCTACTGATGTACGAAGTTAAACCGATCATATTAGTGTCAGGATATGTTGTGATAAATACAAAAGTGATGTTTTCCTGAACGCTTATCTGTATAAAAATTGTAGCATTTGGTGTGTGTTTTACTTGTTATACATCATCCTGTATAATATAAAGTTTTTCTCAAGTACTAAGTAGTTATTGTAAGATGATGCTAAAGTCTGTTTGAGTTAAAACAACAATTTTTATAAGGCTCTACGCATGTGGCTTAACACACAATTGTCCTCTGATTGAAATTTTCGTTTACATTGGAATTTTTAAGTAGATTCATTTAATTTTTACACCTTACAATCTATCATAATGGATTGGGCTTTATTTTTGATACACAATTTTCTCTTCCTTCATTTTTTGTCATTTTGATTTCTTCTTCATTTTATAATCATATTTTTCATTTATTAATTGATGATAAATTTTGTTTTTTTTTTAATAAATAAAATTCAAATTTCTGTTTATCGTTTGAAATTGTTGATTTCTTTGTTTATTTGTTTTTGCCTTTTAGCTTAGAATTAATTGTGTCGATTGTTTAGATCGAACAAATGCCATTGAAACACTTGTCGGTGTTCAAATAATCCTTCCAAAAATGTTAATGAGTCTAGGTGTTAAAGATCAACAAACTGTCATTAATCGTTTTGTTGATGGACTAAAACAGGTGAGTTGATGTTATTTGAATAAATTTCATTGTGTATCCATCAGTTGTTATTGTCAATGTATCTTTAATGTATTGTCAAACCATTGAGTTAGTTGTTCATTCATTTTTGATAATAATTTCTTTACGTCATATCCGGCCACGGCAGAGATAGGGGTGTCACGAATTTCTTCTGAACACATAAATTAGGGTTGGATGTACGTATTCCTATGGCTTCTGCAATGTGTAGGAGACGTACCATAAAATTGCGAAGTGGCTAGTGCGAATTTTAGAGCCATTGCATAAATCAGCTGTATGTACAAACGTACGTGCAAAAGACGTTTTTGAGTTCATTTCCAAGATAGAAAATATGAATGTTAGCAGGAAAAATATGATCTCACTGGATGTAGTTTCTTTGTTTACCAACGTACCACTCCTTGAGACCATTGAATTCATATGCGAGCAAATTAAGGAGAAACAAATCAATATTTGCTTGCCCGAAGATTGCCTAAGAGGTACGATGAACGTCCATTTCGTATTCAACAACAATTATTACAGACAAATAGACGGTATAGCCATGGGTTCACCTCTTGGCCCAATTCTAGCTGATCTCTTTCTAGCAAAGCTAGAAAATGGACTACTCAATGAAACTATTCGGAAACTTGATCTATATTGCAGTTACGTCGATGACACTTTCATCACTGTAGATCAGAACATCAGAAAAGAAAAACTCTTAGAACAATTCAACAGTGTACACCCGGCAATCACGTTCACTGGTGAAGAAGAATACGATAAAAAACTGAGTTTCCTTGACATCACACTAAGTAGAAGCGTGTATAGAAAAAATCCCAGTGCTTGCCAATACACTCACTTTTGTAGTTTTACACTTATCCGCTACAAAAGAAATTTGGTTAGATGCCTCACTAACAGAGCAAATATGATATGTTCAGTGGATACCTTAAGTCAGGAGCTGCAATTCATCAACGACTCACTAACCGAGATTGGTTATCCCAGCGCATTCATAAAGAAGTATATATCTGCCGTAAAAAAGAAGTCGGTGGTTTCGACCGCCCAAAAGAAGCCTTTATTTATGAAGTTACAATTCAACAGAGATGTGGCCTGCGATACTCTGCAGGACAGATTAATAAGAGTAATTAGTAGAACATTCAACGCTGCCAAACTTGCATTGACTTTCTCCAGTCGACCTGCGATGTCTACTCAAACGAAAGATAAGTTACCTGAGCTGGCCGCCTCTATGTGCATTTACAAATTCAGCTGCTCCTGTGGAGATAGCTTTATCGGGCGTACTTCCAGGCAACATAACCAACGAATGAGTGAACATCTCCCAGCATGGTTTACGAAGGGTCAGTCAAAAACAATACGCAGTTCTATCTTAGCACACCTGGTAGATAGTGGTCACATTGTAGGTAAATCTAGATCTTTTCGGGTGATCTATAGTATACCTCCATCATTTCCCAACGGAATTCGATCCTGTCTCCTACACATTGCAGAAGCCATAGGAATAATTTCTTTGTCAAAGAAGTATATTATTGAATTGCATTCAATGAATTGTTTATTGAATATTATAATCGACATGATTTTGATTTTAATAGTAATCATGAGTTGATAAGGAGTGTATAGTGTTTTGTTTTAATAAACAAATCAAAAAAAAAAAATTAAAATGAAACAAACTTTATGAATTTACCATTTTCTTTTTAATGTAAATTATAAATCAGCTTAGTAAAAGTGCTGAAAACACTATTTATTTCGATTTTGATGATAATCGAATGTTATTAGTGAAAATACGTTTTATATTTAACAGGTTGGAAGAAAGCTAGGGGCGGCCAAACCAAAACATGGCAGAAATCCATGAAGTCACTGACAAGTAGACTGAGCCATGTCGGTAGTTGTCGACTACCTGGTTGGGGTCTGCGAGATGATAATAATCGATGGTTAGAGACCTTGAATGACATGGCTCAAAATCGTTCGCAATGGCGCCGGTTCATTTATTCTTTATGTTCTCTCAAATCCTAATCTGGTTTCTTCAACAACTCCAGTTTTGACTTTCTAAACTTTTCTCATTAAATCATACTTGTTGAATAATATCTTCTAATCCTAACCTCTCCGATTACTTCTAATACCTTTACTACCTCTTCTACTATTGGATTTGAATTGACAATTACATCTCTGTACTGATGTGGTATGGCGACATGAACTGATGTATTTACGTACGAAGTTCTACGTTGCATCTGACTGACTGATTTTATATTTAACCTCCAGAAAAAAAAAGTCGCTTCGTATATTAATTACTTGAGTGTTGTATTCTGTCTCATATTGTTGAACTACTGATCAAATATGTATGTATGATCAGTAAATAACTGCTTTGCACTAACTAACCCATAAACTAACTAACTAAATTTTAGTGTTAATCTATCCCCTGTTGATATTTTCGTATTTGTTGTCAGTAATTCTTATTTCACTTGTTAATCAAATGTGGTAACTCACATTTTATTTTTCATCCAATGAATATGCATGACAATAATAAGTAGGTTTAAAGCAAAACATTTAAAAAACAATACAAACAAAATCTATGTAGATCTAATTAAAAATGTTTTTTCTTTTTTTTTAAAAAAAAATTTGAAATGTGTATTCATTCAAAACTAATCATTATGTGGAAAACAATTTATAAGCTAAATAAAAATATACACATGTTCATTACAGATTATTAGATTTGTACATATAAACCAATGCAAAATATTCATTCAAGTTAAACAACTGTAATAAATAATACTTGTACCATAGTTTATCACTGATAGAATAAAGCTGATAATAAAAGATATTGCTTTGTTTTTGGAGCAAAAAATAAATACAATACTAGTATTATAAGTAAATATCTAATTTATTTTACTGAATCATTTTAGTTCATGTTTAGTACAATGTTTATGATCATGTAAACTAAGTGATTACTTACTTACTTACTTACTTACTTACTTACTTACTTACTTACTTACTTACTTACTTACTTACGCCTGTTACCCCCAATCGAGCATAGGCCGCCCACCAGTTTTCTCCAACCAACTCTGTCCTAGGCATCCCTTTCCAGTTCTGTCCAATTTTTGTTCATTCCTCTCATATCTTTCTCTATTTCTCGGCGTAATTTATTCTTTGGCCTTCCTCTTTTCCTTTTGCCTTGAGGGTTCCATGTGAGGGCTTGTCTCGTGACGCAGTTAGGTGCTTTCCGCAATGTGTGTCCTATCCACTTTCACCGCTTCTTCCTGATTTCCTCCTCCACTGGTTTGTTCTCTCCCACAGTACGTTATTGCTGATCGTGTCTGGCCAATGAATCCGAAGTATTTTGCGTAGACAACTGTTAATAAACACTTGTATCTTCTGGATGATGGCTTTGGTAGTTCTCCATGTTTCCGCTCCATACAGTAGAACTGTCTTGACATTTGTGTTGAAAATGCTGATTTTGGTTTTGGTTGAAAGTTGTTTGGATTTCCAGATATTTTTCAACTGTAGAAATGCAGCCCTTGCTTTGCCAATCCGCGCCCTCACATCTGCATCGGATCCACCTTTCTCGTCGATGATGCTGCCCAGATATGTAAAGTGATAACTAAGTACAAATTTGTCTATTTGACTTTCAATTAAATTTGTTATGTGAATGAATGTTAATGCTAACAGTCATTTGTTTAAATAAATAGAAATAGGTGAAATAGAGTATAAATCTGAAACCAAATAATTGTAAGTTATGCATACTTTGACCATAAAGCTATTTTATCCTTTATTGAAGAACTGTAAACTTCTGGTTTATTATACAAGGAGTGCTAAGGAATCATTAATAATGTTGTTCTAATAAATGTATTCCCTGTTTATCTTCCTTTTTGAAAAACACATCGGGAAAACAGTTTAAACGTAAACTATTTATGTATATTATTTAGCTGTATATAGATGAATTGTTCAATATGTCTTGATTAATATTGTTGTGTATATTGAAGTGCACATAAACGTGACAGGAGTATGGTACCATGTTTGTGAAGTTATCAATCAATATGCTGATGGCTACTTTGTCTTGTTTATTCCAATTACTTTATTAAGTAATTTCTAACAATCAACAGTCATCGAGTCATCTGTTTCAACTTGATCACACATTTCTTTTTTGTTTGTTTGAAATTTTGATGCAATTGATGAAAGAAAGCATAACACTTGCATAACCTTGGTTTCTAATTTCAATCAGATTGAATTTAAAAATATATATTATGTTTAGTAATTTTTGAATGCAATTTAAGAAAGCACATACTTCTAAATCACATGATTGTCGTCACTGTGGTGCTGCTCATTAACAACTATGTTGACAATGATAATAAGGTCTTAAATTCTTTCCGTGTTAGTAGCAGAAATGCGACTCTCTGGTTTATAATAAGTGCCTAATTGTGTTGTTCACTTAGTCTTCAATGTAGATTTTTTATTTTTCTATTTTTTAAATTAAATTTTATTGAAAGTTAACGAAAATCCTTCATATCTATTCCATATATATATTATATATATATTGTTCAAAGAAATCTAGTCTTTAATAATCTTATATATTTTTTTTTGAATGTTACATTATAGGTGTGGCAACAAAATGGTGATCATGTTAGTCGTATATACGCTGGGACTGGTGCTTTAGGTAGTGGTCGGTCAAAACTACGTGATGCTCAACGTACAGCTGTTCGAACAATTCAGCATAGTTTTTTTGATGGTGCAAAACAAGAAGCCATGCACATGTTATTATCCAATTCTAGTTTACAAGGATGGATGAAACTTGTTGGAGGTTTGTTTATTTTGTATTATTAATTTGTTTATGCTTGGTTTTTTTAATGTAAAAAAAGCTAAATAGTTATAAGTCATGATGTGTTATGTAAGACATTAGTACCGATAATAGTTGGTTGTTCAAATCAAAGCAGAACTGTTGGTAATTTCTGCTATAACCTTTACTACTATGACATTTGATGAACTAACCATTCCATCTCTCTGGTGCTATTGTGGTATGCCAATTTGAAATGAAAGTTGTACGTTGCAGTTAACTGACTGACTGTAACTTATCAAGGGTTTGTAGTGATTTATCAAATAGCTAATAAAAATATATTACTGAATGATATTATTAGTAAGCTGACGATTTACATTAGATATATGCTATCCGTTGATGATGATAGGTTCATGAGATATATATCGAATTTATACAGTGTGTGATTCTATAAACTAGTATTCGTTTGCATATCATCAACCATAGGAAATTTTATAAAATGTGCCTAAACAGTTCACTTATACTTTTAGAATGCACTATTGTTCTGAATTAATATTAAATTATGATATCAAATACCGTTAACTATGGAACAGGCTTGAATACTTACTATACATGGTAATTAGTTATACTTTATGAGAAGTAGGAACTTTACATGCATATTTTATGTCAGTTGAAAAATATTTGTTTTTCTAAGGATGATGATGACTGAATTTGAAAGCGTATTCAGTAACTAGCTGAATTCAAATAACTCAATTTTATGTTACTGTAACATAAGATCTATGTACTGAGTTATGCGATTTCCTTTTAAGTTAGGTCTAAATCTTACTTTAATCACTTGGTGCTTATGTTTGTCGGTCGTATAAATGTTTTGCTTCTTAATTCCACACTTTTTACAGTAGAGCTGGAATGTTTGATATTTCTACAATTGATACGCGCCATGCGTGATAGTTTAAATTTAACTAAACCTCAAACTTAGAGTGATACTGAGAACATTTACCAAAATAACAGTAATCTTTGATGAGATAGCTTTTACCAACTCGATGAAATTCCAAGTTATTGAGCAATTTATCTTACATATATTTATTTATTTATTTAAACACAAAGGTTATAACAGATGTGGAACCTAGATGTTTATGAGCCGCACAAACTAGTGAGAGGGTAGGAATTTTGTCCGGGTGCCCAAACCGTAGTATGCTGCTTTCGCAGGCGGCCACTCCCCAAGCCTTTGACCTAAAAGTCTAATCCACAGGATAGTGGAGATGCAGTCCCATGGTAGCTGGTGACTAACAATACACTCGTGCGCCATTCGCTGCGTCAAGATCCTTCAGCTCATATGCTCCATTGGTATGGAGTCAAGGTTTTCCGACTCCTCTAGGTACATCCTCCGTACTCACAAAACTGGTTAAAGCACCAGATATTTGCTTTTCGTCCTCATAATTTCGTAAACATTACTTTTGTCACTAGAAAGCAGTTATTAGGACTTACCTGGTAGTGGCTATATACTCATGGCTGTATGAGAACATTTCGAGGAGAGATGAATCTATTCTTTTTTGCCTATCCCAGGGCATTTAGGGGTTAAAGTTTGAATGGAAGTATGGGTAGAATCAAGATGCCATCACTGATTTACACTCACCGAGTCGATACAACCGATAATGGAACTCCCGTCGTGAGTCGGCTCAGTCCACCAACCACCTACCGGCTGGTAGCAAGGCGTGCTACCCACTGCATCACTATGGCACCCTTTGCATATTGTCAGTCATCGACGAGAGAACAAAAGAATGTACTTTATCATTTATTATTTACGAATGAAGCGATTTAAACATATTGTTAGGTAAACAAAAATGTACACAAAATTTATTAGTAATTTCGTTTTACTTTTGTTATGTTTCCTATATTTTTTCAAAATAGAGCAATATCTACCTAAACGATTACTTCACTTAACACCTACACTATTGACTAATATTCTACATCGATATACAGAATTTGTTCAAATTCATAATCTACGCCTATTTGTTGGCACATGGAATGTAAACGGTGGTAAACATTTTCGTAGTGTTGCCCATAAACATGAATGTGTTACTGATTGGTTGCTTGATTTAGCCCAAACTGTCAATCAAAAAGTTAATTGGGGTTATAAAAGTCCTGATATTACTGATTCAGATGAATTAAATAAACCATTGGATGTATTTGCTGTTGGTTTTGAAGAAATTGTTGATTTGACTACGTCAAATATTGTCGCCGGATCCAAACCATCTGCTAATCACCGTGATTGGGGTCTATTTTTACAGCGTCATTTAAATCGTGATGTTGATGAACAAGATTCATACCTACTGATCACATCAGTTCAATTAGTGGGTGTATGTTTATTTTTATTTGTTCGTAAACGTCTTGCTGGTTTGCTTAGAAATATTGCTACTTCGTCGGTTAAAACTGGACTGGGTGGAACTGCAGGAAATAAAGGTGCTGTAGCAATACGATTTCAAGTAAGTTCTGAATACTATTTCTCTGACTCTGCTGATCCTGTATGTGTGTAGCATTATGACTTACTTAAAAATAATAAATTAAGACTTTTAGTACTTATCCATTGTAATATTTATCTTCAAATTGTTATTTTTCTAATAGGTGTTCAGTTTTTTTTACCGGACAAAAGAACACCAACTATTGTTGTTAAGTTGCTATCTTTTTCTAAGAAAAGTATGCAAATAAGTCTTTTACCTTTAACTATATATTCGCCTCGGTAAAAATAAAGCAAATTCTATTAATTTAAATAAAGAGCATATTTGTACATTATTAGGTTCTTTTTCAAAACATATTGTCTAATCATTACTGTATAGATTAGTTATAAAATTCATTTGTCTGTGAGGAACAAGCGCCATGGAATCCGTTAGTGTAAATTTTTAGGTTTTAAAAAGCATATTCCGCTACCTGACTAGTTCCGCGTTAACATCTCTGACCGTGCGACACTAAGTAGTATAGGATCGAATCCTCTCCATATTAAAAAACTTGATAATTATCAATCAGTTCACACGTAGTTTCACCTGTTAAACTTCCTGCCTTTTACCTTCTGACATCAAGCACAATAAATCACTATACGGAGTAACTCAGTTTAACTGGGACGTTTCAATCTGATTGACGGGATATGATCATAACTCAAGACTAGAAAACTCCGTATTTTCAATATTCAATCATCAACTGTTGTAGTTAGTTCTTACTTGAATTTACGGTATTATTTATATTATCAACAGTTCAGTAAAACGTAATTTAGTACCAATTGAATTACGACAAGGAACTATTATTATTATTATGATAAAAAAAATCAAAACATCAAATGCAGTCTCCTAGTTTTGTGTATTGTTAACACAAAAACCTTACTACCTTGATCATACATAGTTTGTCTCCACTAGAGTTCTATCGCCTAACAATAAAGTTTCTTCTTGACTGCAAATATCTACATTCTTCAATTATTTTTGAGTGCAGTGGTACATTTTTTGAATCGTAAATAAGGGATTTTTTTAGATAATCAACACTCGAATCACTTCCAATATTATTTAGTCTGGAAGGCTAAAAATGCAAGCTTAACATATTGATTTATTATTTTATGCTTACAGTGGTCTGATTTCCTCTTGAACGGACATTTTTATCCTCTGTAGTCATGGCTTCCTGCTGTAATCTTGGTTGGTTAAAAAACGGCCACACAAGTTTGTGTTGTACATATTCGCCACTATTTAGTTGAAACAGTAGACAGTGTACTGGGAAAAACGACTTTCCACTTAGTCTCTAATTCTTTTCAATGATAACACTGCTTTATTGACTGAACCTGAAAATTAAACTAAACTAAACTGGAACTTAGCAGTCAACTGATCTAAATCATTTCCTGATCAATTCCATCTTTTCCTCTTACGGATTCAACAATTTCAATTTATAAACACTGAATTAAGCAGATTTCGGCATCGTTTTTAATCCTGTATTTTAATTTGCTTTTTGTAATTTTCGGTATGGAGAATTTCAACTGACAATCTTTATTTAGCTTTGTTCATAGAAATACTAAAATACTGTAATGACATACAGGAACTTTAAGTAGAAATTTTGTTTCTATTGATTGATTCTTTGTAATCAAAATTTGCCCCTATTTCGTGTGAGCTCTATGTCACGTGTTCTTCTTGTGTCACTAATAATAGGTGTATGTCTATCGTTTTGCCTGTCTATTATAATTCCTTTTTTGTTTCTCAATCTCCGTATCGATATGATGTAGACGTTTTTTATTTGAGAAGTTTGTTGTTTGTTTTCCAATTATCGATCGGTTCATCGTTCTATGTCAACGTTAACTCCTTACTTCCATTTTTCTCTAGTAGTAGTTGTACCTACTCATGAGTAGTTAGTTGAAACTACCCAATATATTTTACGGATATTTTGGATTTTCTCATCGAAATCATTTTTTCTCTGTTCAATAATGAGTGCTTACTTAGCTTTACAAACGTTTATGTAAGTCTATGCAAAAAAACAGTAAAATGAGGTTGATATCATTGAAAGGAAATGATGATTAGCTTGATAATTAGTGCATTTACCAATTATTGCATAATTGGTCTCTGAATAATCATCAATAAAGCATGTTCAATAAATTCTGTTACGTATTTATGACGCCAATTGCTTTGATACGATCGAGGGTGGGGAGGGAAATACCAGAAGTGCTACTGTTTGTATTGCATTCAACTAGTGAACAATATCTATTTGTGATTTCCAAACTTCTCTGGTTAGTGAAAATTCTGTGTGTTCGATTCAGCCTCAATAATGTTGTTTGCTACTTTCCTACTTATGAAAAGAACTAAGATATTGTAGTATAGTAGTTGTTTAGGTATTTAAAGGATGACTGAAAACCCATTATCCTGTTTATTTTACTACTAGCCTCATTTAGATATACATGTATCGAAAGTGTTGCTGAGAAGCAGGATAGTTAAAATAACCCGAATTATGTTCGCAGTCACAGTTCATAACTTTATTTAACTATTCATTCCACTAACTTCAAGAAATCTATGTGTAGGTGTCTGACGAATGTTTTCTTTTGATTGATCGTCTTGTACGATAGGCTGTGTTTCAAATAAACTATTTATGTATCTATTTGTACATGATTCAATTTTAAATTGAACGTTTCTACTTTTAAGCTAATAATTTCGTTTATTACCCTACATGTGAACAGGATTATAACCTGATGAAAACATTTTAGTTTAAATTGTAGATTAACATCAGTCAAACAACCATTCGAAATTGGGTAGTGTTAGTATGAGACTTCTCAAAAATTGGTATCGAACATTGAAACTTAAAATCTTGTGTATGAGTTTAAACGTTAGACCATTTAGTAAGTATCAAATGATTGACTTATCTAACATTTGGTGACCATCAGAAAATATCAAAAAGGATGAATGCATATAAATTAGTCAAGAAATGGCTTTCTTTTCGAAGTAGGTGGGAGGTATATATACCGATGATTGGTTTTGCTTATCATTCGGTAGTCAAATCGAATTCCTAGTCCACTCCTGCCTTCTTAATCAATTATTCAATTTGTGGGATGGTCAGTGTTAATCAAATCATTCAGATCTGGGACACCACCATCCATCATAGTAGTATGAACCAATTTTTTTACGAGAACATCATTTACTGATGCTTGTTAACTTGTAGTGCTTTTTTTAGTTGCAAATAATTCAAATTAACGTTGTACTCACTCATTCTTCTCACGATAAATGTTGCTGGTAATTTTTTTAACATCAAATTTCTAATCTATACGCTCTACTTCAAATTAATCCTTACTCCACCCGGTTATCTTGTTTGTATAAACTTATACTACTTATTAATATTCAGTAAGTAACTTTATTTTCGACCATTTTAAACAAATGGCATACAAAGCACCATTGTTGTTTTGTGCCTTGGTTAAGTGTTTACTTGAACAGTTTCCATAATTTGTGCTCAACGTCTCCGTTTAGATTTTTGCCTTCTGTTGTAATCTTAAATGCAGCTAGCTAATAGCTGTTGAATGAGCTATTGTATTACCTATCGATATACATTTTCTTAGGCGTTTTTCATTTGATTCTATATTGACATGACAGGCTGTATACACGGTATTATCCTCGATATATCGTTATTTATAAATAACATTGACTATAGATTTTATGTCTAAAAATTCATATGTTGTAAATAGTCCTGTATTAAGGGATCAGCTAATATTTTTATACAATGAAATTTTCAATTTTAGGAAATAAGTACTATATTGAAATATTATATTTTATTACAGTTGGAGTTTCAATTGATGTTGTTTACTATGTTTTCTATGATAAACGCTATACCTCAAGATTACTGGAACTAACTGCTAGCCATATTCCATTTATTCCGTAATGCTATATCATCAGGACCTGGTAACTTATATTGATAACATCAACCAGTCAAAGATATATAACTTGACCATAATCCTCTATTGCCCATCTCATTCTCTATGTGTTTAGTCTAATGGTCATAAGGTTTATTTATTTAAAATTTACGAATTCATGTAGAAGTTAGCCATACTGTGATAGTTTTAAACAGCGCACTAAAGTTACCCCACTTCATTCATGAAAAAATATTTCTAATCGTTTTTACTTTTCAGGCTTTCATGGTAACGAACAAGCATAAAAGAAAAACCCAAGATTATTTTACTTAAGTTCAAATTTCTAGTTATATTACTTATTACCTTTTAAAAAAGTAGTTTTGTTCTTAGTAAATAAATAAATTTTACTATGTAGAAAACAACATCTAAAACAAGTATTTGTAAGTTGAACAATAGCTTTTGACGAAGTTCTATTCTAATAGTTGAGTAGTTGGAATCAAGCACTTATTGTCTTGATTAAAAAGTAATAACGGACACTCCTCTTCAGCTTAAAAAAACAATTAATTAAAATAAACACACATTTAAGCTATAGATTTTCTACATTAATGTCTACATTAATAGTCAGAATCATAAGAAACTATGATGCCCCTAATGTAAACTGCGCTCATGTGTTAATTTCAGAATACATTTCAAATTAACTAGTTGTTAAACACTTGTGAACAATTGAAAGTTATATTTTTCACAATTGCATAAGTAATCTTCTATATTAAATGAAATTGTTATCAGCAATGTTTGCATTTTAATTAAATTGATTTCTAAGATAAAATACAATGAAATTCTCACTTTGTTTCATTACTCAAATGTATGTAATATTAATGTGCTTACTATGAAGCCATTTATATAATTTTTGAAAAAGAAATTAAATACGTGCTCCATTTGGTTGGTATATTCATTTATTTGTTTGATTGAATGTGACTAATGTTTTTTTTACCAGTTAATGATGATGATTAGGTCACATACTCTTTGGTATATATTGATCATATATACATACACTTTGAGTTATCATCAAAGTATATCTATCTATCTAAATTAAGATGTATCTATATATTCGATACTGATGACCTTTTTTTTTCTTGTATAAAAAAATATTGATTTCTTTCGATATGGTTCAATTTTAAGTTGATAGATTATGCAAAAAAATTAAAAGCTTTCATATTTTCAGCTGATTACTACTGATAAAATCTTTGAATCGTTTTTTTTTATTCAGTTTTAAAAAAATAGATAAACTACATGAAAAGTTTAATAATAATAATGATAAGACATTAGTTACTGAATATTTTCTTAATTAAAATAGCTTTCTTCTTTTTTGACTGATTCAACAAAATAATCAGCTCATTCAGGAGTCCGCTGTGTGTTCATTCATCTGATAATCATTCTAACAATCGATTGAATAGATATTCACTGTTAAATTCTGTTAGGTTCGTCACTAGGTACGCTTGAAGCTATTACGCGTTCACCTTAGTCGATAAACGCGAACGGGACAATGAACCAGCGTCTATCTAGGCTACCTTGATCCGAAAACGGCAAAAGCGAAGTCTTGATAATCGTAGAAAGTATATTCTACAAATAACCAGCAATCACAATACAATCAAGTTCACAAATATCGTTTATTTATACATCATAGAAACGTCTTTGAGACAGTTAAGAAAATAGCACACTAAAATACACAGCAGTCAATCACAGCCAAGGATTTTCCTGGTGGGAAATGAAATCTCAAGGTCAACTGATCAGCCCATGCTCGCAAACGTGAAATCCAAAATAAAGCATTTATCAAGCGAGTTCTGGGGATCTAACATCCCCAACAAATTCGAATAGTTCTACATTTACATTTAAAACTGTTTGAATAAGATCAGTGTATTTTATGGTACTTTTGAAAATCATAGACAGACAGACAGACAGATACAACGCAGAACTTCGTACGTACGTACATCAGTCCAGGTTGCCATGCCCCATCAGCACAGAGACGCAGCTGTCAGTTCAAATCCAAGAGTAATAACAATAATAGGAATATTAGCAGTAATGGAGAAGATTAGGGAGCGAAGAATTATAATTCAGTAAGATAAATTTAGAAGGAGAAAGGTAGAGATTCTGAGGAAGGCAGAAGCTTAGAATTTCATAGAACACAAAGAGTGGATGCACCTGCGCCACTGCAAACGATTCTGAGCCATGTCATTCAAGGTCTCTAACCATTGGTGACTTTCGTCTCGCGGACCCCGATCAGGTAGCCTACATCTACCAACATGACTCAGTCCACTTGTCAGTGACTTCATGGATTTCTGCCATGTTTTGGTTTGGCCGCCCCTAGCTTTCTTCCAACCAACTCCTACATCACAAAACCTAGCTCGTTGCGGCGGTCGCTAGTTAGGCATACGTAACACATGTCCCAACCACCTCAACTGATGAAGTTTCAATACTTCATCTATTGACCTGTGTTGATTTGCCGTCCCTACCTAGAACTCGTTTCCTAACGACAGCATTGCTTATATGGTTGTCTCAGGATACACGAGCAATGCTTCGGAAACATCGATGATCGAAGACTAGTAACCTCCGGAAGTCCTCTACTCTTAACGGCCAAGTCTCGCATCCGTACAGTAGGATGGAGCGAACTGCTACACAGTACAGTCGTTTTTTATTCGTCAAACGGATATCTCGCCTGGGCCATAAGTGATGCAGGTTATCAAAATTTGAAAATCATAGTTGAAATTCTAAAAACAATGAAGAAGTGAAGTGAAACAATTGTGATCCATTTGAATTTTCAACAATGTACATTTAAGTCTCCTTTATTTTCTATTACTGATAGTGTAAAAGATGTGCCTTGATTAGTTTTGACATAAATTAATATTGGCAAACAATAATGTGTACCGATGTATAAACAATTAACTAAGATCATGATTACTTTTCAATCTTTTTTTTCTATCTTAGTTGGGTGCAACTTCAATATGTTTTGTTTGTAGTCATTTTACAGCTGGTCAATCAGCTGTACGTGAACGTAATGATGATTTTCAAGAGATATGTCGTCGTCTTAGTTTACCGAACGGTCGTAATATACTCAGTCATGATTATGTATTTTGGTGTGGAGATTTTAATTATCGTATCAATTTATCCGGAAATGAAGTGAAACGATTAACTGCACAATCTGCTTGGCTTGATCTTTTACGTTCTGATCAATTGACAATTGAAAGATTAGCTGGTAATGTTTTTCGTGGTTTTGATGAAGGTCCTATTCGATTTGCACCAACATACAAATATGATTTATTTTGTGATGATTATGATACTTCGGAGAAAGCACGTTCACCTGCTTGGACTGATCGTATATTATGGCGTCGTGTGAAATTAACATTTCCTAAAACGGATGAAGATGGTATTTTTTGTATGCAAAATAATTCTCCAGATGTAAGATGGAATCCTGGTCGTTTATTATTATATAATCGAGCTGAGTTGAAAACAAGTGATCATCGACCTGTTGGAGCAATATTCAACATTGACGTGAATGTGGTAAGTATTGAAATTCTTGATAAAGTATAGTCTCACAAGTTTCTGCCATGTCTTGACGTAACATCGTTTCAAACAGTTACTCTAAACATTTATTGGATTGATGATTGCGTCAATAAAAACAGTTATGATGTAATTTGCAAAAGTTTAAATACTAATTATTTCAGTTATTTCCAATGCCTAGGTTAAAGAATTTCTAGATAGATCAAATTAAAATATGATCTAATATTTTACAACTAGTAACTAATGGTTTAAGAAAACGGTTTTCATATATCTATTTATTAGTGATTATGTAATCTACTTTATTATTGCATGCAAGGTTCCTAATTTTATAAATTTAATTCACTCTCATCTTTTTCAATGAGGTTAGCACCGACAGTAGCTCCAGGAATGGTTCCAGACGGAGTTATTAAGATATTAAAAATTATTGTTCTGAATATTAAGATTTCTTATAACTACTACACTATATCTCAGCCTTATGTATTTCTCCTTAAATTCATTCATACGTAACAGTTTTATCTTTAATACTAACACGGTTAATTAATAATTAATTAATAATTCTAATTAATGTTAAATAAATTTACCAATTATCTTATCAATAGAAAATCTTCACTGTCATGTATTCATATTTTCTGCATTTTTGACAGTTTTTTTCTTTTAAAAGAAAAAAAAATATGTATATATATATTCATGTTTTAATTTAAATTGAAATAGTTTTAAAATTCTTCTTAATTAACTATTGATCCTCATCATCAAAAAGATGATTAGTTTTTAAAAAATGAACTATAATGGAATGTTTTTAATTATTTGGAGATTTGTAAAATCAGAGAGTGGAGATGCTTTTTTTATCAACCTCAAGTAGTTTTAAAGTTTATTTCAAAGGTACAATATTATTATACATGTAGTTAGTTATTTTACAAACATATTACAAACAGATTAAAATTATATATATATATGCTGAACAAAATAATACTTTAGCTATACTGTATTCACTTTGGAGCATATATGTAAAACGTCAGTTTACATTTCAGTGTGTTGAGAAAATCTTTTCTCTTTCTAAATGGGGTCATAAACAGTTTTAATGACTGGAGTATACAGGTATAATTGACAATGTAGGTTTAAACTTTTTTCTCACTGTGTATTCAAACTAACTGTTAACATAGAATGCAAGCTACTTTGAGTTAGCTTCTCTTTACAAATTATCATCGTCCACAATTATACTACTAGTTGCATCTAGTTCTGCGTATTGATAAATTACAGACGTCATATTAGTTAGTATTATCATTTTAGTAATATAATTTATTAAAATATATTGTAAATTATCTAACTTCTTCTAGTAGTCTATGTTAAGTAAAGAAAAGTTTTGGAGTAGATTATTTCCACTCTGATAAATGATTAGATTATACATATATCGCAAACGTCTAACTATATCGAAAACACGCTGAAAATGAGCTCATGGGTTAACAGAAACAGGCTGAATTCATTCCCTGTATACTAGCAGCCATGGGCAAAAATACAAACTTTTCTAAATTTTAATTCTTTATTAAGGTTATAGTACAGTGTGAATTTCATTGATTATGTATTTTGTTTTTTTTTATTTTCCACATTGTTATCTAACATCTTAAGTTTAAATCTTCTCTGTATATTGTCCAATGGGGTTACTGGTTGTATGCTTTATATTTTGCTTAAGATCAATTGTAATATTATTAGTAATATGGAGGGAAATATTTTATTATACTAATTATGAATTTATATTTTGTATAATCTTTCACCACAAGGTTTCACCACAATCACGACGTAAAGTTATCTTAGATGTTATTGAAGATTATGGTCCAATCAATGCAACTGTTCAAGTTTGTCTGAAAATTGTAGAAAGTAATTCAAAACAATCATTATTTGAAGATATTAAACCAAACTTATTCAATGATACAGACTTCATAGAAAATTTGAAATTGATTGCATCATCAAGACATGGGACAATTTTACTTTTACATTTCTTAGATCCACTTACTATCCTATTGGTTTATGCTAATTCTAAGTAAGTTTATTTGCTGATTTATGATTATTAATTTTACAACAACAGTTAGTTATCTACAACGTAAAACAAGAAATGTTGTACTTGTTTCAATCCAGATTATTTCACCATAATTGTTATGTTGTTGAAATAGTCTATTTTCGTTGTTATGACAAATGTTTGCAGTATATTGGCTAAGGCACTTTTACTTCAGGTTGAGCAGAGATAAGACTAAAATCATCGAAATGCTGTAGCAGGTGGCACGGTGTTGCTTATAATTAACCAGCATTTGGTTAACGTCGGGCTTAAACATTCTACACGCTTTTCCTATTGTTTAGAATTCCAGTGTGTACTGTAAAGCTCAAAATTTTACGGAAAAAATACTAAAGGAATGACTACCGACAAAAAATTCCTATGTAATTGACTATAAGCCGTTATACATTGAACTTCTCAGTCCCTCTACGATGTCTTGCAGATCAATAATGATAATTTTGTATCTTCTTAACCCTTTTCCTATTATGTAAGGAAGCTGAAGTCGCGACCTTAAATTGGCATTCGACTCCGTTGATCGTGAGGTTCTGTGAGTATCTGTCATTAAAAGGCGTACCGAAGAAGTACATTAACCTTATACAGGCTCTCTACTCGAACACTACTGGCCGAGTGAGAGCTTATGCCGTACTGTCATCTGTATCTCTCAGGGTTGTCCACTCTACCCATTCCTTTTTAACTTTGTCGTAGAGATGCTTCTAGAGTTAACTTTATCATCGTCTGACTCTTGAGCAGTGAACCTTTTACCAGGAGACACGTTTGCTGACTTAGAATATGCCGATCACATAGTTCTATTCGGTGAAGACGCTGACGTAATGCAGAGTCACAATGCAAGCATGTTCAGGATGCGCTTTTCCCCATCGAAATGCAAAATGCTGCTTAAAGATTGGTTTGCATCGGCACCTGAACTATTGATAGGGAGTAAAGTAGTTGGGCGTGTAAACCGCTTCACTTATCTCGGGAGTCTCATCAGTGCTGATTTCCCGGTGATTGACGAAATCTCAGCATAGATACAGAAAGCTCGATTGGCTTTTGACAACCTGCGTCACTTATGAAGCAAGCGAGTAAGCAATGCTGTTGTTAGGAAACGGGTGCTAGGTAAGAATGGCAGGTTATTAGATGAAGTAGCGGAACTTCACCAGTTGAGGTGGTTGGGACATGTGTTACGTATCCCTCACCACTGACTGCCTCAAAGAGCTATGTCTTGTGGTGTAGGAGTAGATTGGAATAAAGCTAGGGGTGGCCAAACCAAAACATCGCATAAATCCATGAAGTCACTGACAAGTTGACTGAGTCATATCGGCAGTTGTCGACTATCTGGTTCTTGTCCGTGAGACGACAGTAACCGATGGTTAGAGACCTTGAATAATGTGGATCAAATTTGTTTGTAATGGTGAAAGTGCATTAATTCTTTGTGTTCTCTCAAATTGTAATCTCCTGAATTCCTCACCACATCTATCTTGCTCTTTCTAAATTTATCTCACTGAATTACACTTCTCAAATCATATCTTCGAACACTAATCTTCTCCATTACCAGCAATACTTTTACTATCTCTACCACTATGTGATTTGAACTGACAATTGCGTCTCTGTGCTAGTGTGATATGGCAACTTGAACTGATGTACTAACGTACAGAGTTTTACTGACTGACTCACTTAGTACTCGTTTCCTTACGATACACTGCTATAACTAAACTGTATTCATTATTAGCTTTTCATGCTGCATTGTTAGAAATTCTTTTTAACTTTGGGTTCAGTAATTCTCAACATAATGACTAACTCGAAATGTTTATAATTTGGAGTCACATCAGGTTTCTTTAAGGTTTTATTAACCAACTCTTTGCTGCTATGAAATAAAAAAAGACTTCTGTCAGGTTATTAAAAACGCGACTAAATTCAGTCAGTGGAGCAACTATTTTCATCTGCTGGCTATAATTTAATTTGTATAATGTGTCTATTTACTTCTAAACTAATTCACTGGTAATATCTTGAACAGATATATTAAACATGCCATATTAGAATCACAGAGTTAACTAATCTGAAGTTCCGAAAAACAATGAAATCTTCACAACCAAATCATCATCATCCAACTGACAGAATAAAAACTCCATCAAAATGAATTTAACTTTGTTTTTGTAATTGTTAAAAAAAGTCTCTTTCATTTTGTAGCTGTTAATCAATAAATAAACTACTTCCTTTCTCTCTGCAAAAAATCTCAAATGTAGTTTAATTTAAGAAATTTAGAAATATAATTTTCCATTTTCGGATATTTTTCTTTTCTTTTTCTTTTCCTTTTTTGGAAAGTTGTTTTACTCTAATAGTATACAATTTTTTTCTTTCTTAGACAAGCATCTATAGCTGCTTCATTTTTAAATAATTATGTTATACCATGGGATGGTTCATCAAATGGTTTACCTAGTATTATTGAGGGTTATGAAATTCATTTATCTACTTCATTATATAATTCTACGAATTGGTTAGATCGAATGCAAAGATTAGTTGAAATTTCTGAACGTGAAGATTCTAATATACAAGGTTGTCGTATACCAGTGGAAATTTTCACTGCATTACCTTTAATAAAGAAATTAGATAAACAAAGACCTAGTAAATTTTATGACAATAATGAACAAACATTGAATAGTGATGATAATGAAGATGTTGAAAATGATACAACTAATAATTATGGTATCAATCGAACTGTTGAACAATCACAACGTAAGTTTTTTTTAAGAATTTAATGATGAATGATCTTCTTCTTTTTCTTCTTGTATTTCTTTTTTGTTACTAAAAGTGTATTTACCACCTTTATTCATGTGGTCATGTTGCATTCTATCTTTAGTTGATTTTCAAATTTAATATTGTTCATTAGATTACTTTCATGTTGACAGAATCTTTTTTTCGTAACAATATAAAGTTGTGAAGATTGTTGAAGTTTATTCAACTCAAGAACTGACATGTAAGTCAGTGGACGGCAGTTTCATCCTAGTATGATACCTTTCAGAATTACAGGTTCAGGATCTCGTTACCTGGAATCGAACCGAGGACCATTTTGGACTTCAGCACAAATTCCCAATCTTTAAACTGCTTAGCCGGCATCCATCAGTGTTAATGTCTTACTTCAAGCAATTAACGATCTTGCGTGACTGTCTTCTAGTCCTTTAGTTGGATATCTGTTTTACATTTGACATTTTGTTGAGCTTCACTGGCCTTGTCAATCAGTCAGTCAGATGCAACGTAGAACTTCGCACGTAAGTACATCAGTTCATTCGCCATACCACATCAGCACAGAGATGTAATTGTCAATTCAAATCCAATAGTAGAAGAGGTAGTAAAGGTATTAGGAGTAATCGGAGAGGTTAGGATTAGAAGAAGTATCACTGGCCTTGGCTTCTCATTATAACTCCAGAACTACCGGCTCAGATGTCTAGAGGTTGGTAGTTCGTGCTGAAGACTGAAGGTCCTGTGTTCGACTCCCGAATGTGAGGTTACCTGTGTTCATTGCTGAGATTCCCGTAGTAGAATGAAACAGCCGTCCATTCTTTCCAGGTTTTTAACAGTTGTCTACTTAAGATCAGTTTGTGATTGAAAATCCACGAAAATTCCATAGTATCCACAAACCAAACACTAAAAATATGTTTATTGTTAGTTGATTGATAAGGCTGTTTAAATGTTAATTATCCTTTTACATTTTGAGTTCTAGTCGCTGGGAACAGCCGTTCCTATTTTAATCCTTTTAATTGAAGTACACACATATTTTTACACGTATTACATTTCCGTATGCAAATTCATTCATTCTAGAATATTGATAGGTCTGTCATTCGAATACTTAATAATAACTTTCTAATTGCTTTTTAGTTTTCCAGAATACTCCTACATTTAGTCGCTGAACAGTAAAGAGGTGGAAAATATGGAAAGTTTTATTTCAAGTTTAGTTTCTGAACAACATGTACAATTACTTATGTGTTTATGGATAACCTGGACATTCTAGAAACTTCTTGAAGCATTCTATTATTTAGTCACAAAATAGGCAATAATCTCATTATGGTGTGACGCATAATTCACCGTTTTTCTAGACATTTCTTTCAATTACCCTAAGGATATCGATTAAATAGGAACATTTGCGTATGGTCTTCGTCACCAGTTTTTATGATTCCTGATATTTACTTCTATTTTTCTCTCTACCTTCTATTCAATTCACGTTCTAAGTTTAGCTCATTTATCAAGTATATGTGCATAGATTCAGTTTCAAGCATGTGATAATCTGCAATTACTTAGAATGAATAGGTTCGAGCTAATTTTGAACCTGTAACCTATTGTTAAGTTCAAATGCTCTAATTGAAAAACCACCTATTTATTTATAGTTTGTAGGTAATTATCTATTTTTCTACTGTTCACAATCAATTGTTCATTTGTTAATTTGACTGTTTGAAATACAAATTGGTAACTACTCAAATTTATATGTAAACTCATCTATACTGTGATGTGCGCTAAGTAGTGCATGACGGGTGTATGGTAAAAGAAAGACATAGGGCAAAGAGAATTAAAAACTGAAAGTGATTAAAATAACAACATGATTCAATGAACTTCGAAGATTGTAGAAGTTAGCTCAAAGAACATGTGTGAATGGTACATTCATAGTTTACAAAGTGTAAAACTTTCCATCATATAATGCTTTATTGCTTGCGCACGTCTTGGTTCATTAAAGTACTGCTTGTAAAAATAATATCCATCTTTTGAAATGATACTGAATAATGACGCCCATATCACTTAACAGTGTTTACTAATCAAATAAATTCTGATCCAAATCAGTAATCAACCGTCAGTCTTCAATATCACCAAATAGATTGATAAGTAAATGTTAAACAGATCGCACTGTGGAATAAATGAATTCATTGTGTTATTAACTAATATCATGTTGAATATTATAAATTAAGCTGTGAAGAATAGATGCTTCTATCTAATCAACTAACTACCTGAAATATTAGTTTGCCACCAAGTATTTCATTGTATATCATAGTAGGAAGGATTTGATTTTGACCAATTTGGTCTCGTGTGCTGTTACGGGTATGAGGGCAGTTGTCATTTCCCGGCTGCCCACACCGTGAAAGGTTGTTTCCTGAGGGACCTGAAAAGGAAGATAGATTAGTGTTGGTCTTGGAGACCTGGGTGCATGACTACAGAGTCCAAGGGACAACTGCTTGAGGCCGGTCACGCACGGCCTTTTCATGAAAGGTTTTTTGAGTATTAGCTCCGCTCTTTTTAAAGGCCCTTAGTGGGCACCCTTACCCAAGGAGACGGAAATCCGTGAGGTAGGGTGAGGTGTGACATTTTTTGGGTCGGCCTTTTCTAACCCTTCGTTCCTTGTGAGAAGGCAGCATCGCTGCAGATGCTGGTTGTCCGAGGGAAACACCTTACTGCTGTCACACCCCTCTGCAGTCAGCAGTACGACTTCGCCCTGAGACCTTGGGTACCTGCTTTTAGTCTCATCGTTCTTCAATCGACCTGCCTGGCATGGTAGGACCTGCAGGAACATATGTCCCAGCCAGTATAGCTCGGTTGGGTCATGACGATAGGCAAGCCCGACCACCACGTCAAGGTAGCAGCTACGGTCGGGATTGTATATCATAACTAGTTTATTTGCAAAATAATTATACAAATAGGCTATTTTTCTCTCTATAAATGTTTTTTTTATTGCGAAATCAATTAACTAGCTTCATATTGTTTTATATTATTATTTTTGTTGTTGTCCGCCTTAAACTATTATAGCAGCTCCTAATCGTCCACCACCACCTCGAAGACCAGCACCACCTGCACCTAAACAAGTAACAAATAGTACAAGTTATAAAAATAACTACTATGATGACTATTCAACTAATAATAATTTGATTGATGATAAAGTTGATTCAAAATTAAAGATGTCCTCCAAATCATTTTCACAAACCAATTCACCTGTTCATCATGAATTCTCATCAAAATTAAATCCTATCATATCATCAAATGATTTATTTATACCACCATATGGTGGTGGTGGTGGTGATGGAATTCATATGGTTAGCAGTTGTGTAGATCTTAATTTTCGAGATAATTCCACTGATAATAATAATGATGATGAAAATCGTATCTCATCAACAGTTGATCTAATTGGACTTGAATTTGACAAGAAGAATTCCATTACCATTGATGATAAGACATCATTGTCTACTCATTTGATTGATGATTCAGTGATTGGTGGTCCACCTCCTCCACTACCTCAAAGATTAAACAATATGAACGCATCTCATTTACAACAACAATATTTGTAAGTTGTTTTGCTGTAAAATTATTGTCATTTATTGATTAATAATAGCTTAGTAAATTGTCTTTTTTAATATAATTAATGACGACTAGTTGAAATCTCTTGTTTCATCTTGTTTGAACTGCTGTAGTTCTATTTATTCATACTGGAAAAATCATTGTTTTTGATAAAAATAATATATACGTGTCGTGAACCAGGAATGAAATAACAGTTTACTACTACTTCATGATCTTTACTGATGATGATCAATTTGATGTAATGTGAACACTACTTTAAACAGTATTTTGTCAGTAAACTAACAACTCATGCGTAAACTATTTATTTTCATAAGATACAAGCATAATTGACCAACTAAAATGTTGTCTAAGGTTTTTATTTAAAAATTTACGCTACCACCTGCCTAATATTTTCTTGAATATTAGAAATCCAAAATCAATCACTGTATGTAATCAGGCCTCATTTAGAATCGATTCACAATTTTGTTTCAATACCATTCACAAACAATTACACGATTTCTTCTTCTTCTTCTTCTTGAAATTTTCAAGGCAAATTAAATTTTTCTTGTTTATTCATGCTTCGTGCTTTTTTTTCCTTAATTTTTTATTCCATTTGTAATAAATCTTTCTGAGATGCTGTGAATCCTACGGAAAAATAAATAACCTATGACTTGGATGGACTTTTTTTTATATTATTTTTTATATTACTTTTCTTATTTAACAAATTTTTTTCTGCATACATTGAATCGGTTTTTGTTGGGGATGTTAGATGCCCAAAATCCGCTTGATAAATGCCTTATTTTGGTTTTCACGTTTGCCAGCATGGGCTGATCAGTTGACCTTGAGATTTCATTTCCCACCAGGAAAATCCATGGCTGTGATTGGCTGCTGTGTATTTTAGTGTGCTATTTTCTTAACTCTCTCCAGGACGTTTCTATGTTGTATAAATAAACGAGAGTTATATGCTTGATTGTACTGTGATTGCTGGGTGTTTGTAGAATATACTTTCTACGCTTACCACGACTTCTGTTTTCCCGTTGGATTCAAGGTAGCCTACTTGGACGCTGGTAAAAGTTTCGTTCGCGTTTATCGACTACGGTAAACTCGTAATAGCTTCAATTATACTAAGTGACGAACCCTACAGCTTTAGTCCTCTGTTGTTGTTTTTTTTTCTTACAACAAAAGCAAACTTATCAATTAACAGATTGGGTCAGATTCAGTTTTTCATTTTATTTATTTTTTTAATGGTGGAAATATCAAGTTTTCGTATTCATTCATGTTCGCTAGATATACTTTCTTAAAGTGTATACTTTAAAATTTATTGTTTGACAAGAAGATGGTTTTGCAGTAAGAAAAGAGGTTTTTTCTCATACTGAAACAGAATGTACAAAATTTCGAAGTTATTTAATGATATTTCTGTTATAATTTTGCTATGTAGCAGCTTTTCGAAATCCTACCGATGATTGACCAAATTCAGATATTTCAATACGACCCCAACTACTGTCCATAAAATATCCAATATATATTAGAAGTTGTTTATGAAGTCGAGTACAGAATGAATGAAGGAATGAATAAGAAGCTTTACAGATAATGCATATTTATTGAAGTTAGGTCGAATAGAAAACAACATTGGAGTCTGTGACATTGATAGTTAGGATAACCAATAAGAAACAACATTTGAAGTGACATTGACAGTTAGGACGACTATAATATTGACCAATAGAATTAGACTTCCTAACAACTTCTAAGTTTAAGAATTCGAAATACTTTATTTTTGCTTGCTTACTTACTATACAGAGTCATTGAATTGAATCAGGGAATATGTTTAAAAAAAATATGTTTCGATCACAATTTCGATCTCAGTTGTCATCGACAGACATCCCTAATTAGATTCATTGACAGTGAAATGGATGATTTAGTTTCGAATTTTCTATGTGAAAAACTATATCTTTCTAACAGAATACAATAAGATGTATAGATCTTAATCAATGGCACATTATTACTTATCTGCCAATATCTACAGAAAAAGTAAATACTATAGTATATCATATTTAACTTCATTGTATGTTCACGTATATAGAACCATACAGAATAGATATACCAGTTTGTAACACTTACTGCTACAAATAACGATAATATAGTTATCAAAGCATGAATTTAACAGCCAACATTTATAGAATCAAATATATACACTGTAAATGTTAGAATGTGCATCAAATATTCATTTCTTAATTTTTGGTTTTTTCTTTCATTATAACAATTACTAACCATGTACTAAACATGTACACTGAATTCTATTTCTTCTTCTGTTGATCTTCCGAAAAGACTGATTCCATTCAGTTAGATTGACAGAATAACCGTCGTGTTCTCTTCTGAGACTGCGCTTCTTGTTCTCGTTGTTGTTGTTGTTTTTCTTCTCATCCATTTAGGTTCGTTTGTTAAGTACAAATAGTACGGTAATTGGCTGTAAAGTAGGCAATTCAGTAAACTCGGTTGTCAAGAATATATTGATGCATTGTGAAACAGGGTTTGAACTCACCGCCACCCCCCTCCCGAGTCTACTAAATAAAAACTAAAAAATGTTTCAATCACTAATTTTTCCTGTTTGCATTCGTATCAGACATTTTACAAGAATAATTATCTAGACTGAATATTGAAGTTTTTTTCATGAATGAATACTGTAATCACGATTATGTATAAAGAAGCATTTTTTTGTTTGAATGACAAATAATATTGGACGGCCGTTCCGTCCTGGTACGAGAATCCTCAGCAGTGCGCATCCACGACTACTGCACCTCGCTGAGTAGTCCCATACCAGGACGAAACGGCCGTCCAGTGCTTCCAGGTTTCTAATGGTGGTCTAACATTGATCGATTCAGGGTTTCAAAAATGTGTAACTTAACAATCGTCACAACTCCGTAATGCAGATAATATTGGAACATCTTTTCTCATCATTATCACATCAACTGATATTGTGCTTTACACAAGTCAATTACACAATTTATTCTCGTTTTGATTTTTTTATTATTTGTAAATGGAATATTTCATTAATTTTTAATTTAGTACTTTTTTTTAATCAAATTAATAGAACTTATTATTTTTTTCTAATTAACATTTTGTAATCTTATTTTAAATGGGGGTGTTTGTAAAGCACATTTCCATTTAAGATTGATTCTCCCAATAAAGATTACCAGCAGCACCTACAGGGAAGAGTATTCTGTTGAATGCTAAACAGTATTGAATATTTATTTCGTTTTCGATTAAGTACTCTTTAACAATGATCTCATCCATTACTTACCTTATAACGGACATGATAAATCTACAATCTGTGTAGCAATTAGTTTGTGGGTTAAAAATATTTCTCTCTACTTTAAGCTAGTTATCTAAATGTATCATAGTATTGCTTCAAGGTGTGAATAGTGTGAGTTGAATTTTCATGCTAGTTCAGAATGGGAAAGAGTGATCTGTTCAAACAAGTTACTATTATTAAACAGTATTTGGATGTTTTAAAAAAACACTTTATATATAGAGGAGATTAATGAGAACTTTAACTAGAAGTATTGTTGATACTCTATTGGAATGATAATGTAAAAATAGTTGAATTTCTACTGATTTGTCATTGATGCTTAATTTCGGTTCAGTCAGTCAGATGCAACGTAGAACTTCGTACATATGTACATCAGTTCATGTTGCCATACTACATCAGCACAGAGATGTAATTGTCAATTCAAATCCAATAGTAGAAGAGGTAGTAAAGGTATTAGAATTAATTGGAGAGTTTATGATTAGAAGATATTATTCAAGAAGTATGATTCAGTGAGAAAAGTTTAGAAAGTCAAAACTAGAGGTGTTGAAGAATTCAGAAGATTACGATTTGAGAGAACACAAAAAATAAATGCACCGGCGCCACTGAAAACGGTTTCGAGCAATGTCATTCAGGGTATCTAACCATTGATTATTATCATCTCGCGGACCCCAACCAGATAGTCTACATCTAACAACATGACTCAGTCAACTTGTCAGTGACTTCATGGATTTCTCCCATGTTTTGGTCTGGCCGCCCCTAACTTTCTTCCAACCTATTCCTACACTACAAAACAAAGCTCGACGAGGCAGTCGGTGGTTAGGCATACGCAACACATGTCCCAACCACATCAACTGAAGTTTCATTACTTCATCTATTGATCTGCCATTCTTATCTAGCACCCGTTTCCTAATAACAGCACTGCTCACTCGGGTGTCTCAGGATATACGAGCAATGCTTCGAAGACACCTATGATCGAAAACCAATAACCGACGAATATGTTCTATTCTCACTGACCATGTTTCACAGCCATAATATAATTTCACTTATATTATATATATATTTTTACTCATATATATTAATGCCACGTATACAACACTACTGAATTTTTTAAATGATATCTAATTTTAGTAAAATCTTCAGATTAGAAAAAACATTGTCACCCTAAATTTTTCTGAACTCTTATTTTAATATTATTTAACATTATCGTAAGAGTAAGTTTAAAAAAATGCAATTTTTCTTTTTTTCACTACTTATCTTATATTTATTTATCAGGCTTTTTTTTCTTAAAAGTTATTATAAGCTTTATTTTCTCGCTCTCTCTCTCTCTCAATATCTCAATGATCACTTTTTTCACGATGATGATAATGATAATGATTCTTCTTAGCTATTTTGTATTACTCTCTTAATTAATATACATTTTCATGCTTTCATGAAATATAAAAAAAAATCTATTATAGAAAGATCAGACTCTTGAACAAAAAATAAAAGTATCATTTAATAAAATGAATAAAAAAATATCACAAAAACGGAAAACAATTGAACTGTTAGAATAACTAACTCAAGTGATGTTGTAAATGATAGTGAGTGTTGTTTTCGTTGGCGTTGGTGTTGTTTATCATCATTTGTACACAACACTCACTAGTGTTCTATGCGGCAATTAATGTTTACTTTTCTTTTGGTCATAGTGTAATTAGTTCATTAGTTATAAATAGTTTTCAGAATATGCAGATTTAAAAGAAAAAGAAAGATATCTGTGTGTATATTTATTTCTATCCTGTGTGTGTGTGTGTAGCGAGAGATTTTCTTATTATTATCATTATCATCATCATCATCATAGAGTTTCTATCAATGTTTGCATGTGTGTGTGTGTGTTTGTCAGTGTGCCTTGCATCTTTTACTCTCACTGGTTTATCCACTCTCTTCAGATTATTATTGTACTTGAACATAGATACAAATACAGAGAAGTGATTAAATTGATTATATTCGTGGTTGGTTTTATTAACTTTTCTTTTCTTACGTAAATACGATAGTAGTAGTAGTAGTAATGATAAGAATTTTTTTTTCTAGTAAACAAGTCAGTAAGGTCATGTTTATGCTTGTTGTATGTTTGTTTATTAAATAAATGAAAGAAAGAATGTTTCATTCATTATCAGCTTTTTTCTTTATGTCACGTTCATTTCAACATCTCATTTTTTTTTTATTATCGTAAATTATTCTATTTTTTTTTTAATTCCATTCTGTTGAAATTTTACATTTTTTTTTTGGTATTTTATTTTATGTAACATATTTTTTACTTAATTAATTAGTAAATGCAAAGTTTAGTTAGTACATTTTGGTCACCAAAAAAAAAATAGAATGCTTTAATTTTAAAAAAAAATTACTGAGCAGTATTGTGAAGAATATTTAGAGAATATTTATAGAGAAAAATGGTCAACACGTTATTTTTTATAAAGAATGTAGAAGTTAATTACAGTTTGATCACAATTAACTTTTATCCTGAGCCACGTCTACTAATAACTGCTCAAGTCACTGAATTGCACCATGTTTAAAACCCTGGTTAGAGATGATATAGATATTTCTTTCAAACTACAACAACATTACTTACTTACGCCTGTTACGCCTGATGAAGCATAGGTTGCCGACTAGTATTCTTCAACCTATTCTCTCTCGGGTCTCCCCCTTCTAGTTTTTTTGTTCAATTTTGGTTCATTCTTCTCATGTCTGTGTCCAATTCTCGACGTAATGTGTTTCTTGGCTTTCCTTTTCTTTCTTGACCTTGTGGGTTCCAAGTGAGGGCTTGTCTTCTTGTTACAACAACATATTATAAGCTGTTTATCTCTTTCTCCCCATTCAGACGCAGTGTTAGCAAATAATATGCGATGTGGAGGACACTGGAGTGATACAAGCCACCGAAACCGTTGTTTTGAGGTGGTGTGGTACAAACTCATCTATCATCATTGTATTTAGATACACATTAGCTAACCTCAGCACTATTAACTTGGTATTACTCATAGGTTCGAGCAGTCCTTCAGTTTACTGGTTACAGAGATTTACCGGAAATCCTCAGCTCAGAGAAGCGAGGTTCCACTAATAGAGCAACAGCACTGCTCTCTCTGATTGATGTGTTGCAGGTTCAAACTTGTACATCCAGATTAATCTAACTGCGTATCAACCCTGTACTTGGGAGCTAGTTTTTCACTTGTTTTGGATAGTCAGTCTAATATGACGGAAGCTAGTAATTTGAAATCAGTCAAAAGTAGACTTATCTCCTTCTAACTGTTACGTAGATGATGTGGGGTCATTGAACTCTTACTTTTAACATATTTAAATACTCTTTTAAGTTTTGCGACCAACATCTTGCCATCATCTTCACAAGGACTCCTTAATAGGTTTTATGTAGATATTATTAACTTGTGACACTTCAAATGTTGGAGTTTTTTACTGATCTAACTGTATTGCATTGTACACATTAGCATTGTTAATTATCGCAAGAACATCATCATTTTTTAACTCGATATCGCCACAATTTCAATTTGGTTATAGTTTTCTTCCTAGCAAACCTATTTATTATCTTTGACTTGTTTTAATATGATTGTAATTGGTTAGGTGTACCATTAATTTCTTTCTTGTCTATCTTCTTGTAAATGAATGCTCAGATAGTTTTTTTTCCGCTCTGTTTATTGATTTATACCTGATACTTTATCTGGGTAAATAAACAATGTAAATGAGTAATTCCTTACTCATGTAATAATAATAATAATAATAATAATAGTAATAGAATGTATACATATACTATTGTTAATAATATAATGATTTTCTTTGCTTAACAATCAATCAATGGTTGATAATACTATCATCAGCTAACAAAATTTGTACACATTAATGAGTTGTTGTTGTTGTTGCATGTTTTTTTGTTATTCTTTAATTCGTCATTTTTCATATCTCTTGTATTTTAACGATCAATATCAAGAAATCTTATTCCATTGTGTTTATTTAATGAAAAGGTGGTACCTTTATTATTGCTTACTTTCTCTGCCTTTCAGTATGATGAGTGTTGAAAAAAATTTTGAAATTCTTTTTATGGTATTGTCATAAGTTCTAACTTAAGTCTTTTTTGACTAATCTGATATGGAATCCAATTGTGAAGAGATTTCCATTCATCTAGTTCAAGTTCTTCCTCATCTTCTTCATCTTCCTCTTCAAGAAGTTCTAGCAGACCTAAGCGTTCTCGTAAGAGGTCTCGGTCCATAAGCTCATCGGCACGCAAAATCAAAAGGAGTGACTTTTCGGACTCCAGAAGCAGAGGTAGAATTAGTCGTGGACGCTACTCTCCAGTTAGTCGTTCATATTATACGAGATCACGTTCTCGTTCATTCTCAACAAGAGCTTCGACGAATTGGGGCACGCGTACCAGCTATCCAAGTCGTAATCGTTCTTGGTCTAGATCGCGTTCCAGGTCGTTTTCCAGGGACTCAAGATCTCATAGCCCGAGTGCTCGTCGTCATAAACGTCGTCACCGAAGAACGCGTCGTGGGAGGAACTCAAGTCGTAGTTGGTCATCATCGAGAAGTTCTAGTAGATCTATAAGACGGCGCTAACTGTAATATTCTCAAACGAAAATGCATTGTTCAGTCCTTTATTTTAAATGTATTTATTCATGATATAACCATGTGTTTATTCTTACAACGACGTTTTTTTGTTCGATTAACTGTTTTTGGTCATACAGCCCTTACTATGACATTCTACCGCAAATGATTAGTTTGTCAATCGGTCCTATTTTTAGTACAGACGTGTTTAACAACTAGTATAATCATGAATAAATGTTATAATCGTTAACACAAAACTCCGCCACGAAAGAATGTATTACACTGTATTACACTAATTGACTTTTTAAATGCAACTTAGCATTGTGTTGATTTTATTCGACAGTGAAGTTGTGGTGCGCGCTACTTAAAAGTAGTATATGACGCGAGTGAAAACGTAATGTGTGGCAGCAGAAGATGGGGGAAGATCAAGAAAGGAAGAGTGGGAACACAATGGAATTTGTATGAAACGCATGAACAGTGAAATGTCAGACAATAGATTGATGATGGATTGAAGATTTGCAAATTAACCGTTTACGATATGGTTTTCCTATTTTACTGAGTAACTCTGTAATTTGCGATAAATACATTTCGGTCGCCATCACCTGTGTTCTCCTTCACTACAAAGTATTCACTGAATTTCTTATTTATGAAAATTGATAAACTATTAACATTTATTGAAATCGATAAATCTTTAATCAACTATTTGTTTGTTTTACAAATACTTACTGTAGGAAAAATTATTTTCCAGATTTCTATCATCTTGACAATTGTCTATGCTCATTTGTAATTAACTTATGAGACTTTTTACATAGGAATTCTTACTCTACTAAAATAACTGTCATTATACAAACAGACTAATTTTTTATTTTTCATAGTAAAAAGAAAAGAAATTTTTGTGAAACATATTTTAAAAACAAACTTTTTACCTACATATATGATTTATTTAGCAGTTTTTTTTTCTGAGATTTGTTTGTTTAAGTAAAAATCTTTTATCACTTAACAATCGCGTAGTGTTTAAACTGTTTGACTGTTAGCAATTATATCACAGTTTTTGAATTTTGTTTCACTTACATCAGTTTTAGGAACCGCATAATATCATCATCACTAGCATGCACTTTTGGAATATACCTCAATGTTAAGTAAATTGGTGTACATTTGGGAAATAAATTAATTTTAATGTTCAAACTATGTTTTGTTTTAATGATTATAATAACGTAACTAATAACATACAGATCTAACTTAGATTCTATCGAAAATTTACCCTTTTTAATGGACAAGTATGTTGGACATATTGATCTTTGTAAATTTACGCCTAACAAACTATCTATGTTATTATGGATTATTATGTGGATATATTAAACTAAATTGATATGACTAAGTTAGATTTCTTGTTCTTAACACAAAAACAAAACAACTGGAAAAATCAAATTGGATATTTCTGACACATATTTAAGTTAACTTTCTTCAGATAAGTTACATTGTACTCAAGATTATTGTTTTGTTCTTTTCTCTATAACTTTCAGCCGTTAAATACCTTGACCTTTCATCAGTTGTAATACTTAATTAATAGACCTCATCAGTGATTTAATACAGTGATTTATTCACTCGTCTTTATACCAATACATTCACACAAATATCATAGACTGATACTATTGGGAATTTTTTTTTAAAAAATCGAATCTGTCATACATATCTATGTGATGATCGTGATTTTGAGTGATGAAATTATTAACTGGCCACAGAAATTGATATCGGTATTTCAATCAGTATTTCAATCACAAGGGTAATGATAACTCTTAACACTTTTTTATCTTGTCGAGTAGTTAGAGGTAATCAAGAGGAATCCCTGTACCACCGTTCTGTACCAGCAGGGACTTGTCACTGAAATGTACCCCCAGTACTAGGGGGACTTTTTCTCTATGTTGTGTGTTCGGGCCTTCATCACCCATCATCTTAGTCTGATACATTACCGCTGAGCTATTAGGATCCCGAATGGTTTTTAATATTAAGATGTCTGTAACTGATTCATTGAGAATTCCACTGTTGACTTGCTCTAACTATTGAATGTCTAATCATCGCATTTCAATGTGATCGATAACAGAACTAGGTTGACATGACATTAGTCGCTACTCAACTTCATCAGTTGGAGTGGTTGGGACATGTGTTATGAATGTCCAACCACCGTCGAGCTGTTTTGTAGTGTAGGAGTAGGTTGGTTGAAAGCTAGGGGCGGCCAAGCAAAAACATGGCACAAATCCATGAAGTCAATGACAAGTGGAGTGAGTCATGTTGGTAAATGCAGACTCCTCGTTCAGGGTCTTCGAAACGATAGTAACTGATAGTTAGAGACCTTGAATGACATAGCTCAAAATCGTTTGCAATGGCGCAAGTGCATCCATTCTTTGTGTTCTCTCAAATTCTAACCTTCTGAATTCCTCATCACCTCTATCTTTCTCTTTTTAAGTTTATTTTACTGAATTATATTTCTTGAATAATATCTTCGAACCCTAATCTCTCCGATTACTGATAATACTTATACTGCCTTTATGACTATGGGATTTGAATTAACAATTACATCTGTCTGTGCTAATGTAGTATGGCACCTTTAACCGATGTACGTACGTACGATGTTCTGCGTTGTAACTGACTGACCAACTGAGTTGCTACTGACTAATCACTTAATTATAGTTCATTCAGTTTATTTCGGGCCTAATAATTTGATTTCATTTTCTTCATTATATAATTTACTGAAAAGGTCATGATAGTTATAGAGTGCTTGTCAATATACAATGAACTGTTAAATGTTTATTTTAAATGTGCTCATAATTCATGTATATCTATCCTGTTACTTGATATTCATCGGGTAATAAAAGACAATGTCTCTGTTTCATTTGTAAAATACAATGGAAACCATGATGTATTCAATAAAAATCACTTAAATTTAAACATCTCCTTCCTTATCTGTACGATAATTTGAATTGGCTGATAGTAAGTATCACTGAACTACTTAAAAATAGTATCAATTTTCCATAATGATTGTTTTCAACCAGTTCATGTACAACTTTCTTTCTTTCTATCTTATTAACAGTACTTAAATAGAAAAGAAATACGATTTACAATTTACAATTTTTTTTGTTACATTGTAGAGTAGTTTCTCAAGTACCAAAGAGTTTTTTAAGCTTATTAAATTTGTCCTTTAAGGACAACTTGTAACTTGTATGCACATATATATATTTTTCATAGATATTAGATGATTTATGATGATACATTTCTTAACAGTTTATCAAATTGAAAACCTGTGATTATTTATTAAGTTTTTTTTTGTATTGTAAAAAAAACAGTACTTTTTCTTAACTTTTTTTATGCTTTGTACTGATCAACTGGTCTTCTAATGATGGAGTGAAGTTAAATCTTTTGATTGTTGATACTATAAACTTTTATCAACCAAAATAATTATGAAATTTGTTACGCATCGTCACCATCTCCGACCTTGTTGATCTTCATTGATGACTAATAACTAATAATAGCATAGATGGTGTTAGGTTATTATTAGAGAAAAGCTAAAAAGTCGTCAAACTGAGAACCTATAATGATTTTGATAATGAATACATTGATTGTTCGTATCAATTATGTAATTATGTACACACTTCTTGATTGATTGTCAATGGTTTCGAGAAGTGTGATTGAATTATGCAATATTAATCTCAATTATTATTCTACAACCGGTTATGATGTCATTGTTAAGTTAATTGTTACTTTGACTTTCTTATTATTTCATTTCAAACTGGGTTTCTTTTTTGATTGATTATTGATTATTTGAATCTTTCCGTTTAAATGTTTAGAATGGCAATCAATCAGTTTTCTTCTTTTGGCATATGATGTGTATCTTAAACAGATTGCTTCATTAGTAATTAATATTCAGTCAATTTCAATTGTAAACAGTAAATAGAAAGCTTCAAACAATCAATACACATGATTCAAACTTTATCCCATTCATTGTACAAGTTAAAATCCATCTGAACTCATTTGTGTTAAGTGGATGTTAGATAACACAATGACGTTTGAAAAAAATGGTACTCTGTGTTCGAGTCACAATATGTGAACACACTAACTGTGAGATACAAGTTTATCCAAATAGAACGAAACACATATCCTAGATTCCACCGTTAATCACTATTTATTTCAGCTTAAAGTTCAGATTTCTTTTGTGGTTAGTATTAATCCTTCTTTTTATTATCTAACCATAATAATCTCTTCTCTCATTGTACTAATATGTAATCTTTGGCAGCATTGAACACATTTATGTTATGTCCTACACTGTTGATGATGATTAGACTAATTGCAGTCTCCTTATAAATCTAGATTTGTGAGATCATTTTTAATGATTACAGAAACATCATGATAAAATTTTCAGCATTTTCTATACGTTTCTTATCATATTTTACATAGCGATCATTGCTGAAATCTTGGGACTTGTATTATCCCAGCTTATATGTACCATTGGCTTTGATTGTTGTCGGGTTTGTTTTGGGCTGGTACCACTCAACATCGCTTATCGCCTATGTACGTATTCATCCTATTGGCTTTAATGTAAACCCCGTAAATATTTCGATGACTCATCCATATTCCTATGTATGTATATGTACTATTTTAATCTTATTAATGTATTCGCTAACTCGCTCATTCGTTTGTTTGCCGTTCAGTACTCGCATATTGATTTTTGCACCGTCTGCCTGTGGTTTGGTGGTCTGACTATGGTGTACCAAATAAACGTACTCAACACTTCGTATTCGTCTTCTGATTTATAGACCCGTGAGATACTATTTAGTAACGGTTGTCTGGACGAGCAGCATACGAAGTCTAAGAACACATCGAATACCGATCGACACGAAACTAGTGAGATGCGATCATCACTATTTAACTAGATATTTTATCCGGTTTTAAGGTTTTTAACACTTTAAAATGTGGTTTAGCGTTACGTTACCTACGTTTCTCTACTAAATGTACATTATAACTAGTAAGTCAAGCTACTGAACACCATATCTTGGTACTTTCATTGACGCCTGATAAAAATCATAGCTCAATTTTAACATTTATTAAAATTTTCAGTGGTAATCTCCATTATCTGTAGGTAAACTTCCTGTGTATGAAGATGCAAATGAATACTACTAATGATTGTCAACATTGATAATTAGTCACAGACTTCCTAATATCCTTGAATACTTTTTTTTTCATCATCTAAATTCATCTTATATTATAACAAAAAGAAAATGAAGATATAAATAAAACTAAAATTCAAGCTGTAGCCTATTATCATATATTTATTATGTAAGATTTCATACGTTTTACAAAGTTTCCAATCTAAAAAATCCTTAATATGTTTTGCATTTTTGGATATATATATATCACTCTATTAATAATATTTCCTAATGGATACTTAATATGTTACTATGAGTATATTGAATGAATCTTCATTGTTCTGAACACTAAAAACATGATGATATAATGGAGAGATTGTAATTACTTGTGTTTTTTTTATAACATATTGATTTTCATTATTATTGTTATCACTCTTTTATAATGCAATTAGAGAAGGAGGGTAGTGGACTGATTAGCTCTGCAGTGTAACATCCCATATTGTTAAGCTGAGTGACGTGGGTTCAAAATCACCAAGAGGTATCATTTACTTTAATAATTTATGTACACCTGGGACAACCGACTAAGCAATGCTGTCGTTAGGAAACGAGTACAAGGTAGGGATGGCTAATCAATAGATGAGGTATTGAAACTTCGTCAGTTGAGGTGGTTGGGACATGTGTTGCGTATGCCTAATCACCGATCAATATTTGGTGGTGTATGAATAGCTTGGAAGAAAGCTATGGGCTGCCAAACAAAAACAGCACAAATCCATCAAGTCATCGACAAGTGGAATGAGTCATGGTGGTAGGTGCAGACTACCTGGTTGAGATCCGCAAGATGATAGTAACCTATGGTTACAGACCTTGAATGACATAGCTCAAAATCGTTTCCAATGACTCAAGTGCATTCACTCTTTGCGTTTTCTGTAATTCTAATCTTCAGAATTCGTCATCACCTCTTTCTAAAGTTATCTCATTCAGTTATACTTATTGAATAGTATCTTTGAACCTTAATCTTCTCCATTACCAGTAATACTTCTACTATCTCTACCACTATAGGATTTTTTACTGATAATCGCGTCTCCGTGCTAATGTGATATGGCAAACTGAACTTACGTACGAAATTCCACGTTGTAACTGACTGACTGATATATACACCTTGCTAACGTGTAACAGCTAGTACAAAACGTTGGGCTAGGCCATCCTGCTAACTACCTACAACCACCCAGCTTCTCAACATATTGCACGTTAGGTTGATTCAATTTGACATGTATCCACAATGCTACTTGATCAATAGACTTTTATCTGCACTAAATTACGACTAGACAAACATCACATTGGTTAACTACTAAGTGATTAGTCAATTGTACAATTAAGTTTTTCACCTTTTTTTATTATCTATTCACAATTAGTTTGATTAACTTTACTCCATTATAACGCATTATACAGTTTCTCATGTTGTTCACCTAAATTTTGAAAGCTACATCTTGCTTAACTACACTAGTAATCAAATGATTGTTGTAATTGTTGTAATCAGCTGATTTTTATCAGTCAGATTCAGAACTTGGTGATATTGATTAACAATTTTAATTGTACAGTAATGATCACTATTTCTGTGTAAATTGTAACTGAAGAGTTGAAATTTTTTACTCTGTATAAGATTGTTGATTTAAACCTTCGAAAAAAAAAAACCCACTGATCTGTCGACACTTATGATGAACAGTTTGAAATAGTGTGTTATTGTGGGAAATTTTGATGTAGGATTTATAATTAGAGAGAATAATCTGTCTTTTTTTAAAATAAATTTCATCAGTCACTCACTATACAAGGTATATGAATAAACATTGAAGTAATACTAATTATTTAGTTAATAATAAATAAATCAACTGTTTAGAAAAAAAAAATCCCATGACAAAAGTTACGTTTGCAATAGATGCCCATCATCCATATAATATATAGCCTGGCATTTATTCCATTATAGGCCCCTGAGTTACCGTATCAAAAAATAACACAATAAACTGAAAATAAAGTTAGGGATCAAAATACTATTAATGGCAATGATCAATAGAAAGATTAAAGCTTGTGAATATTCTGATTTGAAAAGACAGAACGAAACAGTGTGACTGGAATTTAAAATTGAGGGAAAGTTTAAAAAAAACGCATCTACGCCATTGTGAATGATTCTATGCTTTGTCACTCACTCACTACTGTCTTCAACTTCTGATTGTAGGTAGTTTGAATCTACCTGCATACTTCGAATCAACGGTTAATTGATTTAGTGCAATAATCCTATTAATAAACGTTTGATATTCTATCTTGATATTATCTTTTATTGTGTTGATGTCGACTGAAATATATATACTAAGGATTAATTGTTTCCAATTAACACGTATATTGAGGATTTATAGCATAATCGTCTCAAAACTTGCCTTCCAAATATTTTAACACTGAAATTATCTTACTAATTTTTAAAAGTTACAATTACAATTCATGAATAAGATTTTATTGAACAAATTTTATGTACATATAATATCGGGTGTAATCTTAGACAGTCATGTTTACTTTATTTAAGCAATTTAAAAATCATTTATCATTATTCATAGTTAGTAATCAATACTGAATATATCTCCAATGATTATTGATTTTTAAGGTGCTAATGACCATGAATAGAAAATGTTTATTTCTTCTTTATTATTTTCGTTATATATTTTTTTACTATCGTTAATCATGATGATTTTTCGAAGAAAATCGATTATACCAGATTATTACGATTGATGATGACGATCTTTCATAGAAGTGATTCTACTCGATTATTGGTTAATCCTATCTTTATAATTATTGATTGGTATCCATTGGAAATTAGTAATTATTTAATAGGAAGATATTTTATGAGTATATTCTACAATCAAAATAACGACTAGGTTTCAGTCCCAAAGTGTTGGACCTATAGTTTCAAAGAAACTGACCACTGGGTGGAGAATTAATAATAACAGTAATAATTTGTGGTGATACTCGATTGGTAGAAATTTGTACTTCTGACGTTTCGTGACTTAATCTAAGCCACTTCTTCAGAGTAAATAAATCACTGTATAAACTTATGCAACGAAGCTCTCACTAAAAGAGCTGAGGCTATCTCGTTGTTTTTTACGTGGTGACACTTTCCCGATTCACATTTCAACAACCCTGTCTTTTTTCTGCTAATTTTGTGCCCTAAGTTCGCTCGGTATTTCTATTTGGAAATAATTGTTCTATCCCAGTTTTGACTTTCATTCAGAATATTAATCTAGCCTAAAAGTCGTCTTTTTTTAAAACTTGTATTAACATGTGAATCACTAATATTGAATTGTTACTGTGTGACATTTACTACTAAGTATATTCTAGTCTCTATCCGTTTGGGTTCGCATTTAAACAATCTTAAACGTTTCTTAGTTATCAGTTGCTGTAGGTCCGCTTCGGAATCAATCTCCAATCACAAGTTTGTTCTTTTGATTTCTTCAAATACATTACAGCCTATTTCAATACATACTGTCAATAAGTGTAATCCTGTTTCCTTGACGTGGCACTAGTCAATCTCATTGCTCGGAAATATTCCTTACATCACAATAGAAAGTCGATAGTAATTACCAGTGAACTATGCATTCGACATCTTGTGTGTGTGAGAAAAAAGCGTTGCTACTTATTCAAGGCTGCTAGATGAATGAATCCCAACTGCTAAAGAACTTAGATCACGTCTGTTTGTATAAGATTGATATTTATCCTAGTTCATTTTTTCCAAAGTATCCTAAGTTCAATTTCGCATTTTAATAACCTTTTCCATTCATTGTTGGTTTGATGTGCGCATTAACTCGGTCTGAAACATGTGTTGCACAAGGATCTTTAGTGTTCAGTATTCTTGTTTATGTTTTTATTTCCTACAAGTATTCATTGACGTACGGATTTTTTGGTACCCGATCGTATGTTAGAATAAAATGGTTTTCGTACTTGAAATAATACAAGATTCTAAATTTCACCTCATACTAATTCTATTCCTTAAATTTATTAAACAGATCAACGGATGATCCCTTTACTCTTGTGTGTCCTTCACAGGATGATTCATCTACAACCATGAACCATGGCAACGATGCTGCACTTATAACTGTAAGTGAAATTAGTTCATAAACTTAGAAACTTCAATGAATATGAGACATTATTGTTAGACATAAAGCTGAATTAAAATAATACCATTCATTAGGTAATGGAACCGTTGTACTTTTAATCGCTAAGATCCAGCTGAATCTTGATCCTCATAGTGACCTAGTCCTTTAATCGTACACAGCCCGATTTGCTACAACACTGACAGTAGCCACACATCCGGTAGTTATGTTCATGTTCAAGGAAATACTTTGTGTTAAACTTGAAGTGTAAAGGTCCTTAACTTCATACTACCTGATTGCCAATGAAAGGTTAACATCTGCGACCCAGTAGCTGAATTTGAGTGATTAACCACAGTAACTAAACTGAATAAATCAGGTATCGTTTAATGCATTTTACTAATACGACAATTATATTTGCTTGTTAGGAATAGTTTTTTGAATGCCTAAATTTATTTTTGTTACTTTCCTACTCAGTTTCTGTAACATAAATTATCTACACTTTTCAGCTTGATCCCGTTTCTCCGACAAGAGCCGCCCCACAGACGCCTTCAAGACAAATACCCCCTCCATTACCACCTCGCCCAAAAGCCGAAGCAGAATAGTTTCTGAAACTGGACACGAAAATCGGTTAATTTGGTGATTAACTTTTGACTTATTTATCAGCATTTAACTTTGAGTTGTGAATCACTTTATCATTACTATCATTCCTATATTTTATATTTATAATTTAAGCTCATTCGATGCTAGAATCAACTGTTTACTTATAATTATTCTATTAAAGTGGTATGCTTTTACCACGAAATGAGTTGTAAGAATAAACACATGGTTATATCATGAATAAATACATTTAAAATAAAGGACTGAACAATGCATTTTCGTTTGAGAATATTACAGTTAGCGCCGTCTTATAGATCTACTAGAACTTCTCGATGATGACCAACTACGACTTGAGTTCCTCCCACGACGCGTTCTTCGGTGACGACGTTTATGACGACGAGCACTCGGGCTATGAGATCTTGAGTCCCTGGAAAACGACCTGGAACGCGATCTAGACCAAGAACGATTACGACTTGGATAGCTGGTACGCGTGCCCCAATTCGTCGAAGCTCTTGTTGAGAATGAACGAGAACGTGATCTCGTATAATATGAACGACTAACTGGAGAGTAGCGTCCACGACTAATTCTACCTCTGCTTCTGGAGTCCGAAAAGTCACTCCTTTTGATTTTGCGTGCCGATGAGCTTATGGACCGAGACCTCTTACGAGAACGCTTAGGTCTGCTAGAACTTCTTGAAGAGGAAGATGAAGAAGATGAGGAAGAACTTGAACTAGATGAATGAGATCTTCCTCTGATTGCAGCCGGCTTTTTGACCTGAAATTGACAAACAAGAATGTTCTTTTAGTATGTTAATCGAAGTTAGGAAATCAGTAGCGCTAATATACAGGGACAATAGTCGAAATACAAGCGGCATCGTTACAAAACTTTAAAAATTACTGCATTGACCAGTTTGACACATTCAAAGTTACGGCTTAGTTAAGATCAGTCAATTCGCCAGTTTGTTGCTTTGAGAAACTGTCATCATCAAAATAAAACCTTATAAAAGTTTGAAATTTTTCTACATAAACAATATTTAGCTGCAGATCCTTGAAAATAACAATATATACTGAGTGGTTTTCAGAAAAAGGCAAAGTTCATACGCACAGCATATTACTTATTTTCCGTAAATCGAATTATGTAGGATAAATAAACGAAACACAAACATACGTGATTTTTAGATATTGGAGGCACTTGGGGCTTGATCATAGTTGGCACAGTCGGGATAGGCGTAGTTTCATAAGAAGCAGCGGTTGAGTTTTCTAGTTTTTCCTTAGAAACAATATCGGCAGTCGGAGAATCCCCACCTTTACTTAATTGTACTTCATTCTTAGAGGAATCTTCTTGTACAGCACGAAGTCTCTGTAAAACTGAAATACCATTTGAACTTTGTGTTTTCGAAATAGCTGGTTTCTTTTCATCTTTGTTTGCAGACTCGTCAAGTTCCGCTTTATCGCCTGCTTCCCAATGCTTGCTAGTCCATGGACCTGATTGTTGGTTTGTATTCTTCTCTATGATTTGAGGGGAATTTTCCCATTTACTGGTCGTCACAGTATTCTTTGAAGCAAAAACACAAATAAATGAAACTCTTGTGTTCAGACAATGAATAAAATCTTAAGAAATTATAATAAATATTACTGCATTTTCGTTGATACAAATGAAGCCAATTAGTTTTATTGGAATCAATCTCTGTACAATCACGTGGTACTAGAGATTGTGCTGAAACTGATTGTGGATGAGACCACAGAACACTATTTGCAATAGACCATATCAATAGCACTCCTTTGTGTTTATGAAAATCCTGTTCAGGAAGTCTCGATAAGTTGTTACAATGTGCTAATTCTTCCTAAAATCACGTGACCATTTAGAACAATTAAATTGTAAGGAAAGAGAATTAAATTTTTAAGAGATATTTCTGCAATTCAGCTTACTTCGGTGGGTGGATCTTCCATAACAATTTTAGGTTTCCTGTGGAAAAAAAACAAAAGAAACGTACTAACATTCTGTTTGGATATATATATATATATATATATATATATATATATATATATATATAACAGTAGACAGGCTTATAAATGAAACCGGTGTTAAAAATCCGACTGCTATTGACACTGTCTCGAATAATTATGGACATATTATTCATTTTCAATCCAGACTGATTCTATTGGTAGAACACTTTAGGGAACAGTTCGACTGGCCTTCAGCCACACTTAAGTTACTCACGATCTTCAGTCAACCTCAGGGGCAATTTGATGTGAGTGATCTGAATCTTGATGAGGTTGAAAAGGCTATGAGAAATCTGGAAAGGAAGAGCAGCAGTATAGTCCTATTAAACTACCCAATGTGCTATTAGTTTGCTGACAAATATATATCTAGGAAAGTCTTGACTATAGAGAAATGGATAAAGGAATAAAACCAAGGGTTAGAGGAGTAATAGTTCTGATAGCGTGTTCATCATCATTGTTAGTACAATGATTTTCCGAAAAGGTGCATTGGGAATCACTAAGCTGAGGTTATATCGAAATCGGTGAGATTTTATGTTTTGGAGCTGGGTCTTTACAAGAACAAAACGTCTGGACCACTGGAAAACAATGATTTGAGTAAAAATGAGTATACAGATATTCCCATGACACAAGCGTTGTTTAGAAAATTAGGAGGGCGAGAAGTTCACGCCGCTTAAAACGAATTGGTAGGTATGGAGGAGGGAGTTAAAAAACCCTGGTTCCGAACGAACGATGCACATGAACTCAAGGATACTGAGCGAACAAATGGTTTATGAACCTATTACTGGTCAACAATTACCATACGAGTGCATCTCTTGACATTGCTCCACTACCTTGTGGGTTAGACCCACCTATTTCGGTTTGAGCTGCGAGACAGTATATAAGCCCACACACGAATTCATTGGTTTGTGTAGCGCATAAATATTTAGGTGTATTATGTATATAATGGAAGGGAAGGGAACGTAAAAGTCAGTAGCTGAGACATGGTGTTAGTACTTCATGAAAAGCTAACATTAACATTAAGATCCTGTTCCTCAAACTTTCTCAATGTATTGGTCATGGTAACTTTATTAAATATGTAAAAACTGAATTTAATCAGACTGGTAGCACTAGTCAGCCCATATTTTACATTTTTGACGTTAACGTTTTTGAAAATCTTCATTGCAAAATTGTTTGACTATGAAAACACTTTCGAAACTGATGAGAAATATAAAACTTACTGTATAGTCTGACCTTTCTTAGTTATCACGATGATGGGTTTACTAGGTGAAGTGCCTCTGTGTTTCAATCCAAAGCTTTTTGGAGGTGAGCGACTATGTGATCTTGAACGCGATGTTTTCCTGTCATGACTTGAACTTCTTCTCCGACTTCGAATACTTTCTGTTTCAGGAGAACCACGTCTCATAGTTGACTTTGTACGGCCATGTGTATACGAACCTGATTTAGAGCGTGAGCTTGAGGATCGACTTCGCCGGCGGCTCGGGATGGAACGTGATGGTGACCGAGAATGTATGTGTGCACTCCTTCCTGATAAATGTCGTCTTTCAATCCCGCGGAGACGATCTTCTGATGACCCAGAAGGTGCATAAGCTGCTACAGACGGGGGTACAACGCGGCGTTTCTGGTTAAGCATTTCACGACGCATTTTCCACCTATATAAACATAAAATAATAATAATAAACATATAAAATTATTCAATCCAGAGATATTAAAATGTGGCTTGTTAATTGTTAGCATCATCACACTAAAGATCGTATGCTTTTAATGTAGCGTGTTGTCTGAACGATCACTATATGCCTATAGAACCGTAATTCGCCACGCTAATTTAAACCTCGAGCGAAATAAATCAGAAGTCTCAAGAATTCTTGGTTAATAAAACAGTAAGGTAAAACAACACGTACTTCTCAACGAGATGGGGTGGAGGACTGCGAGGAGCTCGTCGGCGTCGTTTTTTAGGGCTTGTTTGAGAGTGCGAACGAGAACAAGATCTAGAGCTATCCGATTCGCAACTGGAGTTTGATCTGGACCCTTGAGTAGAACTTCGAGAAGCAGACCGGGAGCCACGAGTAACTTTCAAGTGTTTATCTGAATGTGAAGGTGAGAGCTGTTTTCTAGGTTGTTCTGGTGACGGAATCGTCTCCAGTATATGTAGGTTAGATTCTTCTGAAAACACTTTACCTTGTTCTTTATTAATATCTGGTGGTTGCGGTGTCGGGATTCTAGAAAGTTCGGGAGAAATCTGAAAATAACAAATGAAGTGAAATGGACATGAACCTGTATCAGAACATTTAACGAGATAACTGCACCCACCTTCATTCAATGATACGCTATATTTTAACTGTATATAATATTATATAATACTATAACCATATTGTCATTCAAATAATTACGATCTTTTATATCTTTTTATTGATGAGGATCATGTATCGCAACCATGAGACAAGACCCGTTAGTGATTTATGCCCTACTTCTAATAGATGTAGATAATTTCGGTACCAAAAAACTATGAGTACTGGACAGTCATAAACAAAAAATCATTTAAGTTTGGTAAATTCTTTTTAAAATCTTACTTCGAACACGACGCGATTGTGACAAAAGCCAGCATTAACTAAGAACTATAAACTTATCCAAGACTAACCTAATTATAATAGACGTGGATTGGCGAAAAACTATAATTTATTCATAATCAGTTTATTCCTTACTTGATTTCTATTTGGGAGATTCGGAGGTGAAGATATGTGGGCGTTCTCATTGGGAGGTGATGGCATACGGTTGTTGGAATCGGCAGTTAACAGAGGGGATGGGTAAGGGATACGAGATGGTGAGATTATAATATGTTGGTCAATAGGAACCTGACTTTCAGATGTCGGAAGCTTCGGTGAAAGCATAACAGGGGATTTTGACTGATATTTCTGCTGTTGACCGGAAGTACATGAATTGGCTGGGGAAGCGAGTATCTGTTGTGGGGATTTCAAATTTGGGGACCCAGAATACTTTCCAGGGGACTGATTGCTGTGATACACTTTTGGTGAGTCGCTTAAGTCTATCTTGGGTACGTCACTTGACTGACAGAACAGAAAAAAACTTAATTAAAATAATTTTCAATAAAAGATATAATGTAAAATGATGAATAATCCAAAAGTTTGACATTAGCATTATAATACTATAATTGCTCTTCAGTGTTTATTGTTTGCTTACACTGGAATGTGGTAGTGCTAGATTGACAAGCATAAAAGAGAAAACAATATGCATTTTAAGAATAGATCTGATTATGTATAGAAACTAACTATTAGTTCCTGAAGAAAATTAAGCTTTTACACGGCTAGTTACGTTCAAAATAAAACTAACAAATAGCCTGAATAGTTGCAATTAGGTAATGGTATAACATTAAAATGTTAAATAGTTACGTGCTTACCTTAACTGTTGAATATTCTGAAAATGTAGAGAGTTTTGGAGACTCTTCATGAGTATTGGTCGGAAGGGTCTTAAACTTAGCATCTTCATCGACATCTACCATATATTCGTCGTCTATTTCTGACATACGTTGGTTTGTTCGCCGATCTTTACCAAGTACATCCTCAGACACTGACGTCTGACGTATATCTTCGGGAGATCTAACATAACGCCTGTCACAAGAATCATCAGGTTTACCCTGGTACTCGATATAAATCTCTTTTTGTACAGTTGAGACTGGTGATACATTATTTTGTGTTGGTGAAGAACCATTTTCCACTAATTTGGAATCATTTACTAAAACCCGACTAAAATATATGCAAAACGAACATTAAAAAATGATGAAGCATTTCTGAAAGATAATCATAATTGTCGACTATCACTGACTTCTAGATAATTTAAGAGCATTTCTCATAAAACTAAATGATAATCAAAGGCTAAACTATCCTTGCATCAGCTACTTTATACGTTAACAAATCTTAACTGAATATAAAAGAATGTTCTTAACTGCGACGAAATACATAACGCAGTGTCAATATTGACTTCTAAACTAATCAACAAGACCGAACACTTTTGGATACTTCATAGAGTGATGCATAGCAGTAAAAAGCATCATATAAAAACAGATAATGCTTAGAGAAACTCAACTACATGAAGATGAAGGGTATCTGAAAAAATATACTTTTTACAAGTCTTAATTGCAGTGTGACTTACTTATACCTGTTAATTAGAACACAACCAAGTATATTGACAACACTTATATAAACGCACTTTGTACAAAATTTTCGTCATAATATAAAGTAGTATTAAGAAATACAGATATCTGAATGTGCTTAGCGGAAAATGTAGGATTGTCCTAACTGGTAAGTAATGAGTAGGGTTATAAAGTGAGCGAAAGGTACAGGTACTTGACAACATCAACTGCTAAATCGAAATGCTGTCATGAATGTTTTCGATAATCGATGATTGCCTAAAGGGTTCTAACACTAAAAAACTTTTACCAGAATCTTGACGAGGGATAACCAGACTTTAAATTCTATATTTGATAGAGTTAACATGTTAAGCGTTTTCAAATAAGAAAGTGTATTGCATTTAGGGATTAAACATAGACAGAATATTCAAATTGAAGTCAGGAAATGGCAGGACACCTACGCAACTGGCGATGGCGAGTGACTGGAGGAACGCTGTTTACGGACATCTCGTTGATCGATTGAAAACCCTTTCTCTGAAGAATCAATATCTCTTAGATTGCCAGAAAAATCAGTATCGGCTATGACGACAGATGACGGTGAAGCGCTTGGGTTTCTATTACGACTTGCAGCTATAGATGGAGAAAGTGGATCTTGCCTACTTCCACGTGATGAATGGGATGATGATACTCTTCTCCTGAAAGGAAAATAGAATAAATAAATTTCATATCGAAAAAGCACATAAATACGCTACAGAAAATTGGGACAAATAATTTTTGCAAAGCTATGATTTCATTTAAATCCTATTTCATGAGTTTTTAACAACAGTGACCAAACAATTCAGACTCTCAGTATGGATTGTGGACTGTTGAACTTATATCAGTTCGTGGTTCTAATGAAACTCATATTCTAAATGAAGTTTGAACTCATTTTAAATGGTGGGTATTAGTTTGTCGGTGTTTTCTGTTATAAATATGTGTATGAGATTTATTTTTTGAAATCTGCTGCCCTTGGGAGTTCACATTAGTAGACAGTTACATCACTCTATAAATCATAAAGTACCAATGCACATACTGTATATTGTTTATCTGTTCGTGATTCCGTCGTTCACTCCATTGCTTCCAATCATTTTGATCTAATCTCTGGGTATGAGAACTTGCTTGACGCCAGTGAGGTGGGGTAGTACTACGTTCAGGACTTCCCGAACGAGAGTTGGGGCTTTGATAACACTGGAATAAATATAGTATAGATCAAAGTTAGAAAAAAACTAAAAAACTTTCAGTCAGTAAGTGCTTATTGCTAGAAAAAATGCAGTTATGAAAACAGATTAATATCTGGATCAGGCCATAATATACAAGACAAAAAGGATTGTACCGTGTTTTTGATGTAATGTAGTCAGTATTTTAAAAGGATTGACTCCTTATCACACCGATTAAATCAGCAGAAGAATTAGGGCTGTCTACCGAGACAGTTATGATTACTGATGTAAAACAAAGCAGGTGCCAAATATTTTGACATAATCACTATCACCTTGCATGTCGGTTTTGAACCATAACCCGTTTAGCAGTTTTTAAACATCCTTAAGACTGTCACTCGGTTTAAGAGCCTGTTCAAGAAAATTAGCAATACAGGGATAAGAAAATAAGTTAGTTTCATTTATTGAGTACAACCTCTGTTAGCTATTCGTTTGTGGCACAGGATTAGGCATAAATGAACATCTATCCAAGTTACGGTTTTATGTAATAACTGAGAACTGTTTCGTGAGCCTGCGATTCTACCCGGTTGCCCGAATCTTGGTACTGTAACCCAATATAAAGATATAGATTCATACTAGGATTTAGACCACTTCTGGAAGTTTTATTTTGTAACACAACGGCTTAAAGTATCTAATCCAGAGGTAAAGCAACATAAACATTATAAAGTGAAGTAGTACTCAAAGTTTTTGTTCAACGATTAAAAGTATGGCACAGAAATCACTGAGCTAGTGTTAGAGGTGGATTCATCACACTGACTGGTCGTTGAATAGTAACCAATGTCGTATCTCTCTAGTTCTTAGTACTGGTCAAGTCGCAATGTGGCCACTAGTGATTTGATACTGGGTGCACTTATTTGGTGATAGGTATGAAACTCTGAACTTGAGAAGCTTGGCAGTAACGTTTCTGACACAAGCTTACACACGGCATTGGTTAAATTAGGATTGTAAATATAACATATCAATGAATACTAATTAGCACATAATCTAGGTCCGAATGTCTCTACAGATTTTCTGAAACCACTCAGATATCATATTCAATTGTGAGATGAACAATTACAAATGGGTGTAAACAGTGAATGCAACTTACGATTCGTCCACGTCCTTTGACTACTCGACCCGAACGATCCTCTTGGTACCGACTACGCGCAATTTCGCGGTTATCCATCTCGTGCCTAAAAAAATAAAAACTTGTTTAGTTTTGTGATGACTAAATCAGACTGTCTGCATAAACTAATCTTATGGTCCAATTATACATAATTTACTTATTTCGATAAATAAACAAAACTAAAGCAATATGAAGACCCATTTACTGAGCACAGATATATGCTGGAACAAGAGTCAGAGTTTGTGTGCGAGATAAGTGGATGAATAAACGGACATGAAACACTACATGGAAATGCATTTTTCCAAAGCCTTAAAAGAATATTAAACGTAAGGTTGTCAGATTGTTGCCAAAATTAAGTGTGAACAAACGAAAGCACTGCTCTTTAGACGAGTTTTGATGAGATTATAATAGTATTTAAAACTATGTACGTGAATCGGAGTGACGACAGTACTGCATACATATTGAACAACCATGGTCCAATACTCATGTGACTTGAAATCTATTATCTAAGTCGAGAAGAGCTGAATAAAGTGGCCTTTTTTACCATTGAGCAAAAACAGTCAAACATATTATTAGTATGGAAATACAATAGCAATATGAGACCCACCTGGATTCAACTGAGTAATTACTGAGGCGTGCTGAAATACTGTTGAGCAAAAGTAATACAAAGCATTAGACTTAAGTCGTAAGAACAATTGATTAGGCTAACACTACAACTATATAACGTCTAGAGGAAGGCGTGTGAAATATTAACAAAAATAAAAGTAACAAACTAAGTTCCCTGACTTCGACCTACTCATGAAAGAAACGTATAAAATTTGAAGAGAGGACACCTTGACATTCCCAAACGAAACAATGATTATATAACGTCGTTATAGTACCTGAAATAATTGGCCGAGGTAAGGTCCCTAAGATCCCATAGCTATTGTGGTACTTGGATTATAAGGACGACTCTTGAAGATTACAGCCTTTATTGCGGAGAATTTACAGCAAAATTTTAGATAAAAGTAGATTCGTCAGGGCGGATACATGAGAAGAGTAGACTACACAGATCACAAAAAGTAACCATCAAAAATCAACATGCAAACACACCGTCTTCTTTAAATCTATTTCTTGATCGATGGTTTAGGAAACGTACCTTGACTTCACAGAATTAAGTTGATTTCCACTACATAAATTTTCGATTCAGATCGCTGACTGAATAGCCTAAAAGGCACAAGTGCATAAAACATCTAAGTCAGCTGCAACAATTAGCTAGTCTTAACCCAATATGTTAAGTAATCTACTCTTTACAGTTATATTCAGCATTAATTTTCAAAATATAAAAGAGAATTTATGACCAATACCTTGGACTAAGATTCACTTTCTTTGAAATTTCTAGTTGATCCTCTTCATAGTTCCCACGATACAGGAATTTCGGTGGAGGAACTTCAGGTATTTCCTCTTTGCGAACACTGCACTCATTCTCTACGTCGCTTTCGCTAAAGAATCGTTTTTACGATAATTTTTCTTACCTATCAGAAGACTCCTCGCCCTCACTTAATTTCCGTTTTTTTTTCTTTGCCTTCTTGACCTTCTTCGACTTTTTTCCACCACCTATTATCTTACTCTTTTTAACTACGAAGCTTTAGTAGAAAATTTGAAGACTTACCAGGGATAAGTTCACCGCAAGATTCAATCACTATCGATTTTACCGGGCGATGGGCCTTAGTGTCGGATATTGGAACAGCTTCGATTTTCCTGACGACATCTTCTCCTGATATCACATGGCCGAACACCACATGTTTCCCATTCAGGTGAGGTGCGGGAGCAGTCGTACTAAAATTAGTTAGTAGTAAAATTTAGCGTTACATAAAAAATTGAGAACCGTTAGTATTGGGCCCCCTGTTTGCCATAGAAAGCAAAAATGGCCGGTCGTGTTCGGTCGTAAGACATTCATCTTGGAATATAAAAATTTTTACTCGTCATCTTACCAGCAAAAGTGCCTCCATAAATTGATTCACCTCCAGTTCCATCTCTATTGCTGAAATCACCGCCTTGTACCATAAAACCTTTTATAACTCGATGAAAGACGCTCCCCTGATAAGTTAGTGGTTTCCCCGTTTTCAGGCCCAAACCGCAAATACCTAAGCTAGTTAAGAAGTAATAATATAGCGTACCTTGACATAACTTCTTGAAATTCTCAGAAGCTTTGGGGCAAATATCATTAAACAGTTCAAATACAATACGACCAACTACAACATATCAGTTAATTTCAGATAATAAAGCGTACTTGGTTGCGAATCAATCTTTATATCTAAGTAACAGCGTGTCTTAAATTTATGCTTCCCCATTTAGATGACAATCTCGCGTACCAACGAACGAACAATAATGGCGTACAGCACTAGGTCATAGAAATAGGTGCATTAAAAGTAGGCCATTAAACAACCAAAATCACTCATGATATAAAAGTTAATTAATTTTATTAAAGATAACTAAAATACCATCTATGAATGATAGTTTCTTATTTTCTCAATATCCAATATTCTTTTTGCTAGCTAGTATAAACCAACTGATATCTTTGTGCTCGGTTCTTGTTATTTCGATGCGGTTACAGGAATCTGGCGATGTGCAACAGATGATATTCTAGACTCTTGACTATACTCATTCTAGTCAGTTGGCTCTTATTAATGAATTTATATGTACATTATTTGAGTTAGTGGATTTGCCTCACGACAGTAGGGTTTCTGGATACCAGCAGCTTTCATATTGCAAGGCCGGAGATCATTTCGTTGCACTGTGAAGAATGACGAGTGGAAAATTCTGAAGCTATCGAGTAGATTTCAGGACTAAATACATAAATAGGTTAATTAGTTGGTAGTGAAAGATGTGGTCGTGATTTTTTGGTAGCATGTTAGTATCAGGATGATTTTGCTCAATTAATTTGCTGTGTATCATCATCAAATCATCTCCAAATCTCCTTTAACTAAGCGGGAATAATCTCAGGTGCTGGATTTCGCCTTCGTAAGGTTTATTCTTTATCCCTTTCGCCCATCTAGTTTCCATGCCCGGACTCTATCCGATAGGGTGCGACGACGTTGTGAACATCAAGGTGTGGTGGTGCTTACGTTTTAAAGAGTTAACTGTGGGTTGGTTGCACCAAACCGTCTACGCGTTAGCCTAGGCTGCATCCTCCAGTTAGCTTAACGTTGTGTCCAGGCTCTTTGTGTCCTTCAGATGGAGATCGTGCTCTGAGGAGACGTGAGAGAACGGACTACCAAGGACGATGTTAGGTGTTTATGTAACATAGAGCGAAATGTCCAGTAAATGACATACCGACAGGTTGAATCTAAACCCCTCTGTCAGGTGTTCATTCTTCTTTTGCTGTAAGGTCATTTTAAAGCTTAGTCAGACCCTCTTTGCTCTATATGGACTTCCAGATCTTTAAATAATCTGCATACATTATTGCTGCTGAGCTGATTTGATGTAAATAATAAATAATGAACATCCGAAATAGTAGTAGACCTTAGATGGTCCCCTACGAAACTCCTGATTTTGAGGCTCACCAATTTACATGCCATCAGTCTGCCTTGGTACAAAGCTTTCTGTTTTGTTGGTAGTTTCTGAGACAATACATGAATGAACCAGCTCAGCCAATCTTCGGAACTTCGCTATTGGGAGTACGTGAGGTACTTGGTCGAATACTCTCGCTAAGAAAATGATTATTATATGAACCATTAGCTGTCCCATGCTATGAGGACAGTGGATAAACACAATATGCATCTCCTAAACCTGCGTTGGGAAAAACGGCAGGTGTTGTTCCTAACGGTGAACACCCTTATTTACCGATTGACCAGTCATTCCCTTACCTTCGAAAATATTGAGAGTAATGTCAGTGGACTGTAACAGGCTGGTTCTTTCCTATCTCCTCCTTTGATAATCGAAGAGGAATCAACTAGTTTCCATTAAACTGGAAGTTAGTGGAACTTCAGCGAATGATAGAATAGGTCACATGCTGGTGAATTGAATGATTAGGCACACTGTTCCAATTTTACAGGGCGAATATTATCACATTCTTGTGACTTTCCTGGACAGAGGGATTTCAATTTTTCTAGTACTTAGTCAGGAGTAAGTTAGATATTTATCGGGCCATGGGCTGTTCCTAAATGTGAGTAGTACTATGAACTTGTAGGTACCTAGTTTAACTGGTAAGTGGAGCAGGTGTTACAGATCTCAGCCATTTCACCACTTAGACATTTAAGAGCACAAATACAATGGTTTGGATGTTTTATTTTTGTCGTGACTTTGGTAAACATGACTAAGCCATGACCACTACTTCTTACTAGTGTGTACATGGATATCCTTCACTAAGAGCTGATCATTTGTGAACGAATAATCGCAGCTATCATTAACCAGCTCAGGAACTCTGTGACTCACCATACTGGTCTGTTCTTGGCTGTCTAGTAATCCAGAAGCTACTCATACTAACAAGGGTTTGTCTTGCCGGACTCGAATTGGGACGGAGAGTTTAGCCGAAGTTCTTTGAGATGCAAGAAGGGTTTCTCCTGCTACCTGTGTCAAATCTAAGGTTACCATCAATGTAGGGGTTTTTCATAAGCCACATCCAGACCGTTAAACGGACAGCGTTTTTTGGAAGGAACTCCGCCTCCAGCCCTTCTGAGGTGGCTGCTGGTCCCATGCAGAATATAATAGGAGAGTTGAGCTTGGGCTTAGCGACCCAATGTCGTAGAAAATCTATTCTTTAAATTAACTGTCACCAGAAAAAATCACTCATACCATTTAAACTGTGTTTTGAGATTTGGAAGGTCTTCAATTAGAAGAGTTATGAGGTCTGCTCATCAAAGCAGAGTTTCTTCGGAATCCACAAGGCTGATGCCCCTTCTGACATCCGTAACTAGGAGTAAATACCCATGACAGGGAAGTTTGGATAATATTGGTCAGCGGCCTATGCTTGAGAACTGGCAACAGGTTCAGATTGACAGATAGTGTGGTCGAAGTACTGCTCATTTCAAGTACTTAGTTGTATCTGTATTGCTGTATTTATCAAGTATAGCCCTGATTTCCAGAAAGCTTGCCCCGGACACTGGAACATTATATCAAGTAAGTGAATCTTGTCTAACATTCCTGTCCCTTATTTGTGGCATTTTGGAGTCGTGGTGTTACAGTTCCAATATCTTAAGCCTACACACTGCTCGATTCATTCAACAGATACTGAAGTATCTACAACAACCAGTGATTTCTTCGGCGTATCACCTCGGGTTGTTGCCTGTATGATCATTCTCTTGTCGAGCCAATTTGGCTTACTCTTGGGGGTCGATGGACCTTTCGGTGGGGCTGTTGGCTTCGCTGTTGTTAATTTTATTGGCTGAATGATTCCTCACTTTCATCAAACATATCAGAACCAAAGCGTTTTTTTGGCAAGTTAGTTTTTGACGGAATGGGGTCGCCAACCCCATGTCCAACCCTCCTCCTTTACCCGGGCTTGGGACCGGTAGTAGCCCCGGAGGTTCTACTGGCGGATCGATCGTGTACTGACCAAATTGCTACATTACGGATCATTGTGGAACAATCAATTGAATGGAACTCACCACTCTACATCAACTTCATCGACTACGAGAAAGCATTCGATAGCGTGGACAGGAAAACATTATAGAGGCTTCTCCGACACTACGGTGTGCCTGAGAAGATAGTCAACATCATACGGAATTCTTATGATGGATTCAACTGCAAAATCTTGCACGGAGGTCAGCTGACAGACTCCTTTGAGGTGAAGACCGGTGTCAGGCAAGGTTGCTTACTCTCACCCTTTCTCTTTCTCCTGGTCATCGACTGGATTATGAAGACGTTTGCATCTGGAGGGAAGCACGGTATCAACTGGACAGTTAGGATGCAGCTAGACGATCTGGACTTCGCAGATGACTTGGTTCTTCTATCTCACACGCAACAACAAATGCAAGTGAAGACGACCAGTGTAGCAGCAGCCTCTGCAGCAGTAGGTCTCAACATACATAAAGGAAAAAGCAAAATTCTCCGATGCAACACAACATGCACCAATCAAATCACTCTTGATGAAGATTCCTTGGAGAACGTTAATACCTTTACATATCTGGGCAGCATCATCGACAAGAAAGGTGGATCCCATGCAGATGTGAGGGCACGGATTGGCAAAGCAAGAGCTGCGTTTCTACAGTTGAAAAATATCTGGAACTCCAAACAACTTTCAACCAAAACCAAAATCAGCATTTTCAATTCAAATGTGAAGACAGTTCTACTGTATGGAGCGGAAACATGGAGAACTACCAAAGCCATCATCCAGAGGATACAAGTGTTTATTAATAGCTGTCTACGCAAAATACTTCGTATTCGTTGGCCAGATACGATCAGCAACAACGTACTGTGGGAGAGAAGGAACGAGATTCCAGTGGAGGAGGAAATCAGGAAGAAGCGGTGGAAGTGGATAAGACACACTACGAAAAGCACCTAAGTGCGTCACAAGACAAGCCCTCACATGGAATCCTCAAGGCAAAAGGAAAAGAGGAATGCCAAAGAATACATTACGCCGAGAAATAGAGAAAGATGTGAGAGGAATGAACAAACATTGGACAGAACTGGAGAGGGAAGCTCAGGACAGAGTTGGTTGGAGAAAACTGGTGGGCGGCCTATGCTCCATTGTGGGTAACAGGCGTAAGTAAGTAAGTAATCAGAACCAAAGAAAGGGATGTAATAGCTCTGGCCCTAGGTCTCACTTTTGATCGTAACAGTGAGTTGATAAGAGGTCTAATAAATCAGCCAATGCCTCAAGATCTCTCTAAAGCCACCTTGATGGTGGTTTATGGACTAGATATTCAGACGGATCTGCATGGAAATTATTAATATCATTATCATCCCGTTTTTGTTGTGTGCTGACATGGTTCTTTCCCAATCACAACACATCTCTAACGTCAGATATCTATCTTAACTGTATCAGTATGAATAATGTCAACATCGTCAACTTTGACCTTAACAATATTCGCTCGGCTTTTAAAATCCCAATATTCAATGCATGCTGTAGCGCGGATGAAATACCGTCCAGCAGGACCAAATATACTGGTAATATCGGTCAAAATATTTACTTTATCCCGAGAGACTGGTACATACCCCAAAGCCTGGAAAGCTGACTATCTTGTCCCTAAACAAAGATCAAGGTCAGCAAGCATAATACAAAAATGCCGACCTATTATCACAGGGGTAATAAAAAATTTGACACCAGGTCGATTATCAGATCATTTATTCAGGGAAGGTTTATCAACTCGTCACAACACAGCATCATTAGATATAGGTCATGCACTACATGTCTAATAGATTTCTTTAACGAAGTTATCAGCATACGCGATCCAAAGCAACAAGTGATTGCATTGTATTTTGATATCAAGTAGGCTATCGATAAGGCACCTCACAATCGCTTAATCAAAAGACTTCAGTCCATTGGGATTACCAACCCCTATCTCAATGGTGATATCATTTCTCTTGAAAGGAAACCAACTTACTAATATTAACTCCATAGCATCTGCACCTCGACCAATAACTAGTGGTGTTTTGCAGAGCAGTGTCTTAGGTCCAGTGCTTTTCAAAATCTTTATCAACGGCTTATACAGTCACTTCAACTCAGGCAAAACACCCCGCTACGCTGTTGATCTTCATATGATCTATGAGACTAACTAATGTGAATGAGGATATTCGACACAAGCAATGCCGTATAAATTCAATAATGTATATTAGTCTGGATACTTGCAGAAGATTTGTTTACTCTACCCATGAACATGTGAAATCATTAGCTGATGAATATCAATCAGACCTTTGTACATTTACCGCATCAATTCTTGTTATATGAAAACCAATCTCTACCATGAATCGTTTCTCAGTCCATAAGATGATTGTCGTAATGCAACCTTCGTAACTTGCGCCAATTATTCGCATTGTACATTCCATCTTTAGGAATCCAATGAATCTCGTGAAATGTTTCAGTAACTGTATACCGTTTTAAAAGAAATATGTTGCTAATCTTAACATTTTGATCTTGCCTGTTAATTGGCATGTCTCTTGTAACATGTTTGTTATTTGAGAATAAATTATTATTATTATTATTCCTTTACTTCAAGATCTTACACAAACTCACATAATTCTTTTGTAGAGCAGTCCTTATTCAATGCCCATGTATACGCAATCTTCGAGACGAAGTATCTGCGGTCGAACTTGAGAAGCATAAAACATAAATTCTTCTTCAGTAGGTATCCACTGGTATGGAACAGACTTTTCTCAAAAGTACCTGCGTTTGTATAACTTCTTGATGAAGCTCTCGACTGCACTAATTCCCCTGCACACGTGACGTCATTCACAGCCCGCTTTCGCATTACAAGCTCTATGCACGTTTGGAATATGTAGAATTCAGAGTTGTATTTTCTTGTTTTCCCTCCTCACTGAAGTGGTATTAAATTCCTCTAGTTGGCTATATATCCTTCCTTACTTTGCACTTGAAAAATATAGCTTACTCACTTGGTTGATGGACACTGTCCTACTTTAGTTGGGTGAAGATAACTCAATACGCCGTCCTTGCGAGACGTCGCTCAAACATCACCAGTAGCTGCTTACCTCTAGTCATCATGCATCCACAGTTTGAAAAGCCAATAATCGGTTTGGACTGGACAAAACTCATACCCATAATTTTTTGAGTACCCTATTGACTATCATTAGTTTTACTGTTCTCAAATGCACTCTTGTGACTTACCAACGATTCCATCTCGGTTCTTACTGCCCTGTTTTCTCCTGCACTTTACGGCGTGTCTCATTAGATATCATTCCGCCACATCCCAAACGCCTGTAGCTTGTTTAAAAACCCATACTTTTCATTAAAGCAATTAAATGGATTGCAGTGATGCCGGTGAACCTGACAAGCTTGTAAAATGTAACTTGCAGAAACATTGATTCTCAACGGGATATGAAATATAGAACCCAAAGTAGAACATAAAATATTACCTTATCTAACAGCACGAAAGGAAGGAGGACTGAGTTACTGACCAGCAAGCACTGATGGTGATGGAGATGACTTCAGTTCGCCCATGTTTTTGTGGCATCTAATTTTGTTTGCTTCAGACTCTTTTTGATTGATGAGCCGGCAAATGAGTGATACGGAGGTTGTTCTTATATGCCTGCTACTTCTCAGACTCATGTTTCCAGTGATATTCTGGGGACGCTATCCTGCCAAGACAACCTGCAAAATGCTAACTCAGGCACCATGAAAGTTATAGCAACATAATTGTTATATATGTGCAATCGCCTAGTTGCTCCTTTTTTCTTTTGTCTCTTCTTAGAACCCTGTCAGCAGTGGAACAGCGATGTTGCTTCTAAGCAAAATGCACCTCATTTATGCGCTCGTCAAGGTTACAGCTTATAACAAGCGCCTTCCAATCAACAGTTTACACCAAACCCACGCCACAATTATGCATACCACCCAAGAAATGTGTTGTGTACCTATCCCATTTACAAACACTTTTTGAAAATGTGGCCTTATCAAACTGTTGCTGTCGATGAAGTGGCTCAAATTTGCTATGTCAGAAAAAGGCTGTTACTATTCACAGAGCTGAGCGACCTATCATTGTATATATGGTAGAACCTGTAACACTTCGATTTGGCCTACAAACTGACATGCCTAACGTAAAACACTGTTCCTTGAGAATAAATATTACAATTATTATCGCTATTATCTGTTAAATAGCTTGGTATTTTACATCACATTTTAATCTGTTGAATGGCTAATGCCGTTTGTCTAAAGTCGGCCTATTCCTCTCGCTGTAAAAAGTGAGTGAACTAAATAATAGTGACATTGTTCCGAAAAGTTTTCTTTATAGGTTTTATCATACTAATCTGAGGGCTGAAGTATCATTTTTGCTCCTTCACAAATTTTCATTTGACATTTTGTGTTAATTTTGGACAAAGTTTCCAGAGTATTTATTGCATTACACATACAACTGGTTAGCTCATAAAATAAGACAGAAAATAAAACACTGGTTGACGGAAAAGTATGCACACTGGTCACCGAAAAATTCAGACTTTTGAGTCTCGATTAAAGTGACACTATATTCCAGTCTACTCAAGTGAAGCATCGCCTCGATCTGCGTTACTCTAAGTCAAACGACATTAAGCGCAAAATGTAGGTACTCTGTAGTCAACATCAAATGCAATATAAATTCTTGACTTCGCTTCCAAACTAGGGCAGATACGAAACTTTAGTTGGGATACTGCTAAAATAAAAGATGAAGTCAAACTCTCTCATCAGACGTCTAACTGTGTTCATAACCGCCAAATGCATACGTTTCTCAGCCTCATTTAGCGAGTATTGTGGGACTATTTATGAATGAACATCCTCCGATGGGATCGCACATAGTGCAGGAGCAGTTAAGTATACATTCTCTCAGAGGCCGAATTATAGATTGTTTCAGTGTGTGTCACAAGCTTTCCAGGGACTGCTGTCTATATTCAACATAATAATGATGGATGGTATAGGTCCTAACAGCGTCAAGGTTAGGATGGCAAAGTAAACCAAGCTGTGTCAATAACTGAACAGTTTTGTGCAACACCGGAAAACAAGAGTTGGGTTGTGTTAGCGGGACATAGATGGAGTTGAAGCACGACTACGTTGCTGCGCGCTGATTGGCTAATCTCCTATCCAATCAGCGCCTGATCGAAGCTTGGAGAACAGGATAGAAAATTCTCGTATTATTAGCTGCATGCTGATTGGTCAAATCCCGTCCAGTCGATCACGTGAATTTTCTTCCAGAAGCTTTTTCGGGTAAAAGGCTATAAATAGACTAGCATTGTATTTATTCTTGCCTTCTTAGCCTTCAGCCTTCTTCGTCTTCAAGCCTTCTTTGCCTTGGCTTTCGCCATCACCTCCAGCTTCTTTTCCTTGCTATTTTGGAATACAATCCTTCCTGTTCAACCGTGTTCTGATTTGTGTTACTTGTCCAGTGTTTTGTGTCAAGAATACTAAGCAATAAGATTTAGCTGGGATATATCTTAAGCAACCGTTACAACAGTGGCGACGGAGAAAAAGAAAAAAATTTCAAGATGCCTATTTCAGATGATCAGCTTAACCGAATGCTACAACAACAGCAAGCACAATTAGATGCACAAATGCGGTTGTTGGAGACCCTAACTCAACAGCTCAACATCCAGTGTTCGAGTCCACATACTATTTCAAATACGTCTTGTGAAGCAGTGGCTAACAGCATACCAGAATTCGTCTATAATCCTGAATGTGGAAATACTTTTCTGACGTGGTTCAAACGTTGGGAAGAAACATTTAGAATTGAATTCGGTAAACAAGATGATGCATGGAAGACTCGATTGTTGGTGTGTAAGTTGGGAAGTAATGAGTATGAACGTTACGCTGACCACATATTACCAAAGTTACCTCGAGAGCTCAGTTTCGAGGAGACAGTAACTCAGCTGTCTGATATTTTCGGCGAATCATCATCATTGTTTAGTATTAGATATCATTGTCTAAATCTGGTGAAACATGAAGATGATGAATATGTGGTCCTTGCAGACGTCGTCAACAGAGAATGTGAACGGTTCAAGTTACGCTCGTTGACAGAAGACCAGTTTCAATGCTTAATATTCATCAAAGCTCTTCAGTCACCGCAAGATGCTGAAATCAGAACTAGACTTTTGATTCGAATGGACCAAGACCCTAATGTCACACTCAGAACATTGACAGATGAGTGTAAACGCCTACAAAGCATCAGGCACGACAACATGTTGATTGAACAGGTAAATCCCAATTTAACCAGCAGTAGTGTCAATGCTATTACTAGGTTAAAAGTCCAGAAGCCGATAGCATCTCGTTACAAACCAACGACGGCATGTTGGTTATGTGGTGATTGGCACTACGTACGATTTTGTCCATTTAAAAAACATAAATGTCAGATGTGCCATAAACGTGGACATAAAGAAGGCCATTGCCAACCAAATCGTACGCCTCAACCCAAGAAGAAGCGCAAACGTACTCGACATGTGGTGAAATCAGCCGAGTCTAAATCACTTTCTCTCGTAGCTGCTTTTCAAATAGATTATGATGTTCGGAGAAAGTATATCACTATACAGATGAACGGTGCATCAGCTCGTTTTCAAATCGACACGGCATCAGATATCACCTTAATGTCTAGAGAAACGTACAACTTGCTGGGAAGACCGCCAATGAAGCCATCTAAGAAAACAGCTAAAAGCGCTTCAGGTGGTGTGTTAAAACTGGTTGGTGAATTCCAGTGTAAATTTTCCTTCAACGGAACAAAATGTACAGGTATATGCTATCTGACAGAACGGCCAAACCTTGATCTTCTTGGTCTAGATATGCTAGAAAAACTGGGAATAATGGATTTACCCATCAACAGTGTCTGCAGCGTATCGTGTTCATCATTGGACACCCCGATACTTTAAAAGAAGACAAGGGAAAGGTTACAAGATAAACGAAAGAGGAAGTCAGCCTCTGTTTCTCAGAATAGCCTTGGCCGCTGTACGAATCTGAAAGCTAACCTACCAGCGAAAGCAGATGTCAAACCTACTTCACGTCCGAGACGCCCTATACCATATGCTGTTCATGAGCCTCAAAAAAACTTATCGGTGGGGAAGCAGCCCAATCGACGGTTGTTTAAAGATGTAGTTCCTAAAAAGCAGGCGGCTCGTAAGAGTACGGGTGGCAAGGCACCCAGGAAGCAGTTGGACTCTAGCACCAGATCCTACGAATTTTCTCAAAGGGGAGGTGTTAGCGGGACATAGATGGAGTTGAAGCACGACTACGTTGCTGCGCGCTGATTGGCTAATCTCCTATCCAATCAGCGCCTGATCGAAGCTTGGAGAACAGGATAGAAAATTCTCGTATTATTAGCTGCATGCTGATTGGTCAAATCCCGTCCAGTCGATCACGTGAATTTTCTTCCAGAAGCTTTTTCGGGTAAAAGGCTATAAATAGACTAGCATTGTATTTATTCTTGCCTTCTTAGCCTTCAGCCTTCTTCGTCTTCAAGCCTTCTTTGCCTTGGCTTTCGCCATCACCTCCAGCTTCTTTTCCTTGCTATTTTGGAATACAATCCTTCCTGTTCAACCGTGTTCTGATTTGTGTTACTTGTCCAGTGTTTTGTGTCAAGAATACTAAGCAATAAGATTTAGCTGGGATATATCTTAAGCAACCGTTACAACAGGTTGCAAAACCTTTGATAGAGGTGACCAGTAAGTAACTAATCAAAACATCTGTATGGGAACAAATAGACATTTCAAAAGTTTTCAAGTGGTATAATTCAGACTAGGGGGAATCCACAGTAATAAGAAGAGCATACAGGTCACTTCTAAATGTTGTCACGATATTTTCTTGAAGTACGGACAATGGATACGTGTCTAGGTTGCAATTCAAAAAACTGAAAGACTAAATTGTATTTCTCAAACTGAAGTGGTCTAGAGTGGAGAATAATCTTTATGGTTAGTTTAGAAATGCGTGCTCTTGCCCATTCAAAGTCCAAAACAAAGCAGTTGGGTAAGGAGCAGTTTTATGTAAACGTATGTGATAGATGTACATTATTACCTGAACAAATATAACTACTCAGCTCCTTCATCCAAATTTGAATATCAAATCAAGTATAAAAATTATAGGGATATTTTTTTATGTTATCTGAACAGACCATGCACTCTCTGTTCGAAAAGCAACGTTTAAATATATAGAGATATTAATAAGAAAGTATCCAGAGTTACTTGCTAAAACACAGTTTCAAGTCCTAGTATTCTGCTTCCATCCAAAATTAAAAAATGAACAAATACAGGCCATTCAAGCCATACAGTCAAAAAGCTGAACAAACGATTATGACGGCCGCCATAAACAAAGCACCGAGGGAAATAACGCAGGTGAAGTTCTTCAGAATCATTGAAATACATTAGAGAAGTGAAGTAAAAATTCCAATTAATATTAGGTAGTAACCGTTTAATTTCGAGTTGAAAATTAACGGAACGTTCAACTAAATAGATGAATTGGAGGACAAGTAACAAATTACGATCGAAGGGTATATACATGAAGGCGTTTACTCACCCAAAAATTTACAAAAATTCTTACACAAATCACCCCTTATGAATCAAAAGTGTATTCGTAAGTTACAAGCCATAAGTACAAATATGACGTTACAGTGATTATTGTAACGAAGTTTATGGTAAACCACAAACTTTTAGGTCCCTAGACCAAACTTCTCAAAATACAGAACTAAAAGAATGTTGCCGAAATAAGCAAAGTCATAGTTTTGAACAAATAACTGCAAAATCTTAGTAGAAGAGCAATCCAAAGCACAGAGAGACAATGATGATCGCAATAATAGTTTGCAGCTAGATATTCTGAGATGTTCGTGTAACTTAAGAGGCTTGACACATTATGGTTAGTGAGCGAAAGGAATAATGATAGGCATTAGGAGTGAGATATATTTACAGTGTGTCATTAGTTTCTTAAGATAAATATTCGTATTAGGTGGTTCATAAAATGTACCTTAAAGATGAGCGAGAATTCTCTATACAACTCATAAAGATCTTTAGAGTCTCAGGACTGGGTTTTCCGAACATTGTGATAGTGTTACATTTACAAACTTTCACAGTGAACTTACCGCAGGAACTTAAAACCTATCAGTCTACGGTGTTCAGCAGTTATTGGTACTCATTTATTCTTTCTGATTGGGTAAGCAGGGTTATGAATCGTGACTGAAAGGGGAATGAGAAAGCCTAGCGTTGTTTTGTGGAAAAATATCAGGTTCTAACGAATGACACCATGAAGGACCTTGCGAAGCATGTTAAGGACTAGCCAAGTAGTTCAAAGAGGAGTTATGTAACTGCTATTTACAACTCCTCTTAGGAACAATAATGATTTATTTTCAAATAGCATGCTACTAGAGTCATGCTTATTTACAGGTTAGATCGAAATGTTAGGATTAATAACATATTTTCTGTAAAAGGTTGTTCATTTAGATAAATAATGAACAAGATAGACGTTCTTTTTTGTAGAGCGCTAATACTTTTCACACAAAATTGTGACTCTGAAATATACAATACGATAGCTGGTGTGAGTTATGTCTTTTGCGTTGAGACGAACCACTTCTGGTTGAGAATCAGTGAAAGGTAAATCCAAGTCTGTATATAACAAGAATCGGTGAGATAAATGTGAAAAGATCTTGTTGATATTCGTCAGATAATAAATTTATAGACTCCTGGGTCAAGTAACCAAGTCTTAGGCAGTTATCCAGGCTATTATTTAAGAAGTTGAGTAAAGTGCTGAAAAGAGAAATGAAGAGAAATGAGTGAGGAGCAGAACAGGAAATATTCTTGTTTAGAGCCCAGTTATGACTTGGGAGATAATATTTTGGATAAGGCGAATGTATGATTATTGAGATTTATGTTTTTATGAATCAGAACACTAACTTTACACATGTACTTATGCAAGTTAATGAAGACAAGTCACTAGGAAGATAACGAAAGGGCAAATGATCGAATGAATAGAGGAAATTCAAAAGAACCGAATTGTTAAAAATAATGTTGATTTCCAGAATACACCAATGAAGGCACAATGATTTAATGCCGAAGTAATGTTTCATTTATTGTTTTTTAAAGCCGCTGCCCAAGAATTCACGAGTGAGCTCTTCAACATAAGTGTCCAGATCTGTTTGTTATAGGGTTTCTTGGTAGGAAGTGAAACCAGTGCAAGATTACAAACATGAGTCATAAACGTGGTTAACAGGGAAAAGTAACATGAATATCGTTGACTAGTTACGTCCTGCTATAAGGAGGAAAGCAAACAAATTTTTCTTCCCTACAGACATAGGTGTATTGAGGTTTTCGTCCCAATTGTCATGAATGCTGGTCAGATATACCACCCTCCCTCCCTTTGTGATGTTTGATTCTCTAACGTTTAACGGTCGATTTTAAATAATGTTTTTTAGTTTAAGCTCTACTTTTGTGCACCTTGTCGGGATACACTTTCTCTACTACCTCCACACTACAAGCAAACCAGACAACTTTGGCTCTTGAATGTTGGACTAAATATTCACGCAGCGTATCACACTGATATTACGTTCCCCAATGGTATAAATTGTAAGATGTGGGTCGATGAATGAGTGGTTTGGAGATAGGAAAGATAGGCAGCTGATGAATGAAAATAAAGTATTAAAAATTCGTGAGCGATGCGGTAAATTGGTAAGAAAGCAAGGCAATTGGATGGTCATGAATCGGGGAAATAAAAAATTTCTCAAACTGTTAATCAACGAACAAGAAGGAACTCATAAGTATGTAATGGACAGTAGTTGAGCAGCAGCTTTTAAATTTATCTCTTTACTAGAAATAAAAACTAAAGAGGCTGTGAAAAACAAAAAGATAATTACTGGAATGTAAATTTTAAGAAAACTACGAATGTTGTGGATAGCACATCAGAGGCGTGATCTACTACTTTTAGTAGGAGTAGGTGATCCGTCCATCATTTAGTGATACCCGTATGGATAGTAATGCGGATGCAATACATTCATGGTGTCATTAGTCTCCAAGGTTAATATAATTATTTGGTGGACCTTAAAAGAGTGCCTCAGGATTTGGTGTGAGTTCCGAAAATAGTTGATAAATCTCCTAAAAGTCTAACAGCAGTGTTACTAGTTTCTTGAACCCGGCGATCGCGTCACTGGTATGGATAGGAATCACTAATCTTCCCCACAATAGACTGTGCCGCGTTACAAAGAAATTACAACACAATGATTTTTAGTGTTTTGTCGTTAGAAGTGTATTTATGTTGTTTTTGAAACTGTTAGCAGGGTCGCGGTTCATAATTTGGCATAATTTTACATGGGAGAAGACCGATATAATTTTATGGAGGAGTAATAGGTTGTTTTTCATCCGACGGCGCAACAGAATTTTTATGGAAAGAGTTTTGTAACTTTCTGAGTAGTCAAGGGTATGGTTCCATCGTAGTAGTCGCCGAGTGAAGCTTCTTTGGAAATTTTCTACTGGTATCTTGTCTATGATATTCATGATTTAAAAGGTTAGTGAACAGTATTCAAGTGAGGGCCCTATAAACAATGTGAAGCTTGTAAGGCTGGCCTCATTTGTCGAGAAGTTCTAGTTAATACGCCCCATTAGTCGTGTAGATTGAGATATAATCGAAGAGGCATGTTCTTCAAATTTCAGGCTTCAGGAGTTATAAGTATCCAGATCATGCACTGAAATGGGTGTATGAACCCTACATTTTCGTAAGTAGAGTGGTATTTCATAGTGATGCTTACCAAAATGTATGATGCCACATTTGATGTGGTTAGAAGGTAGCTGTTATGTTTCGCTCCAGGTAGATCTAGATATATTTTAGTCCTGATCTTCAGGCTTATGGCTGTATACTGTTTTGAGATCACCTGCATATAAGTATGATCTTCCAAATTTTATGGATATAGATATATCGTCTATGTACATCAGAAACAAGAGTGGACTTTCGCCGTCACCCTAAAGACTACTGAGGTAATGTTTATGGGTCGGTAATTTTCAACATTCACTGCATTCCCAGGTTTGATTGTGTTGATGATATGTGTAGTCTTTCAGAAGAAGATTGATTACTCAGCTTGACAGGACGCTTTTCCTGTGCAATCGCCTTTTTCGTACGTATCATCATTGGCTCATCACATTTCTGTCGTCGTAACTAATGAGGAGAAGTCATTACGGTTATGATGTCTGGAAGCATGTCTTGAAAGATGTTTTCGTATGATAATCTAGCATAAATATGTCTTTAGAAATTCTGGGTCTCCAGAGTCCCAAGTGTGCGATTTTATAGAAGATATTACTGGTGTTGTTATAAAATATGGTTTTACATTTTGTAGTTGTTGTTTTTATGTAACTATATATATATTCTAAAACCGCCGTGTTCTGTGGAACATCTTATTTGCGTTCCATAAAAGCACAAGTAAATTCAGTAATCTGGATACTTTCAAGCGCCTTGTGTCAACATGAGTGTGAATATGTATTTTTGACACAAGAACAGTATGAGGAACTTGACTTTGAACGTTGAAAATTTCATTATTCAAACTTTCAACTAAGTTCTACTTCATATAGTTAATCCATCATTTTTTTCGGGTACACTGACACAGGTTATTGACCTGCTCATTATTGAGAGTTTTGTTTTATTTGTTTGATTAGGAGTATCAACTTCGGGTCTGCGCGTACTTTGATCTGTTTACTAGTCTGTTAGGAGTTAGCTGTTACATGTATTCTGTCTAGCTAACTCTTGTGTTTGTCATTTTATTCTAGTCTTTTGAAATAAAAACCTAAACTATCATGGGTGTATCATGTGGAAATACAAGCCGACTCACCTTTATGTTAGTACTTGTAATTATTTATTTCCTGGTCGAGCTGATAGTTGGGATTTCAATACATTCCATCTCTCTAGTTGCAGATTCATTTCACATGTTATCGGATTGTCTTGCCTTAGTAATTGGGATAGTTGCTTCACGGGTAGCAAAGTGGCCTCGATCGTCTAGAAATACTTTTGGATGGCAGCGAGCTGAAGTAATGGGCAGTTTGATCAATACAGTTGTTTTGATTACGTTGTGCATGACTATTCTTTTGAGAGCTATTGAGCGGTTTATTGAGACTCAGGCCATTGAAAGTGCTCAAATGATGGTATATGTTGGTTGTGGCGGTCTCCTGGTTAACATACTGGGACTTATTGTTCTTGGCGGTCATTCACATGAGGGTTCGCATGGCGGGGTTGATTCAGCAGTAGACGTAAGTTGCATCTAAGTTTTTCAGACCTAGTTTTCACATTTTATGGTTCCGTAAGTCTGTCTGAATCAGGGTTTACGAATATCTTTCAAAATGATGATGGATTAAATAATGTCTTTCAGTGAATAGTTCAAAAACCGACTCGTTTATCGTTTCTAATTTTAAGACAATAGGTGTAAGTACTGTAGTTATCATATGAAGCCAACTGTACTAGCGGTGATTTTGCATAGGGGAGCATTTGGAGCTCAGACTTACCGATTATTGAACATTAAGTTTTATTAGAAAGGTAGTAGCCGCCAAATGCTCTGGTGCGAGTGAGAGTGAAGTTAGTCCACTCTTCATCTCAAGCTGCCATCATATGGCTACGGGTGTATTACCACTCAGTGAAGTAATACTCACTTCTTGTGGTTGGAGTGGTTTACGAAAGCAAGAGGACGAGAAGCAAGTATTTGGCTCTCTAATTAGGTTAATAGAAACGGGGGGTCCACGTAGTGCGGTCGACAAACCTATGTTCCAGACTAGTGGGTTACAGGATCCTGATCACCGGCTACCATAGGACTGTATTTCTTGACATCGCTCCATTGCCTTATGCATTATACCTTCGACCATAGGCTCAGGTTTGGGCCTTCGGGTCTTATCACAAATTCATTACTTTTTGTGTGGCGCATAAATAATTAGATGTCTGTATAGGGGTAGAAAAGTAACAGTTACATTTCTTGTGTCAAATAACAGTTCGGCGCGGTTTTCCGGTCTGTCAACGTTTTCTTGGAGAACTTATCAGTGAATTTATTTTACGCGTTCCCATTGACATTTACAGGTTACTGATTTGATCAAAAAGACTTGTCGATCAGTAACCACATCTTTGGTAATCTTACAACTAAGTACACTTTATCGGAGCTGTTTTCTGAGTAACTGTACTATTCAATTGTGTGGTCTGATAACTTAATATTGAATATTCTGGTCTGCAGATTGCGGCTCCTGTAGGTTTTCAAGCCATCTAAATTTTCCTTATGAAGAAAGCCACTAGTTTTTACCTGACGTTAAATCTCCGTTTCTATCCCTTAATATAATTCATCATAGATGATCTTGATTTCTCATTAACTAAGACAATTTCATTGTTAAGTGAACATGAGGTTAGTTTGGTCCTAATTTCATAAAAGTAGATTTCACACGCTCGTGGTGAATATCAATTTTATGATGGTGTGAATTTCAATATCATATGTCTTTCATCTACTGTTGAATATTTACTCAAAATTCTTTTCGTTTTTTCTAAATGATTTCAAGGCATCGATAGCTCCAACGGCATTTGGTACTACTTTACCGCTAAATAATGCTGATGAAACATTTTTGGAGGTGAATTCAACACAGCCTATTTCAGGAGTAAACAATATATATAACAGAGTGGATAGTAATGCCCTACGGTTTACCGAAAAGGACCAAAAGGATGGTTTCGAAGCATCACAACTTGACACCAAACAACAAAAGGTGTCTGTCAAAATCAAGCATAATCATCCCAGAAAGTGTAAGTAGATCTCGAATTGTGCATCTTATGATCATTACTTTATCATTAACTTTTTCTTCATTCTTATCTTTTTATTGCAATGTTTAGATAAGATTATAATATTTTTCGATTACGGTTTTCTTTGAAAGCTTGAAATACACTATGTACTCTGAATGTTTTTTCATTTCATTCTAGTCGAAATAACTCAGTGAGTAGGGATCGCTGGTCGACCTAGTTTGTGTTGGGTACAACGCTGCTAAATCTGTGATATTCCTTTTAGCGTTCAGTTTCTATTGTTTCGATTAGTTTTGAGTAGCTCTTATATGCATTTTGATCGCGTAAATCACCGTAATATAAACCTAACAGATGGGATAGAAAATGTGACACAACCATTGCAACAGGCCTTCGGTTTAAACGGTAACTCGTCATGGTAGTTAGTTGTTTGGATGATTTGACATTTTAGTTTTTTATGAATACCTTTTATCTTTTAACGAAGTGGTCACTTAAATCTTGATATATTTTCATGTCTATCCAAAAATGTAGCTCATAAAAGTTCAATGAACATGCAGGCTGTGTTTCTACATGTACTGGCTGATTTTATGGGTTCTGTTATCGTAGTAGTTAGCGCTCTTGTATTATTGTTAGTACCCGGTGAGGTTTCCAAAGGTGAAGCATTATGGAAGTTGTATGTTGACCCAGCTATGAGGTAAGTCGTAGTGTTTTTGAAAAATCATTCAATTTTTGGAATCTGTTTAGGTTTTATCGTCACTATATCGCAACTTATGTTTTCAAGTGAGGAATATCTTAATGAGTCCACCTAGTAGCAGAAAGGATAGACTCAGAAAATTTTGGACTAGCCATTTACTTTACTTTTACTTACTTACGCCTGTTACCCCCAATGGAGCATAGGCCGCCCACCATGCCATGCCATGCCACACACTAATTCGTGTGGTACTTCTGTTTTTTTAATGCATAGATCTAAATGTTTGTTGGCGAGTCGGGATTAAAGTTTATCCAAATGTCTTGTTTTTAGGCGTCGATTCCACTTGTCACATTTAGTTTCATGAAGAACACTAGAACTTCTCCCCAGAATTCGTTCTTTCATGTTACCACAATTTAGAACCACACGAAATTACAACTTGCGGTTCAATCAAAAGTGTCATATCAACGGCTGATGCACCAAATGTGTCTCATCCTTTGATGTACGAAGTCAGGAATTTCTATCAAAACTAAGCACACATAGGAGTCTACTATGTATTAACACAACCGTATACCCTCAAGTATTGGTGCTATCAGTGATATTTAGTACTGTTCATTGCTTTTGGTTGGTCCGACAAGTTCGAATTATCTGCTATTTTTTAATTCTTTTCTCATCAGTGATTTTTTGGTCGAGTAAATTTCATGTTCTCAGCGAACGGAAGATGGCTGTTAACAAAGATAACATAAAATGCAGTTTTTTACGCTGAGAACACGGTCACAAATTGTGGTGTTATAGATTTATTAGTGGCATTTTGTTTTTCTACAACGTGAAGTGACGATTTGACTAAACATTATTTTAAGGCTCTTGTCGTTAAAAAAGGTTATTTAGTTATTGTAAAGCAAATATTGTTCGTCTGAAAATTTGAAAAATGTTACATCTCTGGTGAAGTATTATAGATAAAAGGGAAACTTATTACTGTAATCAGTTAATTTATAAAATAATGTCTCAGTTATCTCTGTTTTAGAATGATTTTGGGATGCTATGATAGTATCGTAACGTTAACTCTTTCACAATAAAGTTTTTAACCACATTTCCAACAACGTAAACAGCGGCTTGTTATATGTATATTTTATTTCATTGTGTCAACACTAACTAGTCTTCAAGCGTTAGCCATAATGTATTAATCCTAAGTTTAGTACTGTAACATAATAAAATATTTCGGTCGATTCTCGAGTTGTCCTATAGGATTGTAAAAGTGGGATGTATTAGTTGGAGGTCGGTTTTGTTAGTTGCTTAAATTGTGATTCTTTTGATTCATCAATATGTCTGAGCATTTATAAGTTCCTTATGTGTTTTACTTTGTGTTTTAAATCGTTTAGCATACTAATGGTTACTATAATCTTGATTACTGCTATACCTCTAAGTAAGTCTCCAATTTTAATTTTGATACTTCTGTGGACCTTGTGAACATCATAGTTTTGATTACAAATTGGTTGTGGAGATGGCTGATAAGATAGTGATAGATTGATACTAGAAAATAACAATATTAAGTCGATTGATAATTACTTACAAGAATGAACTTTCTGGTCTGCTACATTAACTCACAATCTGTAAACTGAGTGGTAGTCAAGAAGATTGAATTACTGCCGATTTTATTTAGTCTGGTGAAGCGTTCTTTAATATTTATCGATATAAAGCAAAATGGTTGAAATTATCGCATGTATCCTGTTGAAAATTCTTACCACCTTCCTATGCAACCCTGATATATGCAGTCCAATAATAGTGATTTTAAAATTATAATATCAATGGTTATTGTTTTCAGATTGGTGTAAAATTCCAATAATTTGTGGAGTAATGCAATCGCTCTGAAATTAATGTATCGTTTCATCCATGATTCACGGTTTTTGTGTAAAGTTTAACCAGTGCAGTATTTTATTTTATTTTATTTTCTTTACTTATTACTTACATAAGACCATTATAGACTGGTTATTATTATATATTTGACGCAAATGACTTCAAATTGTAGTATGACTTTCGTAACCTCAACATAAAAGTTCACTAGCTAATGGAAACGTGATTATCTAAGTCATTTCTGTCTATTGTACACAGATCCCAAACATCTATGCCAGAATCATGTAACCTACAGGTGTATTTGATTAGTTTAATTTACTACACTTTTACTGGACTTAATTATATTTATCTAAGTGTATACAATTGGGTGCTTCTTTGGTTTGGGCATCCGGGCATTATCCAAGCCCACTCATATTCAGTAATTTGAGTGACGTATAAATAGTTACTCCTTTGTACCAATGTTTATGTGTTCATATAAATATAATACAATCATTTAAAATCACAGAAGTCATTACTTTTGATTTCTTCATACTTCCACTTCTCTTAAAAAAGACGCTTGACTCCATTGTTTTACATTAGTTCAAGTTTACAAGGTTCTCAATAACACGGTAAATAGGCAAAAGACAATCAGAAAATTATTCGAATAATTACTCTATTTTAAACATTGGTATTGTTAGTACATATACATCATTTGTTTAAACTATTTGTCTTACCAGCAATTTCTCTAATTTTTTTATAAATTTGAAATTAATCTTCTCACAGTTTACCTGGTAAACTAACTTGTTTTTTTATTTTGAATTTGTTTTTTCTTCTAATAGTGTATAAAGCTACATTAATATTGTTACAATCTGTTCCTAGTGAAATTTGTTTAACAAATCTTAAGACTCGTATGGAAAATGTGAGTTAATTTGTCGATTGTACACTGGCTTTATTTTTCTTTAATTATAGTTTATCGTAAGATAATCTCATCAACATCAACACTCACTGATTGAATCTTTCAAAATAAATAGTTGCTCAGTGTTATTATCATTATCATTATTACCGATCAGAAAACGCCATTATCTTATTCAAGCAATAATTCATGGAAGCCGATCACTTTTATAATACATCGAGTTTTTTTAATTTTCTATACTCCGAATTTCCGGCACATATTATAAGGTGGAAGATGGAACAGGCAATGTTGTGATTGATAGTCTCGTGGTTACCACTATTGTTAGATATGGAATTTTTGAAAGCATGTTTGTTTCTAAACTGCTATCATACATATATTGAGATGCAGTTTGTTTCGATTTGAGGGGCTTCGCTATTCTCATGGCATTTTCGTAAAGGTGTACTTCGAAGAGAGAGTTTCTTTTTTGTAAAATCAAGTTATAAAATATAAAAATGAGGTAAAATAAAGTATAAAAATTTGTCTTAGCTGATCTATCAGGTACTTGGCATGAGCTACGCCGTAAGTGTGAGGAACAGTGATACTACGCAGTTGTCTAAATTGGAGTGAGTGGAGATCCGAACACGTTACTTAGGGACTAAAAGCGGAATACCTTAACCAAAACCTTGTAAATTTACAGAAAAAAGCCCTGATGTACGTAGAGCTGACCGATAACAATCATTGAATAGGCGTCTATAGTTAAAGATCTTACGCGACATGTCTCAAAACTGGTTACTTTGGTATCGATATACTCATCCTATTTTTCTGTTAATTTGATACAACCTTATGATCTCTCTCTTCAGTACTATATTCCCCATATTTATCTTTGTTATCATTTAAACTTCATCTCATTTATTCCACCTCGCTCTGCTGATGTTATATTGATCAACTGCTCGAGTCGCTCATTTTACAATGTTCTACATTGTTTATTCTTGAGTTTTGTCAATAAAATATATCCTTATTTTTAGTTAAGATCACCGTGAATATGGTTTTATGGTTTTTGCTTTACTTAATTCAGGATTCTTTCAAATTAATAGACCACCATTTTAATGGTTTAGTTTCATTTTTAACCTAAAATATTTACAAAAATCTATGTTACCTGTTTATTCCCGCTAATTCAGTTAGTATGTTATAACGGGTTACATTCAAAATATATAATGTAACGTTAGCGCGTGAAATCCTTTGCCTCTGTAAGTGGCACATAAAAAGTTCCTCTATATTCTATGAGAAAGATTCATATCATTCAGGGACTTTCAAGTCAGAATGTAAACGCGTGCAAGTTCCCTTCCAAGCTTGAGATAATTATTTAGCCAAGTCAGTGTACGGTAAATTAAATAGAAATTACTTTTATCAGATGTAAAAGAGTCTCAAGTAAAATACTTTTATTTCTTGTGTAGATTTGCATCCAACTATTGATTACGCGTATATTTTTCCTACATCCCACCTTTCTGTTTCTATTGTGATTGAAATACGATAGTTTGAACTTACATGCTTTCTAAGGGATTATCTATCTTAACCGGCCTACCAGTTCTCTTTACCCATTGTCATAATTTACATGTTTAGTTATACATAATGAAACTGAATTATTCAAGTCTTCAGTTCATGTTTATCTTACAGTACCCGTTTTTCTTGAAATTGGCTAGTATTTAAACATGACAACTACTTTTATTTTCTACTTTGCAATTCAGATTGATGGAATTCATAAAATTCATGATCTGCATGTATGGCGTTTACAAAGCAATTGTATTATTGGAACTGTTCACATTCGTTGTGTTAGTCTACGTAAGTTTATAAATGTTTTGTAAAAACATTTTCCACTCGCTTGTATTTTATGTATCTAATTACATCTGATTAACACTTTCCTTTTTCATTGAAACTTTATTTTTGGCAGTCCAAACTGTTAATTTGGAAACAGATAGTTTAATTATCACTACAACTGTTAATAAATCTTAATATTTGTCTTTGTAAAAAGTTAAATTTGGTTAACCGAGGCATGATTATCAAAAATTAAAAGTTTTAATTCGTTTTCTTCCTGTACATAAGGTATTTATTTGGCTGGAAACTTCACATTTTACAAGTGTATCCTATTATACATGAGTTTGTAGGTATACCTATATAGGTATACCATCAATGTTAATCGGTAGTGTTTGTAATTACCACCACTTCGTTATATACATATATAAACGAGTATAGAGAAAGTATGTAAATCTACTCGAACGAAGCAGATAGAGTAATTCTGTTTGCAGAATGCTTGTGTAGTGTTAAGATGTCTTCTGTTGGTTATATTTGGTTGAAAATAAGATTTATCTAGCTGAGGTTTTGAATAGTGAATGATGTATCCTAAATTTTAGTTTTAAAGAACAAAGTAATGAAAATGTGAATGGATAAATATTATATATTCAACTGTGTTGTTTGATCTCATAGCATGGTTAGTAGTAGTCCGCTACTTTTATGTAATCCTTTTAACATATAACTAAGTGAATATTTGTATGTCAATCACAGTTCTTGATAAATTTTACTTATATTTGTAGCAAGGTGTATATTATCTTATCATAGAAATGGCAATCGTAATCCTTTTTTGCATCGTTTATTTGCCTGCTAATAGAGTATTTGTTCCTACTTTCCTTTTCCTTAATCTATGTATATAAAATCTATTCGGTTAGATAGAAACAATGAGTAAGTAAGGATAATCACTATTAATCTTACTGTTACTACTAGTAAATGATCAGCTTGCCATTCTAGCATTCTGCTTCCTCTCGATTACTTACTCTTTCTTGTAATCTAATGACTAGTTGATTGAATTTAATCAGTAATAAATGTTTAAGTGTTGCTCACTGCATGCGCCTTTTTATATTATAGATAGTTTTTTACATGTACAGAAAATGTCAGTGGAGTGAAATAAGATGTATTTATTTGGTCATTTGAAAACCTTAGATGAAATTTTATTGCTTGTGTCCATTTTATTCTTTTTAATTATCTCATTTTAGCATAGCAGTTACAGTTTTTATCCCTGTAATTAGTTGACTCTGACCTTTATCTCCAACTTCTGAATTATTTAATCCAACTTGTTACGATTCCATAAAGCACAATCTAGTAATTTTTAATTCAACATTTTCTACACGTCTGTTTTTCTGATTTTATTGAGAAAGCTACTTTGATTCTTAATTTTCTTGTCGAAAACAATCCTTTAGTTTTCGAATGATATTGCTAAAAACAAAGCTCAGAACTTTTTCGACACGACTCTCTCAGTCAGTCAGTTGCAACGTAGAACTTCGTACGTACATACATAAGGAAGAAAAAGATAAAGGTGATGAGGACTTCAGAAGATTAGAATTTCAGAAAACTCAAAGAGTGGATGCAACTGCGCCATTGCAAACGATTTTGAGCCATGTCATCCAAAGTCTCTAACCATTGGTTACTATCATCTTACGGATCCCAACCAGGTAGTCTACACCTACCACCATGACTCAATCTACTTGTCCGTGACTTCATGGATTTGTGCCATGTTTTGGTTTGGTGACCCCTAGCTTTCTTCCAATCTACAAAATATGGCTCAGACGAATGGTCAATAAATTTATGATTTAATGGCACCTTCTAATCCAGCTATTCTTAACCTTTTTACATCTTATATTGAATCCGTCGGTAATCGCTTGTCAAGGTGCACACTGACTAAATCTACACAAAAATAGAGATAAGGTTTGATTATGGACAAAGTAATCTGAAGTCTTGTTGCAGTTACGAGGTTTGTTGTCAATTTCCAGTTTTTAGCATCGGGGAAGGATACTTCTTCAGGTACCTGAAACGGAAACTGGTGTGGAAGTGTGATCACAGAGCCCAAGGCTAATCACTTAAGGTTGGCTACACATTGCCTTTATGCGATTAGTTATCGGTGTCCTAGAATCGTTTCTCAAATGGCATTTTCGCGGTCGACAAAGATTTTTCAGGCGAGAAGAGATGTACAATTTTCATAGTCGATGTTTTATAAACCCTCTTTCCGTTATGAGAAAACAGTTACTAGTTACTTTCGGAGAAAAATCTTACTGTGATCAAATCCTGGTATAGTCACATTTCAAAAAGGGAAATGAATCATGTACGGTTAAATGTGAAACTGTTTCAAGTACTTCCATTTTGTGTGATTGCGTCGTTAAATGCTTAGAAACCGAAATTTTGTGGGATTTCCAAAAAGTATTTACGTAGATAGATTGAATAAGAACAGTGATTATATGTAATCAAAGTGGTCATTTTAAAAATCAGATGACTGTGATCTAATTTTCATCTTCCCAACTCCGCAGTACTAGTGTTGGGTATAGCTATCTTTTCAATCAATAATCATCACATCTGTCATCGTTGAAATCTGGTGTTAATGCTTAGTGCCACTAGCTGTTTGTTATACACTCGCACTTGAATTTTCTGGTATTTGTTGATTTTTATTTATAATTTATAGACTCATTACGATTATCTATCTCTGAACATTTCTATTTTTGTTGATTTTCTCTTGTATTATTGAAAAATATGTCGATTTGAGCCAACATAATCTTAGTGCTGATATGTTAATTTCGCTTTATATGTTAACGATAGAATAAGTTAACCCTTGGTGAAGTCAAATCAGTAAAATGATCTAGCAAATCTTAAAACGTTTAGAAGATCTATTTCCAGCAGCATAAATCCTAAGAGAAAAAGTATTCTGTTCAGGAAGTCTCGATAAGTTGTTACAATGTGCCAATTTTTCCTAAAATCATGTCATAATTTAGAACAATTTCCAACACTTGGCAATTAAATTGTAAGGAAAGAGAATTAAATTTTTAAGAGGTATTTCTGCGCTTTAGCTTACTTCGGTAGGTGGATCTTCCATAACAACTTTAGTAGGTTTCCTGTGGAAAAACGACAAAAGAAACGCACTAACATTCTGTTTGGATATATATATATATATATATATATATATATATATATATATCATCAACAGCAACGTAGAACTTTACGCGTAAGTACAGCAGTTCAAGTTGCTACATCACGTTAGCACAGAGATATAATTGTCAATTCAAATCCCACAGTAGTAGAGGTAGTAAAAGTATTAGAAGTAATCGGAGAGATCAGGGTTCGAAGATGTTATTTCAAAAAGTATAATTCAGTGAGGTAAATTTAGAAAGAGGAAGATAGAGGTGAAAATATATATATATATACTGGTAACAGTAGAAAAGCTTACAAAGGAAACCGGTGCTAGAAATCCGACTGCTAGTGGGACTGTCTCAAAAAATTACGGACATATTATTCATTTTCAATCCAGACTGATTCTGTTGGTAGAACACTTTAGGGAACAGTTCGACTGGCCTTCAGCCACACTTAAGTTACTCACGATCTTCAGTCAACCTCAGGAGCAATTTGATGTGAGTGATCTGAATCTTGATGAGGTTGAAAAGGCTATTCGAAATCTGGAAAGAGAGAGCAGCGGGCCCTGATTAATTAGCCCCTGAGTTGTGAAGGATAGTAGTCCAGTCTTATCAGTGAGACTGATTGAGATCTTAGATAGATTGTGGGAACTGGGCGCAATCCCATCTGATTGGTCTCAAACACTGATTGTTCCGGTCTATAAGAAAGGACAAATGTCCTCTTGTAACAATCACAGAGGAATCAGTTTGACTAATATAGTTTCTAAAATGTTAGCCTCCAGAATACTTAGACGCCTAACTAGGACTCTTGAAGGACAGACTCGAGAAAATCAGAGTGGTTTCAAACGTGGACGTGGCTGTATAGACCATATATTCACTCTTTGTCTGGTCCTGGAACATAGATACACACTTGGGCGTCCCACAACAGTTGTTTTCCTGGACCTTAAGGCAGCGTTTTCTCTGTCGATCGTAAGGTTCTGTGGCAGTGTTTGAAAGGAGTACCAAAGAAATACATTAACCTTGTACATTGTCTCTAGTCAAACACTACTGTTCGAGTGAGAACTTATGGTGAACTGTCCTCGGAATTGATTTCTTCAAGCTTTCCGTTAAGGTTGTCTTCTTTGTCTATTATTGTTCAACTTTGTCATTGACATGCATTTAGAGACGGCACTGTCGTCGTTTGACTCTTCAGTAGTTTACCTTCTACTTATTGACCTATAATATTTCGATGACAAAGTTCTGTTTGCTGACCACCTTAAGCAAAAATGCAAGCATGTTCAGGATGTGATTCTCCCCTTCGAAATGCAAGATGTTTTTTCTAGAATGGGTCGCTTAGGTAAGGATGGTAGCTCAGTTGATGAAGTAGTGCATGTTCATCAGTCGGGGTGGTTGTGACTTGCGTGACATATGCCCAATCACCGACTGCTTTGGCGATGGGTAAGCTGAAAGAAAGCCAGGGGCGGTCAAATTAAAACATGACACAAGCCTATGAAATCACTGACAATTGGACTGAACCATGTAGGTAGGTGTAGACTACGTGACTGATGTCCCCGAGGCAATCGTAACATGTGGTTAGAATTTGAATGACATGACGCAGAAACATCCCATATTCTAATCATTTGAATTCCTCTTGACCGTTTTTTCTAGTTTTTTAAATTGATTGCACTGGGATATTCTCAAATCATCATCGATCCCTTTTTGATCACTGCCAATACTTCTACTACCTTTATTACTATGGGATTTGAATTGACAGTTCGATCTCTCTGTGCTATTGTGGTATAGCTATTTGAACTGGTGTACGTATGTACAATGTTATATTTTGTAGCTAACTCTGTATAAAACGTATGAATCACATTATCTGTTTTGAAGACATTTCGTATTTTGTCTATATCGTCAAAAAGTGATTATTTTATTCTCTTTGCATGCCAATATTGTTGTAGCGAATTGAGAAATTCACTCAATTATAGTTTTTGCTTCGTTTGAATTTGGCAAACTAAGTTATTACTTCATCCATGAAGTCTAGGGAAAACCATACATTTGATTTATAGTATTGTTATTACTGTAAACATATCACATATCAATCAGTCAGTAGATAAATTTGTTTGATTAACATTCTGAGCAATTCTAAGATAAATAGAATTCGCATGCAGGTAGTTGTTTTTGACTTTTTCGTCAACTTTCATTCGGTGCTAACTCATTCTTTCTGCAGTTGCAGTTCACCAGAAATACGGAGATATACTTTTATAGTAGTGAGGTGTAACTGTCACCATGATGTTCATCTAAATCGATCATGCTAAACAGTTTGTTGAATAGTCACAAATTAATCCATTTTATTTTCTAATGATTCTAATCTGCTTATTCAAAAAAGTTGTATAGTGTCAATAATTTGGAAAATGTTCATATCTTTCCATTGATTTGACAAGGAAATACTCAGTTAAGAAAAATGTATGATTATGTATGAAAAAAAGATTTAGGTAAAAGTTTTTGGATAGTGGCTAGCAGTGAAATTATGTACTCGTATCTTGTCGTATCTGGTACTTATCATGTAGAGGTACCTGGATCTAAGTGTTGTTTCTCACATAGAGACTCAAATCCAGTACTCAAGATTTTGTCAGCTAGACTATCGAGTCACGTTAGCTGCCATTATACCCGGTGAGTACTGTATAAATTCACTGCCAACCGCCTCTCATTATGTAATTAACTTTTAGACACAACCAACATCGAGGCATCCTCGGAAGCAGTTCATACACCAATAGCGACTGGTTGAACAGGCTGAATTATCATCAGCGTGGTTATACAAACACCTAATCGAGAGTAAACGGTACACTACTACTGTTATTCGTAGAGAAATATTAAGGTAACTGTTTTGGAAAGTGAAGTATGTCAGGAAGCTGCTGGAGAAACATAAATTTTATGCAAATTAAAAAAAAAGTTTTAGGATTCATCTATTCATCGTTAAAACAGAAGTTTAAAAGTTATCAGGAGTTAGTAATATGCAATCAGTGCATGTAGATTGCTTCAATAACAAGAATTGATTCAACTCTTCAATATATCTCAAATAGAGGCTTTTTGTTTTTGAAAATTCACAAACAGGTTGTAAGCTGAAATGATAATTTGTAAGAATAATTCACTCGTAGATAATAATATATGAATTTATCAAATTATTCATCAAGAATCTATATTATTCCCTTCTACTCTTAATTATTCTATTTGTTTATAAGCGGACTATTTAAGTATTGCTCGTGAAGTGAAACAACTATTCCATGAATTCAATATACACTGTACAACAATACAACCGGAATTTGAAGAGGTAATTTTCCTTATTTTTCTTATTACTTGTGGTTTTTTACCATTCTCTTTCAAGGTAAAAAAAACCGTTGTATATTCTGTGTTTTAAAAAATTGACTAATTTTAAATTTTTTTTTTATCTGACAATGGCATGATGTAATGTTGATAGCCAGATTTTTTCAATATTCCTATAGATACTGAGGATTCTACTTACTCTCTCCTAACGTCAAATATTTCAATAAGTTCTTACTGTTTTTTTCTAACACATCAATTATTTACTAATCGCATTATCTATTCAGGCATGTACATAATAAATTTATGAGCTGTTGGTTCACAAAGTACAAAAACATACAATCCAAGACATCGCGGTAGCTAGCTCTATATGGAGAAAGGAATAAACGTTAATATTATGTTGATTCTTGAGCTAATTTTTTATATTTGTGAAGGAAACTTGCTGAAATATTCTGAGCTGAGAATTCTATATTGTACTAAACAGATAATATTGAATAAAGCTTTTCATGATAATAATAATAATAATAAAACCCGTAAAAATCGTTTTGGTTGAAACTGTACAAGTACTCATGTTTCATCAAAAGTCTACATGAGATGTCTCTCGGCAAATCGCGTGCATAATGATGCGTTGTACGCCGACTGATAACTGCTTACATAGCCAGATTATTAACCTTGACCTCTTTACGAGCTGTGCTGCCAAGAGATAAAACAATTGATCGACGAAGTAGATTTTGATTCCAACAAATGTACAAAATATTAATACAGTAAATATGATTATATATGTTTTTTAAAACATCGGCAGTTGTAAGTAAGACTCATTATACTCAACTTAACTATGTAGTTGGATTCTTAACTAGTATATCGCTAACAACATAGATGGCAGCAACGTAGATTATTCATACATTGTTTTAATCTTCTTTATTTTGTTTGTCCGGTTCATTCCCAATATGTATCTTTCTAACTCATTAGTGTTCAACTAATTTTTATTGTATACTAATTCATTCTAGTGAAATCCTTCAAGTGTGGCAGCTTTTAATTTCTGATGTATTCTGTACAATGATAACTCTATCTAAATAATCTAACTCTGTATGACTAACAATATATTTACTGTACTCTGTAACTGGTGGTAAATTTTTGTTGCCAGATCAATTTTCAATATTTAACAAAAATGTAAGATACATGTAGTTGGAATGAAACTAATGAAACGTAATTATGTTTTTAAGTGCTTAGGGACAGAAAAAAAGAGAGGATTTAAAATAATACATGAAATATATTGAAACTTCATATATCAGTTATTTCATTGTTGCCAATATAATTCTGACGTTTGAGTAACATTGACATTTAATTCTGAATTATTTTTCTATAGAATATTGAAGGATCAACGGAAAATACGGATTATTTAACATGTGTTTTGGATTGTGGTCCGAACAAGAATTGTCAGTCAGATACTTGTTGTCCAGCATCAAATGCTCTGCCTGCTAATGTCACAGCGGTACAATTTATCCCTTCAAATGGGAATTCTACATCACAAAATTCATTCAATTTACTACAAGACACCAGTTCTAACACATCTAAAAATAATAATCAAACTAATTTACCTAACAATGATGATGTACACATTAATCTCTCCACAAATTCTGATAGTTGATTTTTTTTTATTATTATTATCAACATTTGCATACCAAGAAATTTGTAAATGCCATGAGATATTTTGTGTTGATGATGTGTTTTATTATGTCACTTTTTGATCTCAGTAAAAAAACAAAACCCAGATGTGAACATTTTCCACTGTGTATTCTAATTTCATTCTATTAATCTGCTCAAAAATTGTTGCAACTGCAACCAATTACTACATTTGTATACATACATACATACATACGCGCATATATTTATTAATAATAACCATCACTTCACAACTAGTAGTTGTGTTATAAAAAGTAAACTATCCTCATAAATTATTAATTAAATCTCTAGTTTAGGCAACGCTTGAACAATGAACAAATAAACTATCTATTGCTGTTTGTTTATTTCTAGTGAAATTATATTTGAAATTTTTGTATACATAAGTAATTAAACCTATGTATACATACGTATATTATGTAAATGGAGGCATTTGCTAATTTAGTTTACATTTTCTTCTTTAAAGAAAAAACAATCACATTATTTTTATCATCTCTCTTTCTCTTCTTGAAATTGCTCAAAAAGCCTTTCATATGTGAGAATAGAGAAAAAGGGTCAGTGTTATTATTATCGTTACTACTACTATGTTCAACATATGTTGAGTTGAAATGGTTGAAATGATAATTAATAATTATGAACGATTTTAATCATCCTTGTTGTTTAGTGTATGTTGTTGTAATCAATTTTTCAAAACGTTTCTACAATTTTTGGTTTTTTCTTTCTACTACATATATATATATATTATTTCTATTCTCATCCATTTAAATTCGTCCATTTGAAAATTTTCTTCTTTTTATATACACATATATATTACGTGTTTATTCTTATGAAATATATTATATAATATTTGTTATATTAATGTAAATTTACCGGTTGTCTTACTTACAACTGCCTACTTTTTAGCATCAGTTTTTTTTTGTTTTTTTCAATAACATTTGTTTTCAATAAAATTAGATCTGATTAAATTTTTTTATTGAGAAATAATATTATATTCTCATTGAATTACTAATATATGATGTGTGTTATAGTATGATCACCATTATGATTACTATTTAGTAATTACTATCATATGCCTTTTTTTTTAAAAAAAAAATAAAGAAACAAACTTCTCATAAAAAAAAATGAGTGTGTGTATAATCATATATACACCTTTAGTGTTATATAAAACAAGATTGAATTGTAGTTAGCCGTCAAGTGAAGATATTCCTGGTCTCATGTAAATAATCATCCTGTTGGCATTCAAAAGATATGCATACATATTGATCTGATAGTCTTATTTTACTCTAATTATCAAAATATATATGCCTAATATTGTGACTATTGGATAACTGGGCTGTTTAACGTAATCTAGAAGATATCAACTGTAATTTTGGATTACTTTTAAGAAGATATTTTTTTTATTTTCTCCTTAATCAGTTTTTTTTTTTTGATTTAACCTAAAATTCATTTCGGATGTATATTTCAATCTTTACTTCGTATAATTCATGGACTTTGGTTTATTCGAGTGTTTTCATCGAATCTACTACTGATTTCATTAGTTCTTGTACAGGTGAACTAACTGGTCAAATGGTAACTGAAATAATAAAGTTGATGATGAATAGATTCGTCTTATCTAATATGTTAGTTCGACACATTTTTTATTCAGATCCTATTCTAAACTCATCGTTTAAAACAGTCGTTATTAAAACGGACATTTCGTATGGTCGTTCTGTTAGGTCAAAAGTTGTTTGTCAAATCATTTATATATAGATGAGTGTACACGTAGGCGTATATCGATCTGAGGTTGCTACATTTCACAGAAAAAATACGTTGCGGAAATCGAATTTGTTGGATAATACGGTGTTGATATCTTGAAAGAAGGCGAACATTGTATTATGAATTGGTTGCAGCAATTGTAAGTTCCTTAGTGATATTACTACATGCGCTCACCAATCGGTCCCTTCCACAAGTCCTGTGTTTATAATCTACCGACAGACACGCTGGTAAGATCATCTAGGTACCTCTTATTATCTACAACTTAAGATTCGTGTGACCACATGAATCATTGTCATTATTTTTTAATTTGTAATGCTTGTATACACTGGACTTTTGCGATTAATCATTTTATGGATAACGCTAGGAAAGTTTGTGTTTTGATTTCTGGATCTGTTTTTCATGCTCTTAACTAATAGGAAGACTTATAGTAGGAGGAGTTATTTCTTTTTTATTTGTTTGGGGCTGGGATTATGGTTGATGTTGATAAATTGTTTACGAGAATATACTTGATTCTGTTTAACCTGGTTGTTTGGGGATATATTGTACATATCTAGCCATCGACTCTGACGTGTTGTACTATTTGATAAAGGAACAGATTAAAGACTGTGAGTTCAGGACATGAGTTGTGACAAGCCATAACGAAGTTGCATAATATATACTTCTTTCTGAATTCCGATTTTAGTCACCTTACACAGTTTTAATTCTTCGATTTCGTTTATTTCTTTGAAAGCTTATCTTTCATGTTTAAATTATTACTGTATTCAGGATTATTACCTTTCACAAACATGAAATCACATTATAAGTTGGTAATCTCTATCTAAATCATGAAATGTATTGTAGTTGTTGAGAATTTATCTTTTCGCATACAACGAAGTCAGTAGAATTCACTCTGTATGTGAAAAATATTCTAACGATTCACTTAATTCCTAATTTCTTGATCTCTTTCGATAATTCTTTGCTTTTTCTTTACTATCGTCTAGTTATAAAAATTTTGAATAAATTGTTATTCTTCTAGAGTTAAAAGAGTTTTTTTTATTTTGTATTGTATAATCAGAATCTAAAACATTTCACAAGGTCTCCATTATGAGAATATCATTCACTGATGAATCAAAGCAGTGTTTATTATTTTGAATGCTATTTGTCAACACTTTATATGTTTAATATCTTCTGGTAATTGTTTTAATCTACCAGAAAATTTGAATGAAGCAAGAACAATTAACGTAGCAGAATAGCATAAATTCATTTTGTTTCACTGTTTCTCGTTGGCTGCTTACAACCTGAACAGAGTAGTGTTAGTCACTAAAAGCCAATGTATATGTCTTATATCACAATAACGGAAAAGTTTCTATTAAGGAAGCACCATAAGAGAACAATAAGGACCATAAGAGATAATATTTATAAGCTAAATACTAAGAATATATTTATGGGCTGAATATAAGAAACAGAATCGTTTAGAAATAAGATATTAATGCTGTAGTTATTTATGTAACTCTTAAGGCGAAATTGATTAAGTACAAATCAAATAAGAGTTGGGAATCATTAGTCATAAACAAAATTACAGAACAACACTTATAAATGAGGTCACACTAGCAGGGCAAGATTGATAGCTGATTCTTTTTGAATTCAGAGTTTTCAAGATTATTAATAAACGAGGAACATTAAATATTGTAGGATATGCTGAGGTAGTGGCTATTAGATGATTTAAACCAAAACTCTGCATTCAAAAGAAAGCTATCAATCTTACTCTGATATTGCGACCTCATCCGTAAGTGCTGTTACGTAATTTCTTTTATTTAAAGATATTTTTCTTATTCTTTTCAATATTCTAATAGTCTGATGAATAGTAGTTGATTATCAAGTAATTTTATACAAAGTTGTGTTATAGATTCATTATTAATTAACTATATTTTATGTGAAAGGATGAAACAATCAAGCGATAATGCTTGAGTTCATATAAAAAATATCTTACGATTAGGAGTATGTGAAAATATTATCATAGTAGAGCCATTTTATTTATTTTAAAATGTAAAATTATTAATCAGGTTAAAGTTAGTAATGAATCCTTTTCTTTGTAGTATTTCCAGGTAGTTTCATGAAAACTAAACTCGGACAATTTTTGTCAGCCACTTTCATCATTCAAAATTTGTACAACATGCTGATTCGAGTGAAGGGAATATTTTACATTCTTTTAGATCATTTAATAGTCATATCTACTATTCATAAAACAAACGAGCTCAGTTGACTTCAAGAGACTTGATAAATAATTTAGTCAAATAATCATGGTGACTTAACAAACATTTATTCATTCTTAAAATAAGTTAAGGTTTCTAAACAATCTGACTGAAATCGTTCGGCTGAGATTGTACGTAAAATTCGTTAAGTGTATCTTACTCAGGACTTTCGGTCATTTTTTGTTCTTTCAATGAGTTTAGCAACATATTTGAGTGTAATTTGCACTAAATATTTTATTTTAATCCCTAACTTTCACTAAATTCAAACTTTTCATTCTACATTTTGGTCTGAAATACACTGGACACGTTCAAAGCACACAGTTATAAACAATTCTAGTTAGATTGTTAATAGTATTCACAGAAAGTCCTCAAAATAGTTCAAGACAAAAGTCAAAAGCTTTACTGTCAAGATCAAATATAGGGATGCAAGTTATTGCGTACAAAATATACTTCAAATTTATGTTGTTATCAGTCTTGAATTATGTTTTAGAAATAATTTTGCGCATATATTATTTTGTTAAGATCTAACATAGTTTGAGTTCATGAGTTCTAGTCACATTTATTATCAGTATAAAGCTCTTTGAACTCGTGACTGAATTTAATCAGATTATGTTGAAAAATGAATAATATTTCCGCCACCAATTTAGCTTATTTTTTATTTTATTTACTAAATATGATTCTCATTAATGCCCATGAAATTTGAATATGTATTTCTAATGAATCTAAACATCATTTAATTATTGATAAACCATATCGAATTTATTTTCAACCGTTACACACAGAATTGGTCCACTAAAAATTAGGAACATTACATACGCATTTCCTATCGGTTCGAGACTTCTCATCAGGGTCTCACTATAACTCCCACCTAGACCTTCAGGTCTTGCATCTAGTTAGCTTTATGCTGACTGCCAGCTCCATAACAGGTGTAACATCGCATGTTCAGTCAGTGAACGATATATGGTTACTTGTCACCAATAATGAGCTAGTTCCTTACTCCTGACATGAATGAACTTTACCAGTTATAACTTTTAGGAAATTGATCTGAAAGCCAGTTACTGGTAAACATATGATAGATGTATAGAGATAAGTTTCGTCACGAGGTAATGTTATTTAAAAGCTAGGAATGCACTATTTTTCGAAATAAATTGAGCCAGTCTAGACTAGAACTCAAGCATTACCGAGTTATGGAAACAACACTGATAAAACATGATTGCTGATAAGATTTTGATACTCAGGACTGAGTTTTGGGCAGTCTTCCTGAGTATTTGTGCCAAATTTAGGAGATTCGCTACAAGTTTCAGAGAACAAATGAATTGTACATATTAGGAAGTGATGATGGTATTCACATTGAAGGTCGAGGACAGCACCTTTCGCTTCAAACGCCTAATCTATTAAGCTGTAGAGTCGAGATAGCTACAAATAATTGTCAATAAAAATATAAGCATCATACCCGTTTAACAACATTCGATATGAATATCAACACAAAAATATAGTTGCATTCAGCTGATGAGTCCTGAATTATACGAAATGCACATCTTGAATAACAATGCCAACTAAAATCCAACTATTTTTTAAGATATTAACAAAAATAAGAAATCAGTGTAAAATTTTCTGACGGCTATCCAAAATACTATGATTAATGTGAAATGTTTTTAAATATTCCATGTGAAGCATTTCTCAGTATTTCATGTGAAACTGTTGATTAGATAGTAGTATTTTCATTTTATTTCAAATATAGTTCATCTGTCGGTATTTTTGCTTACTCACTATTTATGTATCACAGTTATGACAAAATTTTGTCATTTTAGAGAAATAACTAACTAACTAACTGGTATTTCTTTTTAAAACAAAAAAATGAAAATACAAGTTATAACAGTATATATAGTTGCACAATATAAGGATTGTAATGATTAAAATGATTTACATATCGAATTTGTTCAAAACACTCGATATGATGAAGAAATAGTTACTCAGTAAAATCGGAAAACCATATCGTAAATCGTTAATTTGCAAAATATCAGTCCATCATATCGAACTGGACTGTTCCTGTTGCAAAACATCAATCCATTGTCACTATTCATGCGTTTCATACAAATTCCATTGTGTCCTAACTCTTCCTTTCTTGATCTTCCCCCATCTTCTGCTGCCAGACATTACGTTGACACTCACGTCCTATACTACTTATAAGTAGCTCGCACCACAGTAGAAGTAAAGTGGAAATCGAGTTTCTTTTTGCATTTATCACTTTGCTTCAAAAAATATTGTTGCGTTTGTTTCTTTTTTAAAATGATAATCTTCTTATGATTAATTAAATAATCTTAAATCCATTAGTTTTCCGTCTGTCTTCAAGTATTGGCCATGATATGAATTAAATAGATTCACCTTTTTTTAATATGAGAAGAACAAGGTTTGTCTATTGTAGTTAGTTATAGGGAAACAATTCAAATTCTAGTTAAACTTGTTATCTGTTAAAGATTGTTATTTTCTATTAAATTCAACATTTTACTTTTTCTACTAAATACCATTCCTGAGTGCTACTGATCACTGAGAATCTTTTGAATAGTCTGTCTCAAGAAGCGGTTTGTATTATGTGTTGTTAAAACTACTGAAGAATGAATACATAACAATTTATTTGCTATTATTTGCTGTTTTTATGACATTTTTAGAAATTTGGAATTTTTCTAAATTTGTTCTTCCAGCAGACAATTAATTATTGTTAAGCAGCTAATCATTTCTGCAATTCATTTTGGCTAAGTGAATAAAGACTACTTACTTACTTCACTAGCAAAGCAAACTAAGTTAAGAGCAGTGTAGTTAGTTATAGTGTCTTCAGTGAAATTTCAATGTTCAATTCATAATAACTTGATTAACTAAGGAATACATTTTGAAATTGTATAATAACAAGCTAAAAATAAAAAAGTATGATTCAATAGTGTATGTGTATTGTAAACAATTGAGAATAGATTTTATTGTATGTAAATAAAATAAAATCAAATCCACTTTATTTGATATGACCGTATTGACTAAGGTTAATCATTTCTGTTTGTTTGTTTGTTTATTTTGTTTATCATGGTGTCGTTCATTAATGTTTGTCTAGAGAGCGAGAGAGAGAGAGACACAGAGAGAGATATTGAGGTCATAGAAAATGTTAAAGTGTACTTTTTTTTGGCAAACTGAAATGTTCGTTTTACTTCAAATTAAAAAAAAAGGTATCTAGATTTATGTTTTAAGTGTACAAAATCATAAAATACTTGAGAGACTGACTATGTATGTATTTTCAACCTTAGAATTACACTATAAACTTTATATTTCAAAAAGAAACAATTGGATAGATTTCTATATTTGACATAAACTAGTTATACTAATAATATTTCTCTGATATTGAAAATTGTCATCTCTGACAATAAGCAATAATAATGTTTATCACCTGAAATATTTATTTTACGGAATGTTAATAATAATTTATATATTTGAACTATATTAATTGCTGACAAGATCACTAGGCTATATTTAACATATATATATTACTAATCAATTATTGTTAATCATACATAGATTTTCATGAATAAATTATGCTTATGGGTTCAAATAGTTTATGAATTTATTTAATATCAAATGATACTGAGGACCTCTATTTAATTGTCATGGTATTCTTTTGAAATTTTATAGAATTTTTTAGTAACGAATCAGGATTTTATTTAGGATTCAATGGATCATTTATTTTGTGTTACATCAGCCCTGTCTTTATCTTAATAAATTTACCTCATTGAATTATACTTCTTGAATAACATCTTCGAACTCTAATCTCTTCGACTGCTGCTAATAAATACTTTTACTACGTCTATTACTATGGAATTTGAATTGACAATTATATCTCTATGGTATGGCCACTTGAATTGCTGTATTTATGTGGAAAGTTTTACGTTGCTGTTGTTGATGATGATGATGATGATTAGACAATTCCAACGTTTCGTCCAGCTCTGTTGTCTGAACTTCTTTAGGGTAACCCATCATCAAAGTTATCAATCAACATAATATATAACATTTAACAATCAAATCAAGTTTACACTAAATATTTATCTAATTATATTCAGATGTTGATTTTTAGTGAGTAGGATAAGATAAGTCGATTGTGAAAAATATTAATAGATTTATGCATATGTAGGTGTAAATTTATATTATTACTAGTTGAACGAATTTCAATCACTTGTTTATGAAATGTAAACATAAAAGTACAATTGTCAATGTGTTTTTTTTCAAAGTTGAATGTGTGAATAAATTGAAAATTATCACATAATTGTGATGGATGTATAAAAATATTAAAATTAATTAATTACCGTTCGATTAAATGTTAATACGTGAATTAAACAAGGTGGACAGAGATGAGACTCAATTACTTTTGAATGATCATTTGCCTTGGGTTGGCTAGTTGAATACCATCTTTTCTGTTTAAGCTGTTCTGATTAGCCTATATTTACTTTGCTTCTGCTGTAAATTTTTATTTATATGCCATAAACCTTTTCTGAAGTATTTTGACTCCATCAAAGTTGATTTTGTGTCCTGTTGCTAACTCATGTAACGCTATTGCCGGTTTATTCTCTAGCTTTTTCAGATTGACGGAGGTATTCGGACATGTTCCAAACAGTGTGTCCCTTCAACCGTAGAGTCAACTAACTGTCTGAATGTTTCATCCACAAAAACTGGATAGCATTCCTGATAACTGATCTTATAGACAATATTCTGTTGTTCTTCCTGTGGAACTCTATTTTTGATTCTCACTGACGCCGATTTTATGGTATCACTGGCTCAAAAATAAACTCTCATGTTATATTTCTTTAGAATCCTCTTAATTTCTTTCGATGATTTTTTTGACGGTATGGGATGACAATGGTGTTCTTCTATTCTACCTGTGCATACTCTAGTTCAGTTTTATTTTTATTTTTAACAATCGTCTTTAGAAACTCTTTCGGATAACTGTTGGACCTAAGTATTGATAAAATTAAAATTAATTCAGTCTGTTGGTCTTTCTTCTCCGTAACGGCCTTATAACTCCTCTTAATTAGATTTTCCAACATCGTAACCTTCGTACATTGAGTATGAGACAAACAGTAATCTAAGTATCTTCTTTAAAAATGTGTTGATTTCCAAAATAAATTGGTTTTCAATTTATTTTTATTTTTTCTTCAGACTTCGAAGTACAAAATTCTGCTTCAAGATTGGGTTTCATCGGTACCTAAACTAGTGATAGGGAGTGGAGTAGTCGAGCGTGTAGACCGCACCGCTTATCTCGGGAGTCTCATCAGTGCTGATGGCCTGGTGACTGGCGAAATCTCAGCACGGATACAGAAGGCTCGATTGGCTTTTGACAACCTGCGTCACTTATAGCGTAGGAGAGATATTCGTTTGCTGACTAAAGGACGAGTGTACTGCGCAGTGGTTCGCTCCGTCTTACTTTATGGCTGTGAAACATGGCCAGTGAGAGTAGAAGATATTCGTCGGTTATTGGTTTTTGATCATAGGTGTCTTCGAAGCATTGCTCGAGTATCGTGGAACACCCGAGTGAGCAACGCTTTTATTAGGAATCGGGTGCTAGGTAAGAATGGCAGGTCAGTAGATGAAGTAATGAAACTTCATCATTTGAGGTGATTGGGACATGTGTTACGTATGCCTAACCACCGACTGCCTCGTTGAATTATGTTTTGCGACGTAGGAATAGGTTGGACTAAAGCTAGGGTTGGCCAAATCAAAACATGGCAGAAATGTATGAAGTCACTGACAAGTGAACTGAGTCATGTCGGTAGGTGTCGACTACCTGTTTGGGGTCCTCAAGATGTTAGTAATCGATGGTTAAAGGCCCTGAATGACATGGCTCAAAATCGTTTGCAATGCCGCAGGTTCATTCATTCTGTCATATTCTAAACTTCTGAATTCCTCGTTATTTTTCCTTTTTCATTTTGAGTTTATTTTACTAGCTTATACTTCTTGAATAATATCTTCGAACCCTAATCTCTCTGGTTACTTCTAATACTTTCACTATCTCTACTATTATGGGATTTGAATTGACAATTATATCTCTATGGTATGGCCACTTGAACTGCTGTAATTACGTGCAAAGTTCTACGTTGTCGTTGATGATGATTATTGTGTTTAGCAAGTTTAGGCAAACTTTAACATTTTTTGTTTGCTGACTAACTTTCAAAATTATTAAAACTTGCAGTTGAATTCTTATTTCTTGAATCTCGCTTATTTGTAAGGTGAATCTTTTTGCTCGCATCTGAGGACTAAAGGGATTTACAATGAACTTGTATTGATGTTCCGCAATACCCATAACTATTACTGAATAGTCTTTTTGTTCATTACAATTGTAATTCGTTCGCTTACTTAAATGCATACATAATATTGTATTGCAAAATCATTCAGTTTTTTTTCCAATGGTAGTAAATGTCCAGTGTTCTTTCATTTAATGCAAACATTTTATGAACAGTTGAATTATTATTACTGAGAATATATAATCATGTCATGATGAATTCATACTAAATCATAAAGCTAATTAATACTCTGTCCTAGTGTGGAACAATTCAACATACTAATATAGTTCAGAATTGATTCTTTGCAAATGTCAGTTTTGAATTATTTACTTCCTTGATTAATAGCTCGAGTGATAAACAAATTTTTTTGTAATTTTCTTCTACATATATACATGAATAATAAATTGTTTAAAATGTATTTCTTCAAAAACTTACAGTACAATGACAAGTCTGAAGTTAATTTCGAAAATTTGTTTCTAAAATGAGACAACTAGTCAAGTTTCTTAAGTTGAGTGAAGCTGAACACAATTGATCGTATAAAAGATTATGAGATTAAATTATGTTATCAACCCCGATGGGTTTATTTTATCGTCTGTAAGATTTTAGTTCAGATTGCAAAAAATTGTTGCTGACTTGAATTATTTTAAATAGTTAATCTAAAAGGCTTATTAGGTATAGTTCAGCATATTTATATAAGCAAGTAATTTGATTATTCGTATATTGTTTCTTTGATTGTGTTACTTGAAATGAATTTTAAAATATGTCTTCCCACCTGAGTGGGACTTCTTAACTTGATTAACTTCACTTTGTGTTGATGTTCTCAGTGATTCTGTAAGCTATTGGCTAGTCACTTCAAGCATCAAAGAGTTATGAATTGAGATATTGAACGACGAGAATAATTCTTTATTCAATGGATATGATATTATGATGAAATTTATGTTATTAATAGTGCTAATTGAAGTTACTCCTATAACAAAACATATTTAAGTTTGTAGCCAGTATGAAAATGAAATTTTCGTTAGTCAACGTAGTTTTGTTAACCCATTACGTAGTGTACTGAGGAACATATGAGATGCTAAGCTGAGTCATTTAAAATATGCTTGTGGTCAAATAAATGAATGAATCTGAGTTCTTAACTGAAACATTTATTTGCCTATTGGAAAGCTAAATATGAGTTCATAAAGTTTATTATTAGTTATTAAGAAATATCAAGGTTTCAAGATAATTTAAAAGTAATCAAAGGAATCGGCAAACTACAGTTTTATCAAATGAGGTGAATGGATTTATTCCAAAAATAAACCATTACAGTTTATACCTGAGAAGTAATCCATATCCAGATGTATAGTCAGTCAGCTTCACGATCCGAATAGATCATTGGTAAAGTCTCAGACATTAAAGCTTGCTGGAGCGAAATTCAACCTACAAGAGTGTATTAGTCTCATTTGAGTCACCTGTACACCTTGCTGAAAAATGACTAACTAATAGCATGAAATGTGTGTCCACGGTCTCCTGTCGGCTATCTCCACCCATCTAACATTTCAGTATAATGCACATAATGTTGAATGAATTAGACTAACTACCACATTATTATGCAGTGGATATTATTTGACTAGAAATAAGTGAAATCAAACATAACACCAGTCTTTATTTAATGTTCAATCAATTACAGAATAAACTTTACTATTACTCCTCTTTGAACGTTAAACTGCAAAACAAAAACAGTTCACAAAAACAATGAATCAAATTCATTTGAGCTAATTGAATAGTAGTACACTTTATTTCATCGAGTCAATTTCGAGGGGATAATTACTGTGTAAGTTTAAATGAAAATGTTAAGTAAAAAGTAATAATAATAGTAATCTGTTGTATAAATCTTTTCTTTTTCTTCTTTTTCGGATAAATTAACGTTTAATTAAGTTATACTTATGAAATAGTGAATTTTTTTTAATAAATCAAATAGAATATTACACTATTCAATAGATACTCTAAACTTCATATCATCTGATTCATTTCAATTCAAATGTTATCGTAAGAATTTTATTTTTCTTTTTATCAAAGCTGTATTATTTCAACTTAGGTCAATGATAACACGGTATCATTTGATATTTTTTTGTTTTAATCAAAAAAATAACCCAGATAATATATATATATATATATATATATATATATGTTTTAATATGAATTTGTAAACTTGACATTAGTTAAGTGTAGTAAATAGAACTGAAGAAAAGTTTTGAAATTGAAGTAACTAATGGTCAAGAAAAAGAAAAAACGAAAAAAAAGTATGTAATATTTCAAAAAATCCTTTCTCTACTATAAGGGTATACAAAATTTATAATCAAATAATTATTAGTTTGTCGTTTAAAGCTTCTGTTCTTCCATTTTGAAGTACATATTCATTGGAGAAATCTATATGTTTGTTCAAATATTTATAATTAAGTGTTTGTGAGTTGTACTAACAGTCTACAAGATTTTTTAGTGTAGTTCAAGTGTAGTCATATCATATGAAAGTAGAAAATATTACATTTAACACTCATTCACTTTTACTATTTATAGGTGAACTGCCTAAATACTATGATAATGAGCTTTACTACATGCTGAGGGAATGGAATGTGTAGATCATCTTGATCTGAATGATCAGTGATGTTTATTGAGGTGAGTGGTTTTCTACAACATATAGTGGTGTATGATAAAACATGTTGATCATTTTGAATTTACATTCAATAGTTTCAGATTTATGAATCTTATAAATGCGAAGATTATTTCATCTCATCTGTAAGCTTTAAACGAAAATGTTTAGCCAATAAGTTTGAAACCTTTCATGTTATATCAGAGGCTCAAAGTCATTGTTGCGTTTGTTCGCTTGGACTAATTTAAAATAAGTTGTTTAAACTTGATGTAATTATTCGTCAAGTTTACTTGCAATGAGAAATCAAACTGTATAACCCTAAGTTTTAAAACGATTACTTACTTACTTGTAAACTATTGCTTTATTCTCACTTGTGATCAGCTGCCTCAACCTCAAATTTTAACATTTACTATGGATTATCCTTTAGTATCAACCCTAAAAAACGTCATTGTAGAGAGCATTGGGTCAATTCAGGTCAAACTACCAGTTAGTCAAATCTTTTTTCTTAGCTACTGTGACTAAAGTTTTTGTTTTACAAATTGAATTGAATAAGTTATGTTTGATCAATTCGAAAGTGTTTCTCAATCGAACACTTAATATTATTATTATTCGGACATTAATTAAAAGCGCAGTATAACCTTTCTCTATGATAAAAAAAATTGACTAAAGTTTAACATTCAAATCAGTCTAAGGTGAACTCATTAAATTTTTTAACATTTTTTTAAAATATATATATTTGATTACAACAGAAACACTATGATCATTAATATTTTGTCTGAATTTTTTTTTCTGTAGTTTAAAGGTGAAAGAAGCATATGTTGACAGATTATGTGAAAATCACATACAATGTTATATTAAAGCATAATAATTAGGGTGGACTTATTCAATGTGATTTTTGTTTGATCAAAGTAATCACCTCTTTATAATTAGATGTATGCGATTTATTCAGTAAGTAAATTGTTCAATATCACGAGAAAAATGACAACATTTTTTTTATCAGTTCTGATTTCTTCCAGGTGGAATAGTTTTTAATTATAAAAATCTTTTATTATTATTATTGTGATTATTTTAGATATAATCTAATTGACTTTTAGTTAATGTAGGTACATATATGGTGAGATTGAAGAAAAATAATCGTTTTTTTTTAAAAAATTTGAAATTGATCATAATATTGGGTAAATTTTCAGAAGATTACTTTCATGCAATAGCTTAAAATCTAGTTAGTTTAGCATGAAAATTAAACAAAAATAATGATAATTTGTTGTACAGAGAGATTTTAAAGAATAATAATTCTGGGTTAAATGTTAACTAGAAATAAAGTTAGGATTTTGTTTCATGAATGACAATCAGAAATATCAAGTAATTATTATACTTTCTTGATCAAGTCTAAGATGAACGATTACATCTAATGATACTTTATGGCTGTAATTCTATGACGCAAAAGTTTCTAAAAAACGATTAGAACAACAGCAACATTGTTTTGTAAAAATTGTAATTTGAGTAGTATGTAATTGTGAAATGTAGGCCGAATTGCTTTGAGAAGAGATTACATCATTGTTTTAAATCAGTTTATGTTAAACAGTAAATGAATACTAGTTATAAACTCCTATTGAAGCAAAAATAAACAGAATACATGAGTGTTATCTCTTATTAAACCTTAATTTTGCTTTAATTAGCAATCAGTGTAACTAATCATAAGAAAATGGAATTCGGAATAATAGTTATGTGCAATATAACTGTTCAGTATCATTGTGGTGTATACTACTAGCAACTTAGCATATAAGTAGTAAGAAGCAAAGTGTAGTCCATAAGTTATGGCTTAATGTATCTAGTGATCAAAGTGTCTTAAAAATCAAAAGATATGTAAAAAAAAAGACAGCTAATAATCTGCTTGTTTTAAAATGAAATTCTGTAGAAAACATGTACGCATTTTACTCATAATCTGGTCGCATCATCTTCGTTCATTATCTCAAAATTAGAATAATGTGAATAATTCTAAACTTTCATAAGTGCAGCATGATGGCTAATTGAGAATAAATCAATCTGTTTTTCTCAAATACTAACGGTATATTGCAGATTGTAATATTCATTTCTTGATAATAATTTGGTAATTTGTGAGTAAATCATGAGTTTTTGTGAACGTTTATCAGTATGTCCATATAATAATTGTAACTGTCTGTTACCAGTGATTAAAGCTAACATGACTGAATTAATTATTCCTATCATTTATCGTTTTATTATTTTCAGATATTACTTGGATAATTTGACGATCGATATATGATAGCGGTAGAATAAATTTAGTTAGAACTGATAGATGATCGATATTGTGAAGTTTCTAAGATTCAATCACTCGAAATTCCTTCAGGAGGAATGAAATACTTTCAGGTTGTGAAACAAGAAGGGAGAATAAATGAATTGGAAGAATGTAATATATATTCACCATACTTTAACTTTTCATTATTCTTGTTATTGCTATTATTTTAATATAGTTTTACGTATTATTATCAATCTTTGTAAGATGAACATTCGAAAGTGAGTTGAGTGAACAAGTATGAAATTTTTAGATTTGTTCTTGTTTACTTACTAATGGGTGTTTACTTTTGTTTTGTTTTTTTGTTTTTTTAAACCAAAAATAGGCAACACTATATGTTTACCCGATGTATAATTGTATCAAAGAGAGAAAATTGAATAATACATACGCAGAATGTATGTATGTTAACAAAGTTATGATGATGTTTTTTTTTGTGAAAACAGTTTGTATTATTATTTTTTATATTACAAATAACCTTTGTATCTTGAAATAATATGCAAATGTATATATTCATATATTTATATGCACAAAAGTTTAAAACTTGACAAGTTTATTTTATCAAATATCAGTCAGTTTAGTAATGCACCTTAAATCAATAAAAGGGGATTTATTGTGTTAAGACGAACAGGCGTATTTTACTTAGAGTTATTTGAATACTTTCATAAAATTTACTAGACATTTAGAAAAAAAGAGGTTTATGGGAAAAATTTTATGCCTGATGAATACAATCATCAGATACAGGGTGTTAAGTGAAAATAACTGAAAATTTGGGTATCAAGTTCATATTCAATTTTTTTTAAGGTCATGATGGTACATTAACTTGACTGATCAACCTATTGAATGAGGTGAACTATATAACAAAGTTAGTTTGATTAATGTTGTTAGAAAATAGCTGTTGTTTGTTGTAACCAAAGTGAGAACTTGTTACTGCTTCATTACAATGAATGTCATATTATTAATTAATAATGATGTGTGGAATGCGATTCTTACTGCTGAGTGGAGTTGCTCTAATTTATATCTGTGCCTTTTTTGAAAATAAATTCATAGGATCGTACGCTTGAATAACTGTTTGGTTCCAGTGTTTCATGATTTAAGTTAGAATGAGATTGGTAACTGTTTCAAGAAATTTGTGACGAACCTGTCAAGTACCTAGAATTTCTTATAATTAGGCTAGAAACACTTGCATAGGAATTCGATTTGAAGCTGGTTTCGAAAATTGACTGACATTAGCTTGGAAACTATTGAAAATTAATGGGCATTGGATATTGGTTTTATCTCTATTTGTCACTCCCCAGGTCATTAAGCCAACGTTGTGAATAATAAATTTTATATTTTATCACTATCGGAAAATTATTTTGATAATTTTGTTACTGTATAAAAAAAAACGTTAATTTTCAACAGTTATGAGCTTCCAAAGGTATCCTTGAATATGGTGAATATGAAGATTTTATTCTTTTCACAGGAAATTTGAATCGGTGTATTTGCTAAAAGTGTTTTTTCATTAAACATAATGTTGATAATACATTTGAACAGGCCTTCTGTTTATGTGCACTTCAACATCCAACATGGATTGAAGAAGGTTTATTCAATCTTTAACGCCTCAACATGATCGTATGTTGTACGTTCAGACAAAGTACTTTCACAATTCATAGAGGTTTGATAAAAGTTACGTATAATTAGACATTGAATCAAAATTATGCTACATTATGAATTGATAGAAGTTAAGAATTTGAACCACTAAATTCCGAGTTAGTGGTTAGAGATAATTGTGACTATTTGAAAACTGAACGGTTTGATCAAAGATACTCCCCCCCATAAGTATTTGTTTACTGAGATAAAAGAAATCTCATTCAGTTATAATTACGTTTTACTGATTCGTCCTATGTTGTGAATCTGTGGTAGAAGTAGCCCTCTAAGTAATTAACTATTCAGTAGTGTTCTGCATTTACCTTCAAAAAAGGAGCTAAAAATTAAAATTAAATGTTCTCTATGACGTTGAGTAAAATAGAATGCTCAGTATACAGTCCCTTAATATTAAATTACAAATCTTGTATCCCTTATTATTAACTGGAATCTTAAGATTCCTTCAAAGGTATTTGATTACTCAACAATGAAGAAAGGTACACAAAAACATAGTGACAACTGCAAATACAACCCACAAGCAATAAATAGATCTCACTATAAAATCCAAAGAGGAGTAAGTAGATCAGCGTTGTGTGGAAGAAAACTTTGTTTTCGAAATATCATGTTGACATAATGCAAAACGTGAACGAGATCTATCCTCGTTAGCTCGGCAGAAAATTTAATCACTTAAGTTCATTTTCGAAGATGTCAGGCACTCGCACCTGAATGGTTGAGTCATCGCGTTCCCATTGTTTTTCTAAATAGCATCATTAGCATCTGTTCCTCAAGAAGCTGATGATATTGTTTAGAAAGACAATGAAATTTTCTTGATTAACCTACGTAGCTTAAAAAACACTATACATCCAAAATTCTTATTTTCATGATCCACTGTTATGTCTTCTGTTATGTCAACATTCTGAAAATCAATTTACGAATAAGAAAAATGTGAATCTTGTATATTTACCAGCTTATCAATCTTGATATTTTTTCATAATCTTTTTTCTCTAATTACTTGCTCCCATCTGACAAATATTATCTTTTTATATTGTTGTTTCTGTTATCATGTATGTCTTCAAATGATCTAATACATATTTCCTGAGTATATAATTGTATTTAATACGGTTGCAGCCTTTATGAAAAATTATAATGTTTCTAATTGCATATTCTTGTTTTGATTTCATGTTGTGGAAAAACTATCAATATAGCGTAATAAACATTTACTAGAAGAGAATAATGTGTTAGAGTGAAATAAATTATTATATGATATTATTTTGAATAAACTTTCAGAGTTATCCATTGTATTTGTTAGGATATTTTTATCTTATGTAACAGTCATACACGTGAGTGTTCGAAATCTCTTAGCTGAATTTACAGAAAATGCAGAGTTGGAAAATCACTAAGTATTACATAGAGAAAGTCAAAAAGCTGCGTGATGTGTATGCATGCAGTAAATGGCATCGGACCTCTTTAAGTGTATCGGAATAGATAATGCGTTTAGTAGCGTAATAAGGATAACATTTGTGTACTAAAGATGTTTTAGCTTGAAGTTGAATAAAATGGTGCTTGAAAATTAGTTTCATATAAATTTCGGTAATTCAACGGATGTAATATGCTTCTAGCTTGGGTAAATAATAATAAGTATCATAATTAAAATAACCATCGGTGACCAAGTAGTAAATAATGATACCCTTATCTAGTCTTTGATGGTGATATGATTATATAGATCCAATTACAGTGAGGTCGCTAGTATAAGTGACTTGTCATTATATGGACTTAATTTTGATGTCAGGTGATCAGAATAGATAGGCAGTCACCGTAGACCTAGACTTCACCCTGGTTGGGAATCTCGTAACAACTTATGTTACAACGAATTCAGCAGTTGGACAATTCAAAAATTCTAATTGAAAAATTCGTACAATGTTCTCACTAGTGACTAGCTTCGTAAAGAAATTCTCGGAGTTCTAGTGAGAAGACGCCACTAGTTGAGCCCAATCCTGTCAGGTTTAGGCAGTAACTACCAAAGACAGATGGATGGGGTTGCGCAAAATTCCTGGATTGATCAGAGTTAGACATTAACATCGTTGGATGCCGGCCCAGAGATCCAGAGGTTAGGCGTTCGCGCGCAAGACGGAAGGTCCTGGGTTCGAATCCTGCAAGTAGCAGTAGTCGTGCATGTGTACTGCTGATGAGTCCCATACCAGAACGAAACGGTCGTCCTATGCCTCCAGGTTTCTAATGGTGGTCTAACAATAATTGATTCACGATTTCTATGTGAAAAAAACAATCATCATTCGGAATCTAAACGTCATGCTGAGACAATAATGCATAAAATACCTTTCAAACTTTGTTCATTCAGTCAGCCTATCTATCGATTCTGTAAAAAAACTTTCAATATATTCATCAATAGTCGCAAACACAGTTATCTAAATAATATGATCATCGTGTGAAATCACACACTATATCCTTGAATATTTAAATGCCAGTGAATTGCAAAATATTTTTTCATAAATCATTTCATTCGGTCTCAAATACATTATATTTAGATGTAGTAACATTTTGCGGTTATCATTTTTTACATCAGTATTTGTTATTAACACAATCGAAAAGTTTAGAGTATTCATTTACTTCATCAAAAGTGAATGTAAAGCTTGGTTTGTGAATATGTTTTATTATATCATGGTTGTATAAAGTGATATTTGCTCATGAAAATCAGTAATCATAAAATACTTAGAGATTTATTAAACCACATTATATACTTGACAAACTGTTCAAACAGCAAAACTAGAATGTAGATAAGTCTTTTGACAAACAATTGTTTTTTCATTGACGTATACAATCACAGTTTTTTAACGAGATAAAAAATTAAACAACAGTTATGAAGCAGCGTATTTTGAAACTTTGTAATAGTACAAACATTAAAACATGACAGCTGGCTTTGAAATGAGTTGTGCTATTTATCTAAATGTTGCATCATATAGTTTCTGTTGAATGAAATATTAACTAGGACAAATTAATTGAAAGATTCTTATGGATATTCAAGATTTTAGCGGGCAGTGCTTAAAGAACTAACTTAAAAATGTCAAAATGCCAATTTATCTGATACAAAAATTAAATTTTTAAATGACTAAATTCTTAACGAAAATATTGAAATAAAAAGCTTATTAATTATGTGGTCAAAAGTTTTCCGAGGGAATGACAAATTTAGATTTTTGCATCTATTCATATAATTAAAGAACAATCAAGTTTTCACTGGAAAGTTCAGTAATGTGAAGTAATGTGAAGTAATTAATTCCAGAAATCAAATCTATAAAAGTCAAGATCTCAAAATTTATATAACTAATATATATAGCCAGTTGAATAGAATAAGCTAGTTGAAATAAGTTGTACTGTTTGTGTAACTTCCTATTAGTTTGAAGTAACCACAGGATTGAAGTATAATATGTATTTGTTGATTTAACATTTGCGTGTGTATGTTATCTTATGATGTGTATACGATTTATCTTGGTAATTTGAGTCAGAATTATCTAATAATCCAGCAGAATTGTGAATGGGACTAATCGATGACACTGATTGAACATCATATTGCAACAATGCCGAGAATATAGATTTTCAATAAGCCTTAACAGTCCACAACTCGATATTGTGCTATTCGTGAATGTGTCTTGCTTAGTAGTCTCAAACTAGGACAAATGGCCTTGTTCAGTCCTCTCTGGTTCTCAATTATACTTCAGTAGTTATCGCTTTGTAATAAGTACTGACTTTAAATATACTAAGACTGTTGCTAGTACTATTTTGATATAATGATTTACATACTACACTGACGAACAATGTTGATACTGAAAGATATTTATGAGTAGGTAACCTGTTGCCAGTATAAGTGGAAGCAGAATTCTGGTGTGATTGGCTCACGTTCCAAGAGGATCTCATTTGGTAAAATGAGTAGACCGATAACTTGTCAAACAGAGTATTCAGGAATCGTAGCTCACTTGTTGAATACTAATAAAAATATTTGAGATTCATGATATTATTCAAAGGTTTCTATTTGAATGCCAAAATAAGTACGATTTCAGAATTTGGTTCGCAAATAGGAAAATAACCTGCCCAACCAATTCTGTTTTGTTCATTAACATTCGCTTCTAATAAAAACAGGAACAATTACTGACATTTTCGATATCCACTATTTGAAAAATTAGTCCTACCTTACACCCTACTGAATGAGAAATCATACTTATTTCTGTCAGACAAACTTTCCTAATTGTGTAGGATGTTTTGATTAATCAACACAGATACATTTTTCTGCTCATAAACATTCATTCCCTTCACAAATTTGTAGCAAGACTAATTACGTTTTATTAGCCGCTTACTTTAAACATCTAAGTACTAAAGGATGTCAATTGTAACTCAGTTAGCTTAATGTCAAAGTCTTTGTTTGGAAGAAATAGAAGATTTTAGTTCGCACTTCTTGGGAAGGGAACATTGGTTCCATCAAAATTGTAGATACATTCTAATTAGGAGTTATATTAAAGAATTAAAATATAATCTGTCCCCAGATTTCATGGCATTTAAATTTTATTATTCCAAGCATTTATTCGTATGATAGTGTCTATTTTTAGGCATGATGGACAAAAGATTCGATAACTAGTTGAAACAATCAACATATGTCTAACGATTTTTATGTTTTACAGTATCTATGATGCTTGAACAGAGTAAATAAAAATGGTTAGTATTATCTTATCGACAAATTAAAAGCTTATATCATGTATAGAGTTTGAGAAAAGGTGGAGATATACGTTCGCTGAATACAAGTTCTATTATTCAGTTGTATAGACTGTCAGTAATCAGAAATTGTAATGCTTTTAAGACTGATAAAACTTCAATGAAAATTTCCGAATCACCACAGACTGTATTAAAAATCTCGCTAATTACATAGGTAAATGTCTATCTTGACTTAGTTTGAAGCGTTAGATACTGGCGTAAATATGAAATCTAGGGTTAATGAAAATGTTATATCGATTTATGCAATTACTTCAACGTAACTCAATCAAAAGTGTCTGTGAAAGTTATGTACTTTACGGTGAGGGAAAAGATTGGTTGCTTCAGTGAATGTGTTCTCTTGAATTGAGTTTCTTGAAGTGATTGGTTCAATTATGAATGTTGTTCGGAACGATAACCTATGATTAGCAAATAAAATTACTAGTTTTAGAAAATACTTTATCTCAGATACATTTTTATAAACATTTTCTAGTATGGGAATCGTTAGCAGTGCATATCCACCATTCTTCAGCCATCATGGATTGAACTCAGAACATTCTGTTAACTTCCAAACTCCATAGTCAGTATCCAGTGGTATACATATTCTTGATGTTAATAACTATAAAAGTTAAAAATTCTCAATAACTTGCATTATCAGTTGAGCTTTCACAACTATTTAATCAGAAAATAAATAAATCGTCCAAAGGTGTTAAAACATGTGAACCGATTTTCAAATGTTACATTCATTCCACTTACATTCAAAAAAAATTTATAAAATTTATTTTGATGATATTTTGTGCATAAATTAAAAATCAAAGAAAGGAGGAATGCAATAAAAATTCAACATGTAAATAAATACAGAAAGCAGTTCATTTTCATTTGTTGAATATCATCATTTATAATTTACATAATATAATGATGATCAAGGTAGGTTATTTTTAGCAGAACAAATTTGTATAGATAGTTGAATAATGACTGATTGCGCTATTCAAAACACTCTCATCGTATACCAACCATATAAACTGAATAATTATGAGAGTAATGTAAAAGTACCTTTTTATTGGTAAATCACTTCCACGTTAAGAAGTAACACAACAAATGATTAACAGTCCGACTGAAAATGAAGAAAATAGTGTTGATGCATCCGCTCCCTCTCCTTATTTTGACTTCAAGTGATATTGTTCCAAAAAATGTTTAAATTATAAATAAATGACAAATAATTGTTTTTCTTAAACACAATATGATTATAATATCACAAGAATATTATGAATACATTTTACTTATCACAACAATATCATTACTGCGCCATCATAGGAAGGCTTGTCCAAGAAATCATAGTTAATTTATATCCTTATTCCTCTGTTCATAATATATCATTTAGCAGCATAATTGAAAAAAAATCACTTTTAAACTCAATGTAGTTTGTAGAACGTAAATGCAACTAATGGTGTATGTACAGTTTTGAAAATTAGAGTTCGATTTTGATCTGTTAACCCAAGGTTTTAACGAGAATGCTAATAAATATGGGTAGTCCTTGTTTTTAAAATGTATACTAGGAGTTAGTTAAAATTAGTGTAGATTTGGCAAACATTTATAGTTAATCGATATCTATTTCAGTGGCAAAAATATTGTTAGGCGACCAACAGATTTTCAATAGATTGTGACTAATAGTAAAATGGGAGGTACACGTCACATTTTAATTAGTATTGAGAAGCTTAACATATTAGAACCTCACTACTGCCGTGTATGTTGATGTCAAATATTTCAAACACTAAGAAACTCTCTAACAAGCTACCAAAAAATAAAGCTCTTACAATTTTGTTGAGAAGATATAACTTTTATAACAGTTCATCAACTTCCATTAAAGAAATTCATTATTACAGAATCAATAGAGGACAGATTACTTGTCATTCAGGTGAGAATATAAGTTTGAATAAACCATATGCCCGATAATTGTTTATTTCTTCGCACAATTTAACTGTTTGATGTACGTTTTGCATTTTCAGATCAATAATAAGTTTTGTTTCTCTTGAAAGTTTGTTTCGAATAGCATATCTATTGTATGACCGGTTAACTGTTTGTGTTATTTACTTAGTTGTATCACTTAATATTTAGTAAAATGTGTTTGAAGATAAATTTGTTGAAACGCTGTTTTTTATTTCGAGATTTTTCATCGACGAGAAAGATTGCAACAAAAAAATGCACTTATGCAATATAATGTTCTTCATGTAAATTAATGTATCTAGAAACGTTTTTTTTCAGGAAATCACATTGATTAAGTGTTTTTGTTGAATGTTTGTCGAAGATGAAGTTTTGTTCAATGACGAAATCAATTTCGTTAGGATTGTAATTAAATCTTCTATCACAGAAGTGTCGAATTTCTATTTGGTTTGTGTGCATTTTTAAAAGGAGCTGACAGATAACAAAATGATTATTTAAGAAGAATATTTATCATGAAAGATTATACATATGAGTATATGAAACAACAGAGATGAGAAGTAGAAATGCACAACAATTTGACTTTCCGTTTATGTTCCCTTTCATCCATGTTCTTCAAACTTCCAATGTCACCAGTTAAAAATGAACTTCATAAATGATTAAAAGATGACCTTATGAAACTTAATGTTTCTATTTGATGAAAATATATCCAGTTTAGGAATAAACGAATGATTACTTTCAAATGAGTAATTATTGTAAACTAAGTGATTGATTATATATGGATAGGATATTTGTAAGTTAGAAATACAAAAGAATTGACTTGCATTACATCATTAAGAGTAGATATTTTATTTAAAATTAGCGGAAGTCGATCATTATTTTCGGCATTTATTTCAAATAACCTCATCTGAAAATGGCTCAGTAATACACTCTTTGTATAAGTCCATTTTTAGGACTGAATATGACATTTTCTTAATCAAGTATATCTTTGTAAACTAGGCTGTGAGGTATATTTATTTACTGGCATAATAGTAATCAATAAGATAGAAGTAAGAAGATAGAGGACAAACAGACCGATAATTATATCCCTTTCTTGGATTTTATTATTCAGTTCAACTTGAAATTCTTCATTTTTGTGCTGGAGACTGTTCCAAAATTTTTTTGTTTACCGAATGAAGAAAAACAGACTAAAAGTATAATTCCATGATCCATGGTTACTGACTATTACACATGATCGTGTTTTGATGAAAAAAATTGTCAGATGCTTTAGAAGAGTGGTTAAAAAACTAATTCTTCTGTTCAGAGTATAAAAAGAGGAAGACATTGGATGTATTCTGAAGATAATTACGTAGCTGTTATTTATTTAAGCTACTGTTTGAAATACTAAAGCAAACGTATAGTGAGCATTTGAAGTTGTCCATCAAGTAAAAAGGAGTAAGTATCAGATAAGATAAACAGCTCCATTCAATTTTGTATGAAATTTTAAAATCTTGTTATTTCATTCACATGTTCCTTAAAAGACTGATAAATTGTTTGGTTAAAACGTCTGCAAAGCGTCACTGCAGGTTAATTTATCTATCTTTTGTTACATGTACACTTATAATATATTATTTATAAAAATGGTTTTCAGCACAGTAATTAAGAGACCATTGTATCTTTACATAAGACAGAGAAGAAAGGTTGAAAATTGAGTTTCTAGAATAGTTTTATAAACTAGTTAATTCTAATGAAAGATGATTAACCCTAGCAAAGAGACAACTAATCGTTATCACAGCATTTATTTTGTTATTAACTAATTCATCGACCTCGTAACCTTTTTATGTGTCCCTAAAACAATAAACAAATTTTTCTTCAAGTGTTTATCAACCACCGGTATATGTCATTGCTTGAAACAGATTTATTTATTATAACATAATAATATTTAATTGTTTAAGTTAGTTAAGTTATCCGTTAATTAACTAATTTTTTCAGACATTATTTACAGAACTATTGTGTCCTTACTGTAGAAGACCACATGATCAATATCCTTGTCTTACTTCAGTTAGTATTATTGAAATCCTAACAGACATTTACTGGAATATATTTTGAAGGTAAATTTGCTAAACCAATCTTATTGATGAACGACTTGCGTAGAAAAATCTGAATTCAATCAATACTGCTAAAACCTGAACTATATCGTTAAATTGTGCTGTAGAGTAGACTGATTTCTGTTGATTGAGACAATAATGTTTCATCTTAATAAATAATTTTGACTTTGCGAACACACCTTTCATAAACTAATCATTTAAAAGGCACTGTTTTTGATTTCATTCAAAATTGAAATGGAATATCATATTAACATTTCGAGCAAAAAAAGGAAAGATATAAGACAGATGATTGGTAAATTATTGATGAACGCTAATGTTAGACTGAATATTTGTTTATTTGTTAGTTTCATTTGAGTACGAAGCCTGCTTTAAGCTTTAAACTATAGTGTTTATTGACGTAGAATCTTTTGAATATAAACAATTGTAAGCAACAGTATATGCTAGGCAAACACATTTCTTAAACTAAGTAGTAGACGAGGGTTTACTGTAGGCTAGGTATTATGAACAAATTAATGAATTACTCATTTAGCCATAGTTACCGCCCACTTGTTTCTGTAAGACTGCTTACCTTCGAGTGAACATTACTGAATAGACATCCCACGCAGTTAAAATCATAATACTGTACATGAGTGTTTGGCCAAGCGTTATAAACTTACACTTGTGATTGAATTGGACAATAGAAAAAAACCATGTTCAGGGTATTATTTGTCTAGAGAAATGTTTATATTACAGAAAGGATTAATTTAGCTTAGTATTATTAAGAAGGAACCACATAAAATTGACTTAATGACTACAATTTAATTAAATGTGATAGGAACTGACGAGATGATGAATCATCTGGAAAATTAAGCATATTTTAGACTAAGCAAAGACCACAATCAAAAGGTTCCGTTTTATTTTATAATTTAAGGATGAATAATAATCGTAATCATCATCAATTGATGAATACTAAAATGTGTATACTGAACATTAAACATGTCCACAGATGATATTGAATAGTTGTTGTAGTATTCGTAATCTTAACATTGTACATGTATTATAATACTTACTTTTACCTAGATTATTTAATTTTATGTTCGAAATTTCAACATACCTGTTTTATTGAACATTAAAAATATACCTAGTTGAAACTTGTTTTGTTTTGATTTGGTCATACCAATCAATATCAATAAGTATCTATCTACTACCTATCCGATCATACATATACATATATATCACACATAAATATGGATTTGGATACACAGTATATATATATGTCTGTATAATAATCATTTTCAAACCAGTCACTTTGTAACGTGCTGACATTGGATACATCAATTTTCGAAAAATTGAATATGTAATATATCTGTACACATTTTCAATTAGGAAAAGGAATATATTCGTACATTTGTTTTATCTTTTCTCAATAGATTTGGTGAAAAAAAGTAGGCATAATAAATTGTAGCTCTCTCTCTCAGTCTCTCTTCATTTTAACACTGCAATACAATAAAATATGTTATCCGAGTACTGGAATAGTAGTAATTACTTATTTGTTTATAATTATTAAGGTTAATAGAGGAAGGAAGATGTGAAAATTAAAATTGTATCGGAGAATTAAATGATTTAAATAATAAATTTATTACATGTATATATATATATATATATATATATAGGTAGATAGATAGATATATACATAATCAACAGAATAAATCAGTACATTCAATGATAACAGGCACGAACGAATTACATGATTGATTTTTATGATCATCCTTGTCAATGGTAGTCATAGTGTGGTGCGCGCTTCTTATAAGTAGTATATGATGTGAGTGTAAAAGTAATGTCTGGCAGCAGAAGATTGGAGAAGATCAAGAAAGGAAGAGTGGGAACACAATGGAATTTGTATGAAACATATGAATAGTGAAATGTCAGACAATGGATTGATGATGGATTGAAGATTTGCAAATTAACCGTCTACGATATGGTTTTCCTATTTTACTGAGTAACTCTGCAATTTTCGTTAAATACAATTTGGTTGCCCTCACCTGTGTTCTCCTTCACTACAATAGTAGTGCTATTATTATTATGATGTACTTTTTGTTTCACTTAATTGAACCATATTCTTAACAAATGCATTGGATAATGATAATTTGAAAGAAAATGTTTTATTTCAAATTATAGAATTCCAATTTCAATGATTTGGTGGATTAGCGGATACAGAAAATTGGAATTCATTCCACTAGACATTTAGTCAATGTTATTTTGAGAGATTTTAAAACGTTTGATTTTTAAAACACTGGTGCTTAAATGTTTATTTAATTTAGGTAAATGTTATCAACCTTTTTTGTTGACAGACAGTTAAGAATACTTTTGAATTTGGCATCATTTAGTTGAATAACAACTTAAAACAACTGTTAATGGTGTGTGATTATGATGAATTTTTCTAAAGTTTTAAAACTGATCAGAGAAAATACTTCAACTTTTTATTAGTTTTTCATTCTTGAAATGAACTTACTGTCTGTTTTATCCAGATTTTCATTTTCTGACATAGATTTGCGATGAAGATATTGATTTCAAAAATTGGGTTTTTCATTTTATCCCAAGAAAGTAACCTAAATCTAGCGGGAAAAACGTGGCCAATCAACATATTTCATGTGGCTTACGACACCATTTACAAAATTCAATAAAAGCGGCCGAAGGGGATATAACTGAAAGTTGTTTAAGGGAGACAATAATTTTAAAACTTCAGAAAATAATGTTTGAAATTAAAATTAGTTTATTGTTTTAGCGCATTCAGGAATCAATTGATTGATTTTTTGCCAAGCCAGAAGTTCGTACATCGAATTTTCAAGGTTCTAATTCGTTGGCCACCTAATTTTACTTCCATCTGGAGGGATCTGATCCTAATGTTAATATAGAAACAAGAAAAACTGTAAAGTTTGGATAGCCTTATATATGTAACGTTAACTTAACTATATTCAATATTGACAGAGGGTAGATTTTGTAATCTGCATAATCACCTTAAGGGTTAATTCACAATTCAAAAAGGCGTTTTTAGTAATAAGCTGTTTTAATTCCGAATTCAGATCACAACTTAGTCTCAGATTGCCAAAGGTACAGTGAAATCTGTTTATAACACACGAGTAAAAACTGTTCGAAGGTGAACTTATCTCAATGATAAAGTTATATCGTTCACATTGACAGTTGGGTTAACAATTGTTGATTTCATTAGAAAATAGTGCGTGCCATTATGTTAATTGAAACATTTAAGGAATTGCATGACCCGCCTAAAGTAATATTTTAGCCCATGTTTTATAATTATGCATAGAAATCCTTCGTATCGACAACTACCATAATACAAAAAGTTCTGTTCCCCATTATTCATTGTTGATTGCTTAAATTGATTTCAGTTGCAACAGAATAACAATATCAACATGCAAACATATTGATGCAAATAAATGTTATCAACTAATGTAAATCAAATTATTCAGTCATACGGGCCAATGCAAAAAGTAGAATGTTAGCCAGTAGGAGTGGAAATAAGTATGATACAAATAATTTCTATAACGTACTGCTTTATTATATATATATATATATATATATATATATATATATATATATATATATATATATATATATATATATGCGCATCAGTGTGAACAGATGTGAATCATGTGTAACAGTTTGTAAAATGAAAAATCGATAAATACGGAGGACAATCAAATGTACCATTTTATTATGTTTATCTACTTCCATTATAATTTTCTTTAAATTTATTCCTATTTTGTTTTTTAATGACTAGTGTTACTATATGGTGTCTCTTCTTAGAAGACCAATCAATGTGCGGTTTGTTTGATCTCCTAAATTTATCATTTAAATGTACAAACGTTAAAGATTTAACTATGCGCTACAGAAGTGCTAAGTTATATGACTCAGATTTGTTTATTTGCTTTGAAATTTCATTTTAACTGTACGTATCTAAGAATTTCACCTACAACCTTGTTACTCTTTTCAGTTATCATTAGTGTCAATAACTACCGAATATTTGAAATAAATCCTGTGATTATTGAATAGAGTGTAGTATAATTATCGATTATGAAAATCACTCATTCTTACCATAATGATTATTCTTCACCTGGATATGACCTTGGGAAATGTCAAGTTTCCTACTTGAATATTTCAAAATAGGATTTTCTTTACATGACGTTTCAATTCTAAGCATAACATAGGTTAAAATTGTTAGCTCATTCATACAGAATAAAACATCTTCAATATAATCAATCTTACTACTACCTACATAGTAATGACACTAGGTAACGTAAAAGTGATGAGTCGATTTGTTGAATATTTTACTGAGTACTGACGCGACTTGATAACCCTTGACAAGAAATGAATATTTCATTTAGAAAACATTTTAATCATCAATATTTTCAAGTCAACTTCTAAACATGTATTCTAAACATATAAACCATATATTTGCATTTAGATTGGAGGAAGCCATAACAAGTATGAGGCATAAACCTAATCTTTATATTCAAAAATTGTCACTAATGCCTTTCGTCTACCTTGGTAACCACAGAAACTCAACCTAATTTCCCAAATGTACTATTGGATTTATAATAACAATCTGATGGGTTCAGCTCATATGTCTCTGATAAAATTTTACAAAATTATATGATAAAAATCATCCTAAAGTATCCTAGAACCATCACTTTGAGTATTTATAAAAAGCCAGTCAAAATTTAATTCGTAACAAATCAATCAAAAAACCTTTAGGGTAAAGGTAGGTTTAGACATGAACTGTGGAGATTAAAAAATGCAGATAATTAGATTTAGTTTGAAAATATCATACTGATCATGCGAGATGAGTAATTCTTTATTTATTTATATCAGTGCATCATAGTGAGTTTGCACTATAGTATGGCCTCATACTAAAAATGATATATTTATCAAGTATGGGTATTTACCGATTCTTAATATGGCACATATTCATGATTAAAATTATTCTCTAAGTTAATAAATTGTTTTGCAGTGAAACATTTTGTTGAACTAAAATTTTTGTTCAGTCTATGGTAGTTATCATTCATATCAAATCCATGTAGATTCAGTTTAAATTCAGAGTCAATGTTAATTTGGAAAGAAACTGTTTCCAAAAAGCTACAGATCTATTTACTTGACATGGTTATAATTTTTTAATCTCTCTCTATATAAGCTTAACACATTTTGAATCAATCCAAATAGATGACTGGTACTGATAAGCTTGTCTGTTTTGAAAAAAGGACAGTTATCTTCACAAAATACTGAACTATTTTTTGAATTTTGAAAATTCCGCTCTAGTGTTTCATTCACTCTCTTTTTTTTAAATAAGTGATGTATTCAAAGGCTGATAAATTATTCATAATTCATTTTTCACTAATCATAACATGACCTGATTTATAAAATGTAATTTATATAAATGTTTTGTTCCCTTTGTAATTATTGTAGCATAATTAAACTTTGGTTTCATTGAACGTATCTTAAAATTATTTTTAGATTGTTATTTTGATAGTTACCAATTTTCATCAATTGATTGACATTGTTTTAAAAATTATTTTTATAACAAGTGGTCAGAAATCGATGATAGAAATTTACCATCATTATTTCCTGAGATAGAAACAATTCAGTCTGATTAAAAAGAGTTGTAATGGTTAATTTTGCAGAAATACTTGAATTCACAGAGGATTTGAACCGCAGACTAATTTTTGTTAGACAGTAACTGAATAACTGGAGTCATTAAACAGTTATTTCATTCTGGTTGGAAACTCTTCAGCAGTATTCACTTACAATCCCTTCAAGAACTGAACCCTGTACATTTAGGTTTTAAAGTAAGTACATCATTCTTAGATTGTGGAGCTCAAATCAACTAAGTGACATCTAAAACTTCAGTCGTTTCAAGACGTTAGATTACCAACATCTTATTTCACTGGTCATACATGTCTGGTTTTTGGTAAAGACTATTTTGAACTGTCACGACTTATCATTGAAATTTTGAAAATCCCTCTCAAAGTTAATCACAAATAAGTGAATGGTAATATTTCAAACTATAAATTTGTTAAAATTGTTTTATTTGAAGTATTCATAATCTTAAAAACGCATTCATTTATTCCACTATACTCGTTTACGTTATAATATATATTCGAATAAATTACCGCTAATTCAGTGTTGAATCAGTTAATTTTTTCAAATTGTGCTGTTTTTCATTGAGTTCTGATGAAATTTTAATAAAATGGTTTTTTTTTTGTTATGAACGGTGACCCTGATGAATTCACCTCTCTGTCTGAGTGACATTATAAATGTTTTATTGTAAATGTTAGATATTTGTAACCAGCATAATTACAATAAAAATAATTATAATGATATTAGGTTGATCTAATCCATGATACTGACATTTTTATGACAGCAATATAAGTTAGTAATATTTGCAATATCCAAACATGGAGGACAAATTTTGTAATACAATAGAATTTAAAACATTTTAAGTTTATGGTAAAAACATAGTAAACAAGGAGTACTTGGAATAAATTTAAAGAGTCTCTTTAAACAGTGTTAAAACTGTTCGTAAATTAATGTCTGTGCATTTTGCTGCAATTATACTAAAACGCAATTTTCTATTGTTAGGCTTCAATAATATCTCTAGATGGAGTATATGTTACGTAACCAAAACTGCTATTCCTTCAAATAAATAAATTTGTAAGTTAACAACTGTAATGGCTGAAGTTGTCATTGAATATGACTAATTAGTACTAATATGTTTCAAACTTTGATAAACACACTTCATGACCCCATACGTTATGGAATCAAATCTAAGACGTGACCGATGAACTTCAAATTGTTGGGTATGATACAGTTACTCACCAAAGACAATAGATGTTGGCCATGCTATGCCATGGATTGACTCAAGTTAGACATGCACACCATGGATGCTAGCGCAATGATTAAAAGGTTAGGCGTTTGCACGCGAAATCGAGGGATCTGGGTTCGTTTCCCGTATACGGGTCCGTAGATGAGCCCTAATGAGAATTTGCTTACAACAACAAAATGGTAATCTGGTACTTTCAGGTTTTAAATGATGGTCAACTTTTCATCGGTTTATGATTTCAATAAAACCAGAATGTAATATTATCAAGCTAAGCAACTATACTTTACGCCACATATCGGAAACTGACTGGTTAAACTGAACTCCATATCCTGTTATTCATTAATATTATATGTTCACTGAGTTTGAAGTATTATAATGTTGGTTTAAAAGAATATATTTTAAAAAGTAAACAAAGATTTTACATCAAATAAAAATATTCTGTGTTTTAACACAAAAGGGTGAACAACCTAAGTATACTTTAAGATATGTATTTAAATGAACATGAATATAAATATTCATTTTTCTATAAATAATGATTTTCAATGACAACTTTTATAGTCTTTTTAATCATACATACTAATCAACGGATTATTTAGTTTGATGTTAACCTCAAATGCAATAAATTTTTCACGTTTTTGTAGTAATCTATAAATAGTATAAACATGAAATTAATTATATTCATGTACCGAATAAAAGAGTCTGAATGTTGAAATAGTTTTTTTTTAAATAGTTATGTTATAATAATAATAATAGTAATTGTTTATCCTTGTCTAGTTCAATGGGCTAACAATAAGTTTTAAAAATACCATTCTTTTTTTAAATGTCATTAAATAAACAATTTCAGGTTTTTTTTAACTAGTCCACTTGCCAATATGAAGACGTTTCAAATTAAAACAATTTTATTCACCTTTTTGATTTATGTGTAAAATTAATAAGTAAAAATTAATAAAAAACTGTATATGTGTTATTATCATCAAAACATTTGAAAAAAAACAGTAATAATTTTACATTGAAATCGTGAGTCAATCATTGTTAGATTACCATTAGAAGCCTGGAAACACTGAACGGTTTGGGACTGATTAGCGGTGCACATCCACGACTCCCGCTACTCTCAGGAATCGAACCGAAGACCACATCAGTCTTGCGCGTGAACGCCAAACCCTTGAATCAATGAGCCGGAACCCAACGGTGTTAATGTCTAACTAAGGATTTCGCTCAACCTCACCCAATGTTGACTGCCTACATCCGATAGGTTTGAGATCCACTGTGAATGGTGGGACGAGAGGACTGTCCAGAGCTTCCAGATTTTTAATCGTGTTCTAGCGATGACTAGTTCATGATTTCAGGGTAAAACAGTTATCTCCATGATTCTATAATAAAAAATAACTTTATAATTACTTGTGTTACAGAAATCTATCTGATTATTTCACTTAGTGGTTTGATCTCAAAAACCCTGTTGACGTCTAAAACAATCTTTTTACCATAATGTTCAGAATAATATGATTTTATTCGATGGATTAAAATCTGAAAATGGTCTTTTTTCAGTTTTTTTTTAGGTTGATTCAATTATAGTACTTATAAGAATTTCTATTAATAACTTTTCGGAATGTTATGATTTAGATTTTTTTTAATTGAAAAAGATAAATGATTTCAATGGTATTTAGAGTTAGAGAAGGGCTACTGTTTATGATTTTATTAACATTATTATAACCGATAATAAAAATTAATTCTGTTAAGATAAAACTATCTTTAATTGACTAGTTTCATGTATCTTGTTTCTTACGAAGAAAAATAACAGTAGCGAATAGAAATAGTAATAAATTTTGTATCTTTACCTGCTTTACTTTTTCTTACGCCTGTCACATCCAGTGGAGGATAGGCCACCGACCAGCATTCGCCAACCTTCTCTGGCCTAGGCTTTCCTTTCCAGTTCTGTCCAGTTAAGTTCATTCTTCTTATATCCTTTTCTATTTCTCGGCCTAATGTGTTTCTTGGACTTCCTCTTTTCCTTTGACCTTCAGCGTTCTAGTGAGGGCTTGTCTTGTGACGCAGTTGGGTGCTATCGGAAGTGTGTGTCCTATCCACTTCCATCGCTTCTTCCCGATTACCTCCTCCACTAGAATCTGGTTTGTTCTCTCCCATAGTAGGTTGTTGCTGATGGTATCTGGCCAGTGGATCCGAAGTATTTTGCGAAGACAACTGTTAATAAATAATTGAATCTTCTGGATGATGGATCTCGTAATTCTCCAAATTTCCTCTCCATACTGTAGAACTATCCTGATATTTTTATTGACAACTCTGGTTTTGGTGTTTATTGATAGTTGTTTTGAGGTCCAGATGTTGTTCACTTGTAGAAATGCAGCCCTTGCTTTACATAGAGTCCCTCTGAGGCTACTGCCGATCCTAAACCCGGATAAAAGGAGGAGGGTTTAGCATGGAGCCCCTCCTCATAAAAACCTAACTCACTAGAAAAACGCTTACAAGAAAAATCCATTCAAAATTTTGTATCTTAGTGCATCAAAACTAGCGAAGATTTAAATAATATACAAAAAGGCTTATAAGAAGAAACATATTGATTAGAGTAGATTTATGAAGGTTTGAGAGGTTAGAAAAAGTATACAGCAAACTACAAATAGTTGAAGTAGAAATCATCAAATAAGTCCCAAGATAATCTATGGTGGATCGATCCATTAAGCATAGTATAAAATCCTTATAACTGTCGTTACATCAATGAAGATAATTTTTTATCATTATTACTATTATTGTTATGAAACATAAGTAAACTTATGGGTGCAAATATTTTCCAGGATAATCTTAATATAAATCATAGGGAGTGACAGAATTAATTGATCAATTTTTTAATTATGGACTAGGCAATAGTCTACAGCTTACTGATGATGTATGTGTAGTGATGGAATATTGACAGATTTACTTTGAGTTTTAGGACAATGAGACCAGAATGAGGAATGTAATTTCTTATGATTAAAACACGAATTTTCGTTCTTTTTGACAGAGAATGCTGTAAAGTAAATTTTTCGAACGTAGTTCATGTGAATAAAATGAGAAAATGTTACTCACAGTATATTCCAGAAAAGCATATACGATATAGTGAAAATACTCACTTGCTTACTTACGCCTGTTACCATCAATCGAGCATAGGCCGTTCACCATTTTTATCCAACTAACTCTGTCCAGGGCTTCCCTCTTCAGTTCTGTCCAATGTTTGTTCATTCCTCTCATATCTTTCTCTATTTCTCGGCGTAATGTGTTCCTTGGCCTTCCTCTTTTCATTTTACCTTGAGGATAGTGTGTGTCCTATCCACTTCCACCGCTTCTTCCTGATTTCCTCCTCCACTGGAATCTCGTTCCTTCTCTCCCACAGTACGTTGTTGCTGATGGTGTCTATCCAACGAATCCGAAGTATTTTGCGAAGACAACTGTTAATAAACACATATCTTCTGGATGATGCCTTTGGTAGTTCTCCATGTTTCCTCTCCATACAGTACAACTGTCTTGACATTTGTATTGAAAATCTTGATTTAGATTTTGGTTGAAAGTTATTTGGAGTTCCAGATATTTTTCAACTGTAGAAATGCAGCCCTTGCTTTGCCGATCCGCGCCCTCACATCTGCATCCGATCCACCTTTCTCGTCGATAATGCTGCCCAGATATGTAAAAGTTGATAACGTCCTCCAAGGCATCTCCATCAAGAGTGATTTGATTGGTGCATGTTGTGTTGCATCGGAGAATTTTGCTTTTTCCTTTATGTATGTTGAGATCTGTTGCTGCAGAGGCTGCTGCTACACTGGTTGTCTTCTCTTGCATTTGTTGTTGCGTGTGCAATAGAAGAGCCAGGTCATCTGCGAAGTCCAGATCGTCCAGCTGCGTCCTAACTGTCCAGTTTATACCATGCTTCCCTCCAAATGACGACGTTTCATAATCCAGTCGATCACCAGGAGAAAGAGAAAGGATGAGAGTAAGCAACCTTGCCTCACACCAGTCTTCACCTCAAAAGAGTCTGTTAGCTGTCCTTCGTGTACGATTTTACAGTTGAATCCATCATAAGAATTCCGTATGATGTTAACTATTTTCTCAGGCACACCGTAGTGTCGAGGAAGCCTCCACAGTGTTTTCCTGTCCACGCTATCGAATGCCTTCTCGTAGTCGATGAAGTTGATGTAGAGTGGTGAGTTCCATTCTATTGATTGTTCCACAATGATCCGTAATGTAGCAATTTGGTCAGTACACGATCGATCCTTACGAAATCCGGCCTGTTGATCTCGAAGTTGGGCGTCTACGAAGTCCTTCATTCTGTTTAACAATACCCTGTTAAAGACTATGACTGGTATTGAAAGAAGAGTGATGCCTCTGTAGTTCTCACACTTGCTGAGATCGCCTTTCTTTGGTATTTTGATCAGGTATCCTTCTTTCCGATCTGATGGTACTTATTCCTCATCCCAAATCTTCTTGAAGATTATGTGAAATATTTTCGCAGTCGTTGCGACATCTGCTTTCATTGCCTCTGCCGGAATGTTGTCTGGTCCTGCTGCTTTGCCGTTCTTGATTTGTCTGATGGCCATACTGATCTCCTCAATCGTAGGTGCGCCAACATCGATTGGGAGGTCCGTGGGTGCTGCGTCGATGTTGGGTGGGTTCAGTGGAGCTGGTAGATTCAATAGTTCCTTAAAGTGCTCTACCCACCTATTTCGCTGTTGTTCAGTGTTGCTGATTACTTTGCCTTCCTTACTTTTCACTGGTCGTTCTGGTTTACGATAGTTTCCGGCCAGCTCCTTTGTTGTTTCGTACAATTGTCTCAAGTTTCCGTCTCTTGCAGCTAGATCTTCCACATATTTTCGTTTGTCAGCTCTGATGCTCTTCTTCGCCTCCCTGTTTGCTTCTGTGTATGCAGCTGGTGTGGTAACTTCCTCTGCTCTTGTTCGGCTGACATTGATTGCTGCCTTCTTGTTCCTCCTTTTCTTCAATTTTTTTCAAGAGTACCGACAGACATCCAATCCTTGTGAAGGTACTTCTTGTGACCCAGAACTTCGTGACATATTGATGTGATTGCCCCCTTGATCATTTTCCAATTGTTCTCCAATGTTGTGTCCTCTCCATTGAGTAGATCCTGAGAGGCCCGGAACCTATTGATGAGGTCTATCTTGAATTCGTTGAGTTTTACGGTATCCCGAAGAATGGCTGTATTAAACTTCTGTGATGTTGTCTGCCCCGATGTTCAGTGCTTCTTTAGTTTCAGTTTCTTTTGGCGATCAGTAAATGGTGATCTGATGCTATATCAGCTCCTCTCCTGGTTCTCACATCCTCCATAGTCCTTCTGAACGTTTTGCTGATACAGATATGGTCAGTTTGGTTCTGAGTAGTTTGGTCCGGTGAAATCCATGTGGCTTTGTGAATGCGTTAGTGTAGGAATATGGTACCGCCTATGACCAGTTTGTTGAAGGCACATAGGTCTGCAAATCGTCCATGATTTCTTCACATCCAGTGTTTTCCATTCCAACCTTGGCATTCAGATCTCCCATAAGAATCGTCAAATCCCTTGGTGAGCGTTTCTCGACGATTGACTGCAGCATTTCGTAGAATTGATCTTTATCGTCGTCATTGTAGTCATTGGTATGTGCATAACATTGGATGATGTTCATTGTAATGTCCTCTTTCTTTGTTTTGAAGGATGCTTTAATGATCCTGGGTCCATGAGATTCCCATCCTATCAGTGCCTTTTGTGCATGTTTGGACTGCATCAGTGCAACTCCTTGTGTATGTGAAGCATTTTCCTCTTCATGACCAGAGTATAACCGCAGTTCCGCTGAAACTAGTCTCAGTTGTCCTACCTGTGTCCAATGCGTTTCACTGATATCGAGCACCTCGAGGTTGTATCTTTTCATTTCTGCCGCAACTTGAAATAGTCTTCCAGTCTCCCACAATGTACGAACGTTCCATTTACCTAAAAAAATTGTTGCTCTGGTTGTTAGAAGAGGCATCGGCCCCGTGACTTCCGAGGGAACTCGGCTTTCATCACGCGACATCCTAATTGTTCTTCCAACTCCCAGGGCAGGGTGAAAATGGTTTGAATTATTTTTTCTGGTTAGCGTTTTTTTGGCATGTTGGTTTTTGACGGAATGGTGTCGCCAACCCCATGTCCAATCTTCCTCCTTTACATGGGCTTGGGACCGTCAGTAGCCCCGAAGGTTCTACTGGCGGAGTTATAGTGAAAATACAAAGAACTTAAATGATTTCAATTCACATTTAATCTGATCTAAAATGAAATGTTTCTTAGGATGATTATATGATAATTTTTATTGAATGTTTTTTCGAACTATGGTTATATGTAATTTGAAACGTGGTTTAGGATAATCTGTTGCATTTCTTAGTAGTACATCCCCCTGAAAAATAAGTGTTTATTTTTCATTACTCAGAATAAAATACTGAAGTACTTGAAGGTCGATTAATACTCTTTTATTGGATCAACCAAGAATTATTTGAATGCATGATATTCTTACAATCCTAATGATCGATTATTTTCGAGGAGTACTTATGGACTGAAAGATAAGATTCAAGAAAATAACTATTCATCGATCCATAAAGTCCAAACTACGTTTTCCTCGAAGATGTACCGCGATGAGGACACAAAACCTTGATAAACTTTGATTCGACGATTTTTTTGGCCGATCGATCAGCCTTGGAGAATAATTAAATACGTCCCTCGGTTTAGAATTCATCGTAGAAGTTTTAAGGTGTCTCACTTATCATGTAAATATAGAAGGTAAGTAATATCTTTACAGATCGGTGACAAATTCCCATCGGTCCTGTTTACAACTGAAAATATTTCACCTCTTCGTTAGTAAGGCGAAATAAACTATCAGTGAACATAAACCATAAACTTTGTTTAGATCCTCCTCTCCTCTTTCTCTTTCTTTTTCTTCCTCCTCAGCTCATCCTACGCCTTAAATATTGGCCTTGATATTTCCAGAGACTTGGTTGCTTTACCTAGGAGTCTGTCAAGCTTTTTAATAACTATTTACTTTGAAAGAAATACTCATATCTAACATGAAAAGAAAGTTTATTTTAGGAATCATTCTTGTGCTGCTTGTCTTGAATTATACTTATAGTAAATCTGATAGATAACTTATATTAAGGTTAAGATCACTTCATCACCTATTTTAATCAACTCATCTTTAGAATCATTAGCTCTAACTAAAAATCAATCTTTATCTCATGAATGTTTATTTTTATAATTAGATAGCTTTTATTTTCAATTATAAAGATAGCTTTAAAAAAAGTACGAAATTAATCCAGGACTCTAGTTACAGTTTTTTTTTTTGAAGTTAAAAAGGAAACTTCAATAAGTAACTAGTTTGCATAACCAAGTTAAAACAATTTATTCCGTTGTATAGTAAGTATCTGATACAAAATATTATTATTCCGAATTATACACTGAATGAATAATTTCTGATAATCCAATAAACTAGAAAAAATTGTAGAGTTGTAACTTTTCATGAAATAACTCAAATATATATAATTGAGAATTTCTTGTAATCTACATTTTGGACAGAATATTGAATGATGTTTATTGTGGCAAATTATTCAACAGTTTTGTCTAAAATTAGTTCAGCTCAAATTTTCGCAATATATATCACATATATAAACTTAATAAATCTTTAAGAAAACACATTCAAATATCATGGTCGAATAACGATGAAACATATAAATCTTATTAACAAATTAATTGCTAATTATTCAATGAATCTGTTGTTGATGTAATCACTAAACTAATACATATCGTTTTTTATTGGATGAGAATATAGTTTGTGCACAATTTAAATGTTTGTGTAACTCTGTCGTCTTCTACTTCTATGCACTTCACTTAAACAGACTTCAATCGACACTAAAATGTTCAGTATGATTTAGTTCTAACTAAAAAAAAACCGTAAATGATTCAAAGCAGAGACGTAAAGACATTATATTAGCAATACAACTTATTTTATAATTAATGATTAAGCAAGTTTGCTATAGGAATGTCACCTGATTCTATGTATTTATTTCTAAAAATAAAAATTCAAATTATTTAGATATTTCGTTAGTTAAGCACCACAAGGATTTATGTAATCATATTTTTCATCTTCACATATTGCATTATTTCAAAGGTGCCGTATATATATATATATACATATATATATACACATATATATATACATATATATATATACATATATATATACATATATATATACATATATATATATACATATATATATACATATATATATACATATATATATACATATATATATATACATATATATATACATATATATATGTACATATATATATATATATATATATATATATATTAAAATAGTAAGAAATAAACATCAAACACTTTGAATTCAGTTCTTTTAGACGATAAAATACGTCTGTTGGACATTATTGAAATTGTTTGAAATTATTATTACCAAATATGTGGCACATAAGACTTTCTTATCAGTACTTAAAGTTGAAAAATAAAGAGAAAAATGTCAGTTATGTAGCAAGCAGTAAACAACCGATGTGTACATAATGTTGTCTAGTGTAAAAAAAATGGTCTATTACAAGACGGTTATCATGACTGCCAAAAATAGTTGATGTTATATACAATACACGATGAAATGGATAGTTGATATCACTCATTACAATTACTAGTGTTGTCTACCTAGAAATCAGTTCACTTATCTATAAGCTCGTTTAGTATTCGGTATGGTATTCGTCACTTAGACATCAATCAAATAAATACGCGATCAGAATCTAATGCTCAGATTCTAATGCTTCACTTCTATCTGAAGTTCGTGCTGATGATGTTGTTCAGAAGAACAATGAAAGCTCCACAACCAAAACAAACAGCTCAGAGAACGAAACACCACCACAAATACGCGATCTTTGTATAATTCTGTTTTTAGTTGTCCTATCAGATACGTTTGAAATTCAATATTTTGCCAATAAATTAACCTTTCAAACAGTTAAGAGAGTATTTCATTATATGTGAAAAATATAATCATGAAATTAAATTCAGTCGCCGTTTGTAGAAAGATAAGACTTAAGAAACGTGACAGGTTTCAAAATTCCTTAAGAAAGGAATGGTACTACGATAGTGTAGTCCAACGAATGGGACATATCAATGCTCGGTAATGTTCCAACTGACAACACTTCATGTCTAGTCAACGAAGACTGCATTAATTTTGAAATCTCTAAAATAGTTTACCAAAAAAAAATGAAACTTTATGCAAACTTGAATCTATTTATGATTCAAACTTAATACTCTTATATCATTTTTGAACTAAGTAGAATAATTAATATCCAGAACAGACACCCGCATACATCATTTGTCAAGTTTTGACATAATGTTAAATTTAGAACAGATGAAAATTTGTCATTCCATATCGATTAGTCAAGTTGATCTCGAAGCTAATAAAGTTATTTACCATTGATATAATAATAATAATAATTCTGGAATTATTCAAATACGAAGCTGACTAAAGTTGTAGAACATGGTTTATAGAATAAAATGTTCATAATAGTGAGTAACTCATAAGATCATATATTATTAAATGATTAATTATCCAGTTTATTGTGAAATGTATTTGATTTTTCTTTAATTCTAGTTGTTCTACTATTTGTATTTTAGTATTTGTTAATTTTCAAACCTAATTAATTAACTGCCAAATTTATTACAGAAAAGCGTTGGAGTTCTAATTTTTATACACAATATATCCATTTTTCGGCATTTTACTTACATTCCCAGGCTGCATGTTTTAGATCACACCAGCTTATCTTATTTAGCGGAACTGGATTGTGGAGATTATTGAGTTTTATTGGAGTCATGAATGGATGAATATTAGACAACCATTGAAAAACTGGAAGCAGTGGGCTGCCTTCCGTCCTAGAATGGAACTTTTAAATTGTGGGATTTGTTGGGAATGTTAGATCCCCAGAACTCGCTTGATAAATGCCTTATTTTGGTTTTTACGTTCGCCAACATGGGCTAATCAGTTGACCTTGAGATTTCAATTCCCATCAGGAAAATCCATGGCTGTGATTGGCTGCTGTGTATTTTAGTGTGCTATTTTCGTAACTGTCCCAAGGACATTTCTATGATGTATAAATAAACGAGAGTTGTGTGCTTGATTGTATTGTGATTGCTGGGTGTTGTAGAATATACTTTATACGCTTATCAAGTCTTCTGTTTTGCAGTTTGGGATTCAAGGTAGCCTACCTGGACGCTGGTAATGGTCTCGTTCGCGTTTATCGACTAAGCTGAACTCGTAATAGCTTCAAGCGTACCTATTGAAGAACATAACAGGAATGTATCACAGGAACCCGAACTCTGGACTTTCAGACCAAGTTTAAATCATACAAATAGGTTAATCAGCTGTACTTTCCTGATGATGTTTTATGAATAATCTTTACCGTGTCACATTTATAAATATTTCAGAATATAATCAAAAAATTTTTCGATACGTTTTCTTATTGTTGGTCCTTTAGTAGAATGACAATCTACTGTTTGAGAAAGTAAGTACACAAATATTAACAGGATTTCCCAGGATATTTTACGTGATGAACAGGGTTTTGAATGAAATCTTTTATTATGTGGAAGTAAATGAAAACTTTTGCTGTTGAAAGCGAATCTATAACAATCATTGTTGTATATCATAGCAACCAAAGCCTAAATGAAACGGAAACCTGTTACTAGGTATCGGATTTTATTCTGAGAATTTTGCACTGTAAATAAATGTAATTTTATTATTTTGGACTGCTTATTATTGCTCTTATTTAATATGTTACATGGCATAATTAGTGTATGTCTAAGGTTATACAACAACATTAAGTATTATTCATGGCTTGTATAGCTCAATAAAAATTCGTATATTTAAAATATCGGGATGATGTAATTAGTACGTTTTTTTGTCCTCAAATCTGAAATTGTCGTTTCTGTAGGACTTCGAACCACTTTAGGCTTCAACACTTTTAATCACTCTTGTTTAAAACGATAAAACCTAAAGTAGAAAATATTCTAGTTACTATAGGTTGGCAAGGACATGTTAATTTATTAGAAGACGAAACAAATAAACGAATTATTAATTTTTACTTTAGACATTTTGACCTTATAATGTTAAGTGATTTCCTCTAATAAACTAAACCTATCAATAAGGCATTTATGAGTTCATTTTAATGGATTTTAAACAAAAATCACACTGTTATCCTTCCGAACGACATGAAAAGATGGCAAGGGGTTATTCAATTCATATTAACCTGTCTATTCCTAATGGTTAAATAAATCTGGATCAAATTCACACGTTCCTAACAGTTCGGATAGCAAAAATTTGTATATCAGCAGTAGTAGTAGTAACAGAATTATGTTTAATTCTTCCACCTTGCTTAATATTATCGATTTTAAAAGTTGTACTGAAAACGTTAGTTGAAAGGACAGTAAGAGCTATGCGACGTAGGAATTTAGCCGAAAGAATGCAACATCAACTACCATTTGTATCCAGTCATTTAAATGATACAATGAATATTATGAATAGTATCATAAAGACTCTTCTCTGCTTCAGATTGGTCTATTTAGGGATAAAATGAACAGATTCGAATGATTTCATATCCGGGGTTCAAAAATTACGGTTAACACTATAATTTCTATATGATTTATCATTATGTAAGAGTATCATTCTTCACTAAGTGTTTTTCGTACAGTTATTAATTTTTTACTAAACTAATTACACATGAAGTTATTAGAACTGCTTGTTTTCTAATTACTTCCGGTAAACAGTTAGCAAAGTTACATTTTAGCATATCAAACAATTTGCCAAAGTGAATTCCATCATTTGTTAAACTACTTTTTTTTCAAAATGACAGATTTGTGTTAATGTTAGATGGAATTAGTGAACAATTAGTGAAGTGTGTCTGAAAATTTAATTTTCGTACACATCATTTGTAAATAGGACTAGTTTGTATGACTGATATGTGAAGTGGCTTCTAGTTTGTGGTTTATTTATAGATTGAATATGAACAATAAAAAAAACTATTAGATAATCAGATATATCACATGACACAAACAACAATTATGAATTGTATCATATTTTTACAAGTAAACAACAAAAATAACAAGTGAATTCGGGGATTAAACACTTAAATATTGTTAGCTGAAAAAAAAGATTACAACAACGCTCAAAAATACTATAGCACATCGCATGCATTTGAGTTTGTTTACATTTAATTTGGTTAAGTCCTTTTACAAATATATTGATGCCACATAGCTAGTAGTCCTAGCTTTCGGACAAACTAATCAACTTTTTCTACTCCATTCATAATTCACAAGTCTTTCGAGCTTGTCAATTATTCGCCTAAGACCTTGAGTAAATTTGAGGCGTTAACTACTCTGATTACATGTCTAGCCTATTATTGTTTAACTATAAATACTTTGTTATGCATCATCGCTTTGCGTTGGATCACTCGCCTTCTCTGCTTCGATTCGCTTTGCACTGACGCTTTTCATTCTTATGTCTGCCTGTGTGAACGATTGTATGAAATAAAATCATCCATAGAGCCGTATTCGTCTTCTTATTACCTCCACCACACAAACGGTGTAAAGGAACATTTATTTCAGAGCATACTGAAGCGTCCGTCCAAAAAATGATTCATATCGCAGGCTACTAAGGTGGTGAGCCCTACTTCGAATTTAAAGCAGCTATTAACTTATTTAACAGAGCGTCATCTGTACAGCAACATCTTATCTATACTACTGTACTTTTATTCTTGCTGAGCCTTGTGTACGAGCATGTATACTTCTGCATTGCTTATTACCTACGCGCATATTCATTCTACTTTTTCGTTTGAATAATTCGATAACAGTATCGACCATTTTATATTTGTAATCATTTCAATAACAGTATCGACCATTATATTGTTGTAATAACAAAGTTGCATGTTCATTAATCAATCTATCTATGTCAAACATTCTCCAACATAGAGTAACGGCTATCAGGACGAACAGTATGCAGAGTTTCTGAACAAACCGAATACCCATCATCAGAATACCTTTCTCGTATATACTTTTTTTTGGGAATAATTGTTCATAAAATTGATTGAAAAGTTAAACGATATTAAACTACCAGCAAAAAAATAAAGCACAACATTGTTTATATTTCATTGAGTTAAAAAAAGAATTCAAAAGAAAAAGTTTCTTTTTTTTCTAATTTATAAGAAATGGATACATTCATGTAACATTTATAGACAGAACAATCATATTTTTAATCTATTTTTTTAAAACTTCGAATGCAGTTTATTGTATTTACATCATCTGCATTGAATTGAATTACTCCTACGTAATTATTTAATTATTTTTCGCTAGTTTTGATTATACCTCCATGTATCTTTAATTTTTCATTGTGTAATTACGTATCTACTTTAGTTTACCAACTCTTATTTACACGTTACTTATGATTATTATATAAACATCTATTTTATTGATTATTCTAATACTGTAGATATTTTAAGGATTTACATGTATACACGTTAATGGAGATTATATTTTTCAATAAATTATCATAAGTCCAAATCACTACTTCGTTGTGACAGTTAAGTTTAGGGAAAATAATTCTATTAAGTTGCTGAATGAAGATAATATTATCAGTGGTAAAATGTGACTAGATTATGGTATTTAAGTGAATCAACTTACAGATTAACCAGGAATACTAAGAATAATAATCTCAACACAAGGCACGCTCTATAAAGGTAAATGGGCAATGGAAAATGAACTAATTTGTGGATATTCAAAAATTTTCAGAACAAATCCAATCTTTACGTTGAACATTCACAAGAAAACGAATTAACTTTGAAGAAGTTCTTCGACTGTGAATTCAGATGTTTATATGTATCGATTGTCTGAAACTTTATTTATAATGATTGACCATGTCGAGTAGTATGCATGTTGAACACGTTATAATTTTTGCGAATTTGTGAACTTAATGTTTAACATTCATATACTAAGACTAACACGGTATATCATCAGTTTTATTATCATTCTTAATTAATACGTCTAATTTTCAATGACACTTTACTGAAACTTTGCTTCTTTATTCATTTTAACTCACTCTATAATTTGCTATTTTAAAGTTTTACGAATAACAAACAATAATAAGAAGCAGTTACATTAATTTGATCTATGATAGTCTGAAATAAAAGCCATTTGCTCTAGTCTATTGACATTCGTTGTTTACTGAATCATAATAAATCAAATATCTAAAATTAAGTGTAAATTTAAAAAGCGAAGTATAGTTTCATTTTCCAACTTTTGCTAAATTTTTTTTTAAATCTCTTTGTTGCCAATTTTTATAATAAGTTTATCAGTTCGACTGAAAATAATTAAACAAAATGAATGATACTTATTATCTGATTTTCTGGTCATTAAGAAACTAATTCAGACATATTTATTTTCTTATGGTTTTGTAAGCTGTCTGTCCTATGATTACCGCATTTTAATACCGACTGTATTTAATTCAAATATGAAAATGTGATTTATTTGTCTAGTTTTAACAGTCATTGCAATGGATTTGAAATCTACAAAAGATTTCACACTAAAATAGTAACAAGTAAAAATTAGATGCTAACACCAAATAAATCTTAATCGATGACTTAATGAAAGATTATATTCATCGCTTGCAGTTATCTTCCAGTCATACATTTATCATGTTCACTGAAAGTAACATGGATCATACTAAACAATATAAACAAATACAAACGTTAAATATGAAAACTATTTCTGGCAGTGAACTTTAATGAGCATTTACGTTTCAGTATTTTAATCGACTCATTAAAGTTATGTGCTTCATATATATTCACAGTCAATGAATAGAGTGACTTTTATACATTTCTTGATGGTTCTTAGTGCACTGACATTAGTTATTATCGTGAATCACCTTGAAAATCAGTGCTTACAAGAAGTTAAAATGTTTGGAAAAGTTATGAGTTGGTACGTTTTAGTGAAATTATTCATTTGAAAACTTTATGTACACAAAGATACATGAGAGAGTTCAGAAAGAGATTGAGAGGAGACTCAATAAAGCAGTTTTTGTGAGTTCGATGACTTAAGTAGAAATTTAAGTGATTATAAACTTAAAAGCTGGTTCTCCATGCTAGTTGTATAAAAACAGGCTAATTAATACAAATACAACTACTAATAATCAAGAAAACAGAAATCAAAGTTAAATTACGATTGTTGAAACTAATATTTGAGTTATTTACCAGTTCATCACTTTTTAAGGAACGTCATCTTGTAGTTTTTATACATACATGAGTCTTTCAGAATAAACCAAAACTTGTAGTCGTCACATCATAGTATAAGAATGTTCATTTTAGTGGTTGGTTCTATTGATTCTGTATTAACGATTATCGATAGTATTCAAAAGTGTGTGATTTTGACCTTTTCATTAAATGATGTTAGGATGTGAATAGGATAGAGGTTGGGTTACTACTTTTGGTAAAACGATCATTGTTTGTAATTCTTATAAGTTACCGATAATGTCGATGAGTAAAATACACGTAGGCAATTTGATTAATGAATGTTGTAGATATAAGTAAACTTTTTGATAAGTAATATTTGAAAAGAAAAATACAACGAAAACAAGCAGTTTTTTCTATCCTGTAAATTAAGCGGTGAATATATTTCAAGATTTTCAACAAGCCAAATCAACACCAACAGCAGAATGCCTACACAACTCTACCTGGTATCAAACTACGGACCTCAAGGTTTCTTGAAACGACGCTTAACCTCTGGATCAGTGAGCTAGAATACAATGGTTTACAGGTGCAACTTCAACCAATTTACAATAGTGAACAACCATCGTCAGCTGTTTGCAGTTTTCAAAAAGGATAAACGTCTATGGAAGAACACAGCTTTAGGAATCATTTAAACAAGTCACGTGTTCCGATGTATTCACATATAAGCATACAGCATAAATAAGAAATGTTTTTGTCCTATTTTCATCATGATCTGTTAAACGAGACAAGAAAGTTTAAACACATACAACGATATTAACAAACTTAATTATCCATAAATGTATACAAGGTAGATAGGTGCTTTCATCTGACTACTGTGAACTTTCACATATGTAGCATACAGACATATAATGTCTGATAATTGTTGTCTGTTTGTCTTCTAAATTTTTCGATGATATTGTATAAATATACTGGATATTTGGATTTTTCAATGTGAAAGTTTCACTTACAACTAGACAAAAGTTAAGGTCTTCAAATTTAGTGATGTAATTATACAGTTAATGTGAAATTAGATTAAACGAGAAATAGGATAAATTTTTTATTGTTAACTAGGACTGAATGGCTAGTCTGTTTTAATATTACTTATTTATATGATCAACTACTCCATGTTTTGTCACTTGTGTAGAAAATTACTGAATCAATTTGAGAATGAGGTGATCAGTGACTACTGGACAATGTTACTTTATACTTTGTGATACTGATGGGAGTCTGTGGACAAAATCGTTAGTCAGGCAGCTACAGGTTATCACATTATCATGAAAGATGTTAAAATGTTAATAATCTTAATGACATAATACTCTAATTTGTTTCCGAAAACTACAATTAAGTCTCTACCTTAATTTGGCAGCATCAGTTTCTAACTTTTTTTCAACTTAATTTTTCTCTGTTTTTTCCAATTTATTACTAATCCTGAAGTTTTCGTTGAAGTCTTAGAAGCCAATGCATACTATTTCATTGTAACTGTACTACTATGGGATTTGAAGTGACAATTGCATCTCTGTGTTAATGTGGTATGGCAACATGAACTGATGTACGTACTTACGTACGTAGTTTAGGTTGCTATTGCTTAATTGATTTCATTGTGGTGTTTAGATTCAAAATTATTATTTGTAGCGTCCTCAGTACTTGTTACTTTGCCATTATTAGAAAAACCAGAACAAACGTCCTTAATCTGTAAGTTATTGATTTATTTTTCACAAATAATATATTGAAAATTAACATGAACATCAGGCACTGAATGGACAAAGGTAACACCATTTGATAAGTTTATATTTGAAAGAAATTAAGTTTATTAGGAGATTGACAATAATGATTTTTACGTTATGAATGGAATGCAAGTGTTTACATTACTTATGTTGTAAATAATAAAATGATTTTTTATGTTAACTTTCGAATATATGACAAAATACAAAAAAATATGAGAATATTCCATTAGTTTTAGATAGAAGTGACTGAAAGATAGAAAATTACTGAAAAATAATTTTTCCCACTATAAATCATATCGAACATATCCAATAATGAAAAAAACCTAATATTATCTGATGCACAAGTCTAGTCAAAATGGTTAAAACTGAATAAGATCGGAAATATACCAATGTGTCTCTATAATACCAAGTACTGAAAAATTACAGTTAGTAATTTTTTTAGGTTTTTATTTCTAATGCATGATGATTTAAACACATTTATTAATCTCTCTCAGCCTTATGTGACTGTAACTTATGAATTTCATGAACATGTGTATTCTAGTTTAGATTGTTGATTGATTTTGAATCTGTTGGTGAATAACTATTCCACATATCAACGATTTCTATTTTTTAATTATTTTTTTTTCTCCATGCATCAAATAAAAATTGGTGCCTATTTAATTGGGATTTTCATAGTTTAGACTATTAATTTCCCTGGTTAATGATACTTTTGGAGTCGTCTGCATCAAAATAATATTTTTGCATTTTATTATAATACTGATTAACTAATTTTGTGAAGTTAAAAATTATTATTTGCCGTTCAAATAAATCAGTTTCTTTTCAAAATCTCCTGGTTTTGAATCTTAATTAAATTCGGTATACTGATAATTTTGTCAGTATTTTGTTGGTTATTTAATCAGTATTTTGAAAGCTTAACTAATGGACTGCATTTGGAAAAGATTTTTTACATCATGTTCTATATCCTAGGATAATTGTTGGGAACAGTGGATCACCAGAACTCACTTGGATAAGGTCCTAATTTTGTAATTTTTTTCTGTACTTTTGAATTCTTATGTTTTTGCGCCAAGAGACGCTTACATTCCCCACTCTGAAATCCTTGACTGTGATTGGTTGACGGATTTTTTAATACCCTATTTTGTGGCTTTCCCATGGGCGTTTTTATCATTGTAGCTTGATATGTGTGCTTAGCAACTTAGTATCTTCTAGGTACTTGTAGAGTACGTTCTCTACTCCTTATCAAGACTTCTTGATCTAGTTGGCAAGGCCAAGGACAATTGGATTAAAATAGCCTATCGTGTCACTGAATCATTGTTCTTCGTTCCATTTACCGAATCAGGTGAACTCGCAGTAGCATTAAAGCGTATCGTTTGGCGAGCAGATCAGTAACATCGATTTCGCACAATGTTAAAACCATTCTTTTGTTATCTTTCTATATCACAAGCTGAAAAATTTCTTAAAAATTTGGAACGTCAAAGTATACTACGTATTGAACTCAGTCAGTTGATACAAGAACAATTCACACTGTCCATGAGAAAGGCAATGACCGATTGTTTAGTTCATGAACTTTAATCTGATTGTGTTGATGTCAATAAAAAATTCTTCTTCGCTCCTACTACCATCTCCCTCTCCAGTCTCCAAAAAAAGAAACAATACTCGTTCATCGTTGTTTGTCCAATTTTGTAAAACTACGTAAACTTAATCGATCATTGAGTAAAAAAGAACACAAAAGGCGGTTCATAATTTTACTTTCGCATATTATAATCGGTCCCAATCTTCGAAGAAATAATTTCACTAATAGACCTCATCAAGATATTAACTGTAAACGGTAATACGTCAGTTAAATTAAAAAGCCACAAAACCAACCTAATTGATGGAACTTTCCTTGATAAGTATCAAGTTGTATATAATCAACAAATCATTCGTTGAATCATTTGAAATATGTTAAACTTACAGAACTATTTCATATCACGTGTACAATAACTAGTACAATAACGAATATTAATATATTTTCATATTATTTTTAATTCTAGGAGATTGTCGCTTATGTGAAACAATTTGCTTTTCACATATAATATGTTTTTTGTTTTTATTTTTTTGAGTTAACAGAATGTTACAAATTTTCTCAAATAACAGTTTATTCTATGTAAAATTTATAGTTTGTGATAAATTTAGTAAGTAATTCATCTTCACTGATTCCTTTTTTTGATCTGGATTTTATTTATTTGGAGCGAAAAAATTCAACAATCAAGATGGAAATGGAATGGTACCTTAACTATTTACTTTATTGAATGTTATTTATAGCATTTATTCCTTTTACTATCATTGATAATAATTACATATTTTGTATGGTCATTTTATTTTACTAAAGAAATATGAAATAGTGTTATTTTACGGAAACTAATGATAATTTTAATATGTCTAAATATTATAAGTTGTACTTGAGTGTAGACTAATGAGTAAAGTGAGTGACATATGTCTGGGCAAGTCATTTAATTTCGCAATCATTTCCTAAAAACCACAGATACCTTATGTTTATGCGATTAAAAGTAATATTTGTTCAGTAAAATCGATCTTTAGTAAGAAAATAGAAACGTTACACATATCATATACTAAAATATATGTCAATACACCATAACCAAATTGCAACGACCTAAGCACAATCAGAAGAATTAATTTTAAAACTTATGATTTCATGTTTTAACTGTGGTATATATGAGTCATTAGTTTAGATGGAAACTCGGATATTTAGTTCAATAGTTTAGCTGAATGTAATAACAGTCAGTAGTTATAAAATACCTTTGTCAAGGTCTATTGATTATTTTTTTAATGAGGCCGTTTGTATACGCAGTACAGTTGTCACTGAGACCATCATTCGAATGGACTGCTCGACTTAAGTCGTCTGAATTTACTGCTATCTTTTCCTGCAATCTAATGGATTTCACAATAGCTGACAATCTTAAGCCAGTGTAACTTTTCGACTGGATGTTAAGCAGCTTAACAATGTACAAAAACCTGATGATCTATCTTTTTAAGTTTTCCATCCAGCTGGTTTAAATGTGAATAACTGATTTATTTATTTAAGGTAAATCCTAAAGCTATATTTTTGTAACACCCATAAAAGGATAATGTCTTAGTTATTAATGCTATCTTTCCTATTTATTTTGCCCTCACAGTTCAGAATACTACATAACCATTTTGCTTATCTACGTTGAAGTTACTATGGCTTATTATAGCGTCAAGTTGATTGGTTTTTAAAAAACTCTCTTTCTCGTCAACATTGTATGTAAGAATGAGTGAGTATTCAAGTAAATTTCAAGATCAAAGCAGAACAAATAATAAAGACCGATACTTATTCACTTGGTCGATATGCTTCGGGAGAAAAAGTTATTTTAAATTATTTTCGGGCTATGAAATTCTAACAGAATCGCTACCTTCAAAGGCGCAAAAGAATCATTCCATGATCTATTTATCGTGATATTTTTGAACTTTCACAAAGGATTTAGTTTCTTCATACCTGCTTGTTGGAAGAGGCATAATCCTTGTGACTTCTGAAGAAACTCGACTTTCACCGAGAGGCATCATAACTGTTCTAAATGAAGAACGTCCAACTACCAAGACAGAGTTTAAATGCTCGAAATGAAATTTTCTGATTAGCATCTTCGTCACGTAATATTGATTTCTACACGTTTTATCTCAAGTAATTCAAATTAAAAATTACTCCACAAACTATACAGGTAAATTCTAGGCATAAAACAACCATTATTGCTATCTAGAATTTTTCTATGTGAAAAGTTGATTTTAAAAAAAATTAAAATGGATGTTCATGATTTAATTTTTTTTTAAAAAATATTCATCTTATTCAATGATAACAATTTATATTATTCGACAATAAAAATAAATTTCACATGATTTTAAGCAAAACGGTCACATTGAAATATCAGACAACAAAATAACAAGTATTCATGAACGTGTATGTTTGCTTTTGTACTTTCAACACACATACTAATCATAAATTTTCATCAATAATGATTGATAAAATTGTTTGAAAAATGTTTTGTTTACTTAAAATGATACTCGTTAGCATGTTAATGAATAACGTGATTATGCAATATGATTGAGAAGAAGACAAACAAACACTAAGAACAATGCACTGACACACACTCAGTATTATTACTCTAGTACATTTTTTGATGTGTATAATTGCTTTTATTAAATAAATAAGCAAAAACAGACAGATCAATGAGTTAGCCAGTTAAATTCTATAGGAATCCTTTTATTCTCTGTTGTTTTCATAGACTGGTATTATGTATATATATATATATATATATATATATATATATATATATATATATAAATTGCAAACAGACTTTAAGATATTGATAAAAATAAATTAGTTACAAGCCAAATGTGAACGCCATTTCAACATGGTCTAGTAAAAATTTAAATAAGGGTTGAAATGATATGATAAAATATTACAAATATTTATTTTAAATGTAAAAGAAGTTTCTCGGAGCATTAATAATGATAAGATTACTGAAAGAAAAAAATTTAATCAAACTCAGATCATCAATAATAAATGAATGAATGAGTTAGAAGAGTTGAAAAAAAACAGTATAATTCAAAGAGAGGAAGATTCAATTAGTTTTAATGCAATAGAATATCGGTTATATAATTAGGAAAAAGAACGATAGATAATTATTCCCTTTCGCGTATATAATTTAAGTTAAAGGCGCCTCTTCGGGCTATGACTGTACCAAGTTCAGAAGGTTTATATTAAGTTGACCATACATGATTTGAAAATATCTCTTGGTGATCGCATCATTTATTAATGGCATTGTTGAACGACAATGCTCCACTAGAGCGATGGTTTTGTGAAACAGTTCTTCAAGTGATCTTGATTTCATGTAAAATTCACATTTGCTTCGTATAACATTCAATGAACATTGGGCAACTTCATGAATGAATTACATGTAGGTTTATTTTATGTGTGAATTGATAAATATGAATTATGAAAGACTTTTTCAAGTAAGCTAACTTTATTATTTTATGTTATACAAAATTTTTATAAAATTATTGAATTGTTCGAGTTTTAAATCCTATGTTGTGTTACATGTGATTTAATTGAAAATTTACTATTGTTAAGCTTTTTCTTGACTTACAAGAACTCAGGTCATTTTGAGTTCATCGTAATATGAAAAACAAAGGTAATTCATATCACTCTTGTAAGGCATGTTAACCACATTGAAGTTTTTACAATCTTAATATCTGTTTAATTAATTATAATAACATGAATATTGTTCAGACAATTTAACGACTCAACTGATTATTGATAATTGATAAACCAGTTTCAAGTGGAAAAGTATAGATTTTACAGAAAAAAATGGTTTTTACTTTTAGCAATCGATTAATAACAAACAGTAGGAAAAAAAATGTTCAATATATTACATTGTTTGATCATTAATAATAATAATAATAATAACTGAATGTATATAATTACGGCAAAAAACTGATATTTATCACTGAATTCATTGTTCACATATTCTCAATAGTCATACTAAAATTGATCATATTTATACAGAAATAAAACTTTTTTGTAGTCGGCAGCCTATGTGCTCTGTGGGGGGTAATAGGCGTAAGTAGGTAGGTAAGTAAGTAAAACTTTTTTTGTACAAACCATTACTAAACTCGGGATTCTACCTGTTATTTTACAATTTAAAGAAATAATTATTATGTTCTTGTTATACGACATTTAGTGTTTGTAAAATTTTCAATAATCTTATTATATACATTGTCTGTATCATATGCCATGTAGGTAATATCCGGAATTTTTGTGCTCAGAGTAGATATTATCCAAAGCCTTCAGTTATATGACATAATTATCCACAGAGAGAAATAAATAAGATGTTAAGTTTTATATTCGTTGAAGTATACGGTCATCCAACAACTCTTTTACAGACAATTCGTAAACGGTTTCCCTAATAACTGACTTTGATTGGCATTTGGTAACACAGAAGGATTCTGGAAAAAAATATAATAAAACAACGTGACTAATATTATAATTGTACCAAGCTATGACTGTAGATCATTGGAAATTCTATATTCATCTATTAGTAGGAGAAGATTTAGATCAATATAGTCCAGTTATTTTCTCTGTTTAATTTGAAAATTTTCAAGCATCATTCCTGGAAAACACTAAAAAGTCATAATGACTTCTTTCGATAAGAGTATTTATGTAGTTCCGGTGAAAGGCCATGATTGGCGCTAGATATGTACACCACTGAACGATAGCTTAGTGATTGAAAGGTTAAGCTCCTGCTGCGAGATCTCAAAACCTTAGGCTTGAATCTCATTAAGTTCGGATTTGCGATAAATGAGGAAATGTATTTCAAAAGAAAGAATTTAAGTCACATTCACCAATATGACGCAAGATAACTTTAAGCTTAAGCTGATGTATAAACTATTTATAATCTTCAAGTTTCCATTTCCTAGATGTAAGAGCTATTTTTAAACTGCAATGAAATTCATTATTTAACGAATGAGAATTCTAAGCTTTTAGTTCTAAATTTTGTAAATGTATTTTAGCTACTCGTAAGTAGCGTGATAAATTATTTCAAAAGATAAACGTTTCCATATCTTTTTGGTGATTATTTGGATTTGCATTACGGGGTTGTGAAGATTGTTAAGTTACACATTTTTGAAACCATGAATTGATCAGTGTTAGACCACCATTATAGACCTTTAGATACCGGCTCAGTGGTCCGATGGTTAGGCGTTCGCCTACTATACCGAAGGTCCTGGGTTCGAATCCTGCGGGGTGCAGCAGTCGTGGATGCGCACTGCTGAGGAGTCCCATGCCAGGATGAAACGGCCGTCCAGTGCTTCCAGGTTTCTAATGGTGGCCTAACATTGATCGATTCATGGTTTCAAAGATTAGTTGGACTAGCTATTTTAGTCATATGGACAATAAATACCAACACAACTATTTATATTTAGCGATGTCGCAATAATTTGTAACGCTTTTGTGACAGCGCATGCAGATAACATTCAGAACTATTTATCACAAGAAAATTATAACTGAAATACTTAGTTTTAGGAAATCAATAACCCAAATGTTTTAAAAGGCTACAGTACACATTTTAAAATATTGAAGTGAAATATTCAATATTCCGTCTTTACTCATGATGCAATGTAGATTGGAAAGCCTTATCACTTTTTCAATGTGATATTAAACTGCTTAAAAAGCTAATATAGTATTTTTAGCCTGAATATTAATTCCTTTTATAGACGAGGCTATAAATTATGAAGCTAAATGGAATATGATGTTCAGAATGTAGCAATTAAGATTTCTCCAAACGTATTTTATCGATACAAATATGCTCCTATACATTTGAATACTTTCAGTCATACCGATGTCTCAAAAAACTAAACCCATATCATGATTCGTATTGTCTACATATCATCGCCCTCAACCTCTTTTCCTTATATGTTCTCTATCATCTAGGTTGTGAAACAGGATAAGAATCTAACCTAAAAACCAAATGAAGCTATTCTGTGGCAAGTCAAAAAACTAATGGAAGACGTTAACATGAACTGTGGAAAGTTAATAGGATCTTGTTTGTTTGAGGCGAGATTAATTTGCAAGAAATACTACGACAAAGGCAATTTTAGATAATCATGAATCACTCATCATCAGACTACCATTATAAACCTGGAAACACTGGACCGCAGTTTCGTGGTATGGAATTCATTAACAGTGCTCATCTCATGCTTACTTACAACACTTTTACAATGCTTCGATATCGCTGAATGCATTTTACAAATAACCTATTATCAACTTTACTTTGTTGATGAAGTTCGATATGCTAGTCAACAACAAGAGATCAAATCGGGTATTTCATATGTTGCCAAGTTATTGAAACAAACACATACGACTGGATGTGGCTTAATGAGATGTCTCGATTCCACTTAGTTCGGCAGCAATTCATAAAGGATAAGTCAACAAACAGAGTGAATGTCAGTCAGCTACAACGTTGAACTTTGTACATACGTACATCAGTCCAAGTTGCCGTACCATATTATCACACAGAGATCGAATTGTCACTTCAAATTCCATAGTAGTAGAAGTGTTAGCGGTAATCAAAACGATTAGTGATAAAAGGTATCATTAAAGGAGTATATCCCAGAGGAATCCTTTTAAAAAAGAGAAAACGGTCTTGAGAAATCGTAATCGTTTATAAGGGACGGAACTGCTATCACAGAGCTGCTGTATGAGTTGCGAGATAAAGATATAAACAAAATGAAAGACAAGTGATGAAATAAGGATAAAATAATTGCGAAGGTAATTTATGAGGATGCAAGTAGAACCAAATTTATTTGTTTCCCAGTTGTATTTACCATTAAATTTGTGAGTATAGGGCTTATTATACTGTCTGGGTACTTGGGGAGAAGCAGGTGGTCTTTTTAGGAGTATACTCTCTGAGCCTTTGACCTAGAGGTCTAATCCAAATGGCAATGGGGTGATGCGATCCCAAGGTAGCCAATGACCAAGAATACTTTCTAACCCATTCGATCCCTGGAGTTGATATGCGCCACTGGTTTAGAGACACGGTTTTTCAACTCCTTCAAGGTAGAACTTCCGGAAAATTGCTATTTGTCCTTGAAATTTCGTAAACATTAGCGCCACCACAAGGCAGTGGCTATAAACTCTTAGCAATATGAGAGCGTTTCGAGGGGGAGAACGAAGTCTGTCAGGTCTGGACTGTACTACAACATTTGAGGGCTGGAGAGTTAAACGAAGTAATCAAAACAAAGCATATTTGTCTAAACCGGTTCTGACATCTCTAAAACTAATCATCATTGTTGAGTTATCTTTCAATAAGTGGAAGCATATCACTGAAAAATGGTATTTTATTGGATTTAAATTTCAGTACAGATTCATTAGCTCAAGTAAAGCAGATAATTATCTGCAGTCAATTTATTGGAAGTAAACTATTCAACTATAATCGAAAAATATTCCATACTAAAAATAGATAGCTTAAACATCATTTTTAGTCAGTTCCACTGAACTTTTTCAGATTACTTATTCTTACAGATATCGGATGATACTCAATAAATCTTTACTTTCATGTGAGTTACAAATTATTTGACTTTGTTTAGCCTTGAATAATAGGTTGCTGTTCATGTGAAATATTTATAATAGACTATTAGTTTAATTAATTCATATTAGTTATCTTAATCTTTCAGTTGATATTGTGGACTGTAACTGAATAATCTTCATTATCTTGTTTCAATAAATATCAATACCACACACATTCTACAGGCCTAGCTTTAGACACATGATTAAATAGCTTTACAACTGCCTGATTTTCACAACCATTAAAAGCAGAAGGTAGTTGGTACAAACTCAAATTTTCTTGAACATTGGTGGAAATTAAATGAAGACGTATAAAGTGATATAACCCATTAATTCAAAATTAATTAGAATGGAACAGCAGGTATACACAATACGTATTCCATGAGAGTTATCAAAGATATCTACTTATTGAAACCAAAGTGCGTTCGATGCCTATGAACTGCGAAAACAGATCATGAAGACGAATTTACAGACAAAGTTAAGTTATACAGAAAGATCAGATCAGACAAATCACTATGATGAAATAATAAAATAGCAAAAGTCATCTGTTTATTTATTGCTCAAGGCGTGGACAGAATAGAAAATTCAAAATTTTTTTTTTACAAAATAACAGCTAAGAAGTATACACAAAACATCAAATCATAAATGAACCGTATTGCATCAAATTTTACTGCTTCACAAGGTTCACACAATACAGAAAAATAAACTTAATGCCAATTTGTATCAACCATAATACTGGTTGATAAAGATGGAGATATAGGAATGTTATGAGAAGTAGTATTAGTAGTAGTGAAAAATGTCGATGCTAATTCTTTAGCAAGAGACATATGAATTTTTGTTAGTAATGAATGCATATCATTGTTTGTGGATAAATTATTAACATTTAAATCTAAATCTGCTCTTAATTCAATCAAAGCAGTAATAAGTATTTCAACTTGATCTCGACGTAGGCGATTTCGACCCAATAAATGTCTAACTTCAGCAAGTAGTCTTATTTTAAGACGAGTCGGTATACGTAAACCAAATCCTGCAGTTGAAGAGTTGATACCATTTTGTCCATTTGCATTTGTGGTGGTAATAAGTGAAGTGCCAGGACTAGTAACTAGTAAATCAATAATTCGATCAACTGCACCTTCACAATCTCCATCATTAAAACATTGTTGAAGTTCAGCATAACGAACTAAAAAAGCTAATTCAGGTGATAATTGAAGACGATTCATTTCATTACTCTTATGATTATTTTTTTTATTATTATTTGACAATTCATCAAATGATGATCCTCTACAAAAGCCCAATATGATAGCAGCCAATTCTGCAACTTCTGTAGAAGCAGGTGAAATGGTTAATTCATTCAAATTGTCTTTATGCATAAATCCACTATCTTTAATAAGAGAGAGTTCAGCTAACCGATTAATGATAGCATAATCATGTGCCATTAGAGCCCAACCCATTGAAATACAAATTGGAGAATAATTTAATGAATCAGTTATAGAATTTTCATTAGATTGTAATGATAAACATGTAAATCTACGACAATTTAATTTGGCTAATTCTTCAGCAGTTGAAAATAATCCTCTAACTTTGGCTTGACTAATAAACTAATGATATGAAATAAGGAAAAAACATGTAAATAAATAACACATTTAACATAAATGAAAAATGAAGTTATTTAGTGTTTTTTTTTTAATGAAAGACCGTTTATTCAAATTACTGATCTTCAATAAATATTCAGTAATGGAGGTAATATTAGTGTTAGGATATTCATCCAGTATCCTAAGAGAATTATTTGTAAGTCTAATTCTATTGGTCAATTCGTATTGGTCGTCCTAACAGTCAACGTCACATACTTCAATGTTGTTTCTTATTCGACCTAACTGTATAAATGTGCATTATCTGTAACATTTTAGGACTTGGATCCTTAGTTCGAAATCCTTTTCTTCTTCTGAACTCGGACCTCGTGCTTTCTAGACGTTTGTAGAATACACGTTCTACTTCATATTAAGTCTTCTTCTTCTACTACTCAGTCGGGGGTTTGGGACATTCGGATTAGAGTAACCTGTCGTGTCGCCGGATCCTCGATGATTGCTCTCGCTTACCGATTAAGGTAAGCTCGTAATAGTTCAGACGTATTAATTGACGTGTTGATGTGTATGCGTAACAATCATACTAATGAATAGAATATAACATTTAGAATAAATGATGTGACATTACAAAAACCAAAACAAAATTCGAAAATACAGTTGAGAAATTCAGGTTGCGACTGACTTTCAAGAAAAGATTTTCGTCACTTCATGAAATAATACTTACTTGCAGTACTTAAATAAAAGATTATAAGGCTGCCTTTAAGTGTTATAAGCAGAGATGGACAGTGACTAGCAACCGAATCCAGGACGCATGTTTTGTCCAATTCGGGACTTATCATCTGCATATACCTGCATCCAAACGTTGTTGTTCACTCTAGAACTCAAACCCAAGTACCGTTCGCTTCAAATGGGACGAAACGTGCATCCCGGATTTCTCTGTTAGCCACTAACCAATTCCGCTTGTATAAAATACTTGTGATTGAACGATTATACCAAAGTAATCCGCACAGGATGAATATATGCCAAATGAAACTGATTGGTTGCAATCTTCACGATCAATGCGAAGACTCAAACTACTAATAAAAATATACTAATTTTAATTTTCATTGATTTTCTGAGTATCGACCACACTAGAAGTGATACATATTCTAGATTCTAGTAAAAGTTGAAACCATAAAGAGACTGATATGCTGCATAACTTTCACAGATTATATATATAGTTGTCTTGAACTTAAGAGTAATAAATTATTCATATCTGATCATTGATAATGTCACTAAATCATACGCAGAAATGATATTTTATAGACAAAGTGGAACTAGTGAACATAGTTTTGAGTCATACTTTATGTATTAGGGCAAATGGAACAATGTAACGACGGCGGATTGGAATCAGAATATAAAAAGCCTGAAAACTACACTCATACATAAACTACTACTACATAAAAATCTCATAAAAACACAATGTACATAAATGTTAGGATAGCAAATGAACATGTAAGCTCAGATATTTACCTAGCTTTTAATATCATTAAATTTTGACATTTTAGTTTTGTGAATTGCTCACATATCAGGCTATTATGTCGACTGTTAAAGCCTCTCATTTCAGAGGAGAAATTTGAAGTGTCTATGCACTTCGGCTACTAAATTATGAAGTTTCGTAGCTGTTAATAACTAATAGCGGTGAGAGTACATAAGCGAGGAGTACAAGAATAGACTATTTCACCGAGTATTTTATACAATAACTACTACTCATAGAAAAGATACTAAAGAAAATCCATAGACCAAGTTATCAAATTAAATATATCAAATCAACTTACCCAGTTTGTAGCTCTAGTTGAAACTGGTACAGCATGTTTCAGCAATAAGGCAGATTGACGTGCACGCCCAGATTTACAATGATCCAAATATCCAAGTGCAATAGATAAAAGGCTAGTCTCAGAAGCCAAAGAATCGATATAACCGAGCAGAAAGAATTCAACCAATGAGGAACTGTCTACAGGTTTGTACAATGATTCATTAATCTCAGCTTTAGAATTATCTGTACACGTAGTGAATCAAAAGAACGAAAGTAGTTCATACGATGATGTAAACAGTGAAGTGGATGTTTAAAGTTTCTGTGAATAATAAACAGATTCGGGTACAGACTTCTGGAAATGTTTAATTCGAAATTACATATGAAATCAAGGGAATAGTTTGATCATAATAACTTATTTAAAGGATATGGTCAAGTCCAGATTGTATATTACTTTAGCCACACTTGAAGGTGCTTTTGAATGTAGTACTAAACTCTTATTTTTTTATTCCGTAGCCTCAATTTTCATTTAGGAAATAAGAGAATAAATTTATGTGCACCTGAATTATTTTCATCAGTCACTTAATTTCACAAAGACTCCTAGTTGTTTAGTTTTAAGGAAACCGGTACTTGAAATGGTAGTTCATTGCTTTTGATATTTCATAACCAAATCGCTACCAAAATGACTGAACAGAATATTTTATCCTAGTAGTGGTCATGTGAAAAAAAAACTGTCTTTTAATAATTACCTTACTTTATGAAATAAAATTATTACATTTTCGAAAAAGTATCACTTACGATTAGCTATTTTAGGACAAGATTCCAATGATAGCTCGTCTTGTTTATGGATAAGCTGTAGATCATTCAATACACCAGGATAGATATGATTTAAAAGATTTGTAAAATGTGCAATAAACCACCAATTACTTAATTTTTCACTTGCTATACGAACAAATGAAAATAGATCGACGTGAAAAATGCTTGTGATTAAAGCATCGACGGACTGAAGTGAAAAGTGAACAATAATAACAGTAACAAAAATTAAAAATTTCTTAAAGAAACAAAACATTCAACTGATGGAAAATGTTTTTATTGTACAAATAAACTTTTGTAATCGTATTGAAATTTTCCAAGTTCACTAATTCGATTATGAAATGTTTAATGCAAAACCAAAAACAGTTGGACAATAAGATTTTTAAATTTATGATAGTTTGCAATGAATTATTGTATGGTTTATAACACGTGGTGTGCATTTTTACCAATGTCAAATGTATAACGATAATCTCTATTGCTTTATGTAAATAGATTTAAGCTATTATAACTACGTAGCCAAGTTTAGGTTTGTGTACACGGCTTTCAGATACAATACTATGTGAGGGGTAGCTGCTCAGACAGAATTAAATGGCGAACAGTTGAAACCAGTAATGAAGCTGATAAACGCTTTTAATACACTGTGTTTTAGTCATTTGCTTACATTATGTAGTACTTAAATAGCAAATGAGTAGCTAGGACAAACATAAAACTTTTGTGAACACATAAGTGCCCTGATACTTGATCACTTTTGTGTCAAATTACCTTTCTAGTAATTTGTAGAAGAATATCAGACTTTATCAAATTATCATTCAAGTTGCAAATAAAATCTAATAATACCGAACGAATTCCTTATGTTCTTGCTAATCTTTGTTGCTGTTGATTTTAAAAAGTAGGATGTTTGTAACTGTGGGTGATTGTAATTCACTTGTAGCGGTAACGGAATCGCTCATTGATACAGTATTCATACGTCCTCTTACTAGGAAATACTGGCTCTCAAATGTTACATCATTTTTACTATTATTAATGCGATGAATATTCTTTCAAAAAGCAACTTACAAATCATATCTTTTTAAACAATGTATTCCTATGTCTCCTCTATCGGTTATATACGTTACTTCCCTTTATGTATCAACCTGATTATTCTTGTAAATCGGTATAAATTCTAAAATTATTTTCAAAGTATAAAAGATGTAGCTAATTTAAATGTTATTCAATAACATTTAAGATTGAGACTGGTTTGAATGTAGTAAAACGAAGTCACACCGCGTGCATTAAAGTGCAATCTAACTCAATTAACTGGTTTATTTTACCAAACTCTTCGTTTATCTTGATTTCTGAGCAGTCGGTGATCGTTGATTTTAGATAGTGTACACGATGTATCCATAGGAAACTTAATAAAATTTGTTACAACCGAAGTGTTATTAGGTAATATCGCAATAAATAAAATATACAACTGGAACCAATATAGTGAGAAAAACTTGATCAGAGTTAGGTGGGAAATAATGCTAAACTACGAAATATGAATCATCGTTTGTAAGAATTTGCATCATAAAACTGTCTATCCAAAATATAATACAGAATATGAGTTTTGAGTTAATCATGAATGGCTAAGAGATGTCACTGCTATGTGACAACAAATAACAATACCATCAAGAGAAAAAAGCTGAATATAATGGAACTACAGGAAGCAAATTATTGGTTAATGGAATCGATTAAGGAGCAATAATTCAGATGATCTGATAATTATTAAAAAATGTAAGCTCTACCAGTGATACTCATTGGATAGTGGAAGTGAGTTATCGGAGAACTTAGGCGACTTTGCACATCTACTTGCTGTATTGAAAGGAGCAGCTTACAATATTTTAAATCAAAGTTATAAATACGAAGGTGATGAATGTGTCTCGTGATGTAACGGCGATTCTGAATTCCTCGTGACCGTTTTTTCTTCTTTTAAATTTATTTTACTGGGATATACTTCTCGAATCATATCTCCGATCCCTAATCTTTTTGAATACTGCTAATACTATTACTACCTCTACTACTATAGAACTTGAACTAACAATTCCATCTCTGTGTTAATGTGGTTTGGTAACTTGGACTGGCTGACATTGAGTCAGATAAAAAGGTTTGTATTCATGCAAATAATTCGAAATGTTATTTACCTGGTCAAAACTAGGATCCGATTCCATAGCACTTTTATTCGTTAAAGCAAGCCATCGATCAAGATCACTGTTCAGGCCATCAATATTTACTAACTGGTCAGTGTAGAAAACAAATGAGACAAAACGAAAAAACCATCCACGTGAACCTCTAGTTACTTCAAGAATTCGCGGGTCATCCCAAATAGAAGTGCGTCCTGATAAGATATTGGCAATTAGTTTTACGTAGTCAACTGATATTGGATCACCACCAACATGATCGAATTCTCCAGTAGACAGTCGATGTTCACATTCGGATTGCCAGTAGTTCCACGCTTGCGAAAATTGAGCACCATACTCAGTCCACATACCTAACACCAAAAATGACAAACACTTTTTTTAAATGAACACATTTTATAAATCCAACATCAAAAGGATGGTAGATGTCAAGTAACTGGTGGCAGTTAAGTACAAAACTTGCGTTTCATAATAAAAAGAAACATTCCAAAAATTGAATAGTGTCTATCATGTAGGTAAAAACATTGTTGGTTGAAATATAAGCACGAATTAACAAACAAGGAAAGTTTACTTGGACAATTAGTGTTATATATGTGTGTATTAAGAAAAAGGAACAGTGGCTAAATATTTGAATTAAAATACCAGACCAAATAGTTCCTGAAATAATTATAAAAATGGTCTTCAAAAAATGCTGAGAAATGTAGTGCATCCAAATATATATAATTCAAAAAATGCATTTTTGCATAGAGAATAAAAACTTCATAAACTTGATCATATAGCAGAGTTTACTAAGAATTTTTCAGCTTTTAAAGTGTACTGTTAATATTACTGAACATACTATCATTAATCATATGTCTCTAGCTAAATATATGCTGCTTGATGAATTTTCTAAAACATTAGTTAAATGACATGCAATTAAATTGTAATTATTATCCTTGTAATATTGATAAAAAGATTACGACGAGCATTTATGTGTTGAATATGCTAAAGTTACTGACTTTATTAACAAGCTACATCTAAAAAAATTCAATCTAAACTTTCAACTATTTCTAGTAATTATATCATTGTAACTCAATGCCCTGAAATATTCATTAGACAAAGTAACTTGCTATTGAAAAACGACAGATCTAGACTTATCTCATATTTCAGCCACCAACAATTAGGAAGCCAGTCAAGAGAAACAAATTCGGAACAAGTCTACTTAACCTCCAATATTGATAAGAATTTAATTCGGAACAACATGAGTATTGATAGAAATGCTTGACGTGGTCATATTGATCATTCCAATTAAGGGAATAAGTCTGTTGAGTGGAACTCAAATTTCCGTATTGGCTACACTCTTCAAAATGAAGATGTAGAATCATACAGGACTTTTAAAAGAAGCACGCAGTTTTAGGTCCTATTCAGCCTACAGATTTTTTCAGGTGATATATATAAGTATGACGGCCATGATACTGCTTTAATTAGTTCCATATAGTGAAAATTATTTAGACTCAGTGAGCACTGATTTGGATTTCTACAGTAGTTACCAAGGTTACTATCTGCAACTAACGAAACAACTACAACGGCGAATAATTAGGACCTAATTAGTTCATTCAGCGATAAAAATGGTCATAACTTTCCAGCAGTAAGATAAAAGAAAGAATCTTAAGCAAAAACAAGTGTAGTATGTGTACATAGAAGTATATTTAAAAGAGACAAAACGATGAGATCAATGCTGTGCCGAGAATGCTTTTTAAAACGTTTTCAATTAACAGACGTTTGCGACAGCAAAGAAATTACTGAAATCTTCCAAGGCAGTTTACATTACCCAGAATGATTATGGAAAACCAATTCTACTTATAACTGAATAGCAACATTACTATTGGTCGCACAAAACTTCAACAATACAACCACATACTTCAACAGTGAGAACATATTTCCTGGGCTGTGAAATTTGATAAACCTTATATTGCATATAATTATTTACTTACACATGTTATCCTTAATAGAGAAAAGGCGGTTGACTAGCATTCTCCAACCTACTCTGTCCTAGGCCTTCCTTTTAAGTTCTATCCAATTGCCGTTCTTTTTTCTACACATCTGCTCACAATTCTCGACGTGATGTGTTGTTTAGTTTTCTTCTTTTTCTTTTGACCTTAGGGATTCCATGTCAGGGCTTATATCGTAACGCGGTTGGGTGCCTTCCTCATCGTGCGTCCTATCTACCACCAGCGCTTTTTCTTAATTTATTCCTCAGCTGCAATCTGGTTTCATCTCTCCCACAGCCGGTCGTCGATTATGGCGAGAATCATAATCTGGTCAACGACCAGAAGACAGAAGGCTGAAACTAATCAATCTTTCCCTATTGCACATTATTCACTGTAAACCATGGTCTTCATTTGGGCTATTCTGATAAATGGTCCATAAAAACAATCTGCGATCCGTAACTACCAGCTTTTAAGTTGTTACGGAGAAAATATATACTCACCAAAAGTCAACCCTTAATTTCAATAAAATCGTGTGATGTAATCGTACGTATAACGTATGATTTGTACTAATTAGCAAAACCGCAAATTTCAGTAGGAAATATCAAACGTCCACCATAAAAATACAAACAAACACTACTGTAATCTACCCTAGGTAATGAGACCAATTATTGGATATGTTTTAGAAAAAATATTTTAAATAAAATCACCTGCCTTCTTTTTCAGCATGTGAAGCGATTGGCATAGAAGCTAAAAGTTGACGTAGACTTCGAAGACCACGACCGTTAGAATTAGAGTGCAGGACAAGCAAACTTGCTGCTTCTTGACATCTAGCTTGTAATACCAAGCTTAAAACTGTTGGCCAAAAGCGCTTGTCAGTTTCCCATGATTTAAGATTACTCAGTTTACTACTCAATAAAGTATGACCTGTTTGTTCCTTGTTCGCGCTTTCCAAAATCTCCCGAGCACAATTAGCAGCTTCCTGAGATTGTACATAAAACCAACTACAAAGATTGAATGCTAAATATCCAGGCGGTGATACCTAAATTAACAAGAATAACAGTGAGAAGCTCTATCCCAAAATTAAGTATAGCACCGACAAAATAACTAAGATCATATGAGATTTCTAATGATATGAGTGGCTTTTTAAGTTGTATTTAATTTATTCCCGTTTATATACAGTAGCTGCAAAAAGATGCACCTAGGTATGAGAAATATGAATGCTTGAGTTGCGTACTTAAAACTAGAATTTTTCACAACAAGGAAAGCAGACTAAATTAATGCGGGATTACTAATAAAATCTGGTGATAAACCTACTGGTGCAGCATTTCTAACTAGTGATTTAACTAAAACGGTAAAAAATATGCCACAAGTGTTTACCAACCAAAACAATATACTAGTAAAATGTCAAGAAAAAAAGTAGTGAAGGACCAAGAAACGGAAGAATAAGGGGAAAGACTAAGAGTAATATCAAGTGTGCTCTAAATCCCTATCATATGAGTTGATGGAATAATAGTTAAACTTGAATCTATGGAAGGACAGCTATGGCTTATAAGTATTCGGTGGTTTGTGGCTAGCAGTAGGAACGAGAATATGCGTTTCGTTCGATTAGGCACCCGACAGCTGGATATGCCTGCATCTCAGAGTTGATATTCACTATGGGACTCGAACCCCAGGCCGTTCGCTTCAAACTCTGTAGCTACTGAGTCTGGATAGCCACTGACTTGTGAGATTCAAGCAACCAGTACAAATGAATTTGTAATAGGTAAAAAAGGCATGTAACAACATGTTTGAAAAACTAGCAGGGGTGAAAGATGGTAAGAAAGTAGTCTGCAAATTTGCTGACCAGCAGTTCGATAAGCGTAAAATGTACACATACGCTGGTCTACATACGGGTATAAATGAATAGTTGGTAGTCATGACATAATAAACGATAAGTGAGTACGATGTACGTGTGAAGTGAACATACTTGAATGAAAATCAGTTCTGCAAGGTGCCACAAGAGCTCCAGTGTCTGAATCAGGTTGCCTTGAGCAAGGAGATGAGCTACCCTTGCCTCATCTGGACGGAAATTTTCTGAAAGGATATATATGTATATAAGCTCAGTTACTAAGAAATGAGAAGATTTCGTTCGAACACACAGCTAAAGCAGCTCTGTATTGTATGCTGTGGTTGATAAATCTGAAAGGGGATATTTCAAACACTACACTTACGAGTTCTGTGCTGTGCACTTTTGGAGGGCGGAGAAAACCTCTTTTCAATATACATTTATAGTATGCGTAACTTACCGAAGGAACTTTTGACAAGTCGTTTCATAAACTCATCGTTGTATATTGACGTGCCCCACTTAACATTCTCAATGAGTATTTCGTTGCGAGAGGATTCTGCGGAAGCACTTGGTTTACTGAAAACCCCTAGTTCGTTTTCTGACAACCAGACATGATTTAAAGGACCCGTGACTCCAACAACAAGCGGACCGTCCATCCTGACAGTAGCGCACTACTTCAAAATTTGGCTCAAGTATATTATGGCCTTCAGACTTTGACAGGTGTCTGGGTTATGATAGAGGAGTCTCGGTTAAGCTAGTTTATAATTCCTGCTTTTATTACTCACGAAAAGAAGAAAACGACCATCAGCGTAGTTTTCCAGGAAACAATCTAAGATGCCGTTATCTCTACTCTCCTTTTAAACTTGTTATAGCATCAGCCTTGTTGTGTGCAAGCAAAAGGAAAAAAATTTGAGTGGAGAAATAAAGAGTTTCGGAAACATTTGATCTCACTTTTAAAGTGTAATTAAGCGTCGAATAAGTTATCAAAGTAAATAGTCGCGTAGATCTTTGATACTTACGCTGACCTTAAATGTTTTACTGAACACCCCGACCCCAGCAGAAGGCACTTAGTCATGATATGTTCAGTATAGATATTCCGTGATGAGTTTTTTCCAAGAAAACTAGTCAGCCTACATTTTGTACGTCAAATCACATATACCTATGATTCAGATGAAGTTTTTTATTATCATCCTGGAAATCAGGTCTCATTAGCTCTACTATCGTGCAGTTAGGGGAGATTAGAGAAGTAGTGTGCTAATATGCTGCCTATCTGTTGTTAGACCCTTCAGAAAACTGTATCGGCGTTACAGAAACATTTATATATGATAATTCAATCACTTGTAGAGGCCTGAGTCGAGGTTGACTATGATCACCACTACAGACCAATTACTTCCACACCACTAATCATACTCCCGCCGTGAATCAAAGACAGAAAAGATTTCATCCAGAAAAGGAAGTATGCATGTGGGTGATCCCGTGGTGTCCAAAGAATACCGAGATCGTGCCAAAGGATAGGTGAAACTACCACTAGCACGGTAACCAAGATGTCAGCAAAGCATCAGCAAAGTGCGCGTACAGAGCACAACTAAACAAGAAGTTCATTGGTTCATTGATTATAAAAATGGACATTTCTATTCAGCCTTTCGAGTCTTCGTAAAAGCTGCGTCACCACATACATTTACTACGCTCCTATACTCATGTGACTGTAACATTAGTGATGTAAATGAGTCGACAAAATAAATAATTATGTCGGTCTTAGATATTGATTCTGATCTCATTAGTTGTATTGGACAAACCCACGTGAAGGCGCTCGGTCACGAATCCACCACAGGTTGACGTACCCAGTAACAGTCTTATTTCTCATGCTCCTTGGCATTTGTACCATCATAAAATATACCTCCTATCCTTATCATTCCTGACTTTGATTTAACTTGGCTCTGGGTATCTTCGATATGGAAGATGTTACAGATAAATGATATGTTCGGCATTTAGGATGCTTGAGGCTATTACGAGTTTACCTTAGTCGATAAACGCGAACGAGACTTTTACCAGCTTCCAGGAAGGCTACCCTGAATCCCAGAATCGAAATAGAAGACTTTGTAGGCGTAGAAGTATATTCTACAAGCACCCAGCAATCCCAGTACAATCAAGCATACAACTCTCGTTTATTTATACAACATAACAACGTCCTTGAGACAGTTAAGAAAATAGCATACTAAAATACACTGTAGCCAATCACAGCCATTGATTTTCCTGGTGGGAATTGAAATCTCAAGGTCATTTGATCAGCCCCTGCTGGCGAACGTGAAAACCGAAATACGGCATTATCAAGCGAATTTTGGGGACCTAACATCCCCAACACTCCTCCCCTTTTTAATAGCGTGTTCTCCTGTGGTTGACTTGCATCTTGACTATTGTTCGCCGCTGTCTGAGGGGATACCTTCGGGAACGAAGAACAGCTTGCTGCTGAGTTTCTTCTCGTGGCGAGGCTCTCGGTAGGTTGAAGGTATCACGCAAGATGTCAAGGGGAAGGCTTTCTGCTCTTGATGGGCGATCTGGGGCTAGCCGTCTGCGTATCTGATTGCGATGACGTGACCATTTATCACCTCCTACCTCTACTTCGTACATAACTCGACCAACCCTTCTGACCACTCTTGCTTCTACCCAAGGACCATGGTTCGTTCTGTAGTCGCGGGCAAACACAGGGCATCCCACCTCGTAAGCGGATTGTCTTTGCTGCTTTGTCTCTACTGATGAGGGTGCATTGGTCGGATGCATCAGGCTGTGGATCGTTTTCAATCTTCTTCCCATCAGGATTTCAGCTGGGGACTTTTGCTCCGGTAACAATTCATTTGGTGTTGTCCGATAGACGTACAAGAAATTTTGTAACGTTTAGGCTGGCGTCCCCTCCCCTTTTGACTTGAGCAGTGCTCTTTTAAACGTATCCACAAACCTTTCCGCCTGCCCATTCGATTGCGGGTGGTATGGTGGCGAGCGTAAGTGTTTAATAGCTAGCCGTTGACAGAAATTCTGGAATTGGGAAGAGGTGAATTGAGAGCCAATGTCGGATACGATCACATCTGGTATGCCATTTCGTGAGAAAATTTCAGTTAGGAGCTGTATAGTCTTAGTTGTAGTGGGCGGCATAACGGGGCTGATTTCCGGCCATTTAGAAAAGGCGTCGACGACAATTAAATACATAGTTCCATTTATTGGGCCAGTGAAGTTGACATGTATCCTGGACCAAGGATTCTCAGGTTTGGGCCATGAAACCGGCGGAATTTGGGCATTCATCTTTGCCGCCTGCTGACATCTCATGCATTTTTCAACCAACGCTGTGACATGTTGATCCATGTGAGGCCAGTATGCATAACTCCTGGCTATGGACTTCATTCGTTTAATCCCAGGATGACCAAGATGGAACTGTCTCAGCACTTTTGCACGAAGGGATTCTGGCACCACTACTCTTTCACCAAACATCAGGCAATCGTTGACGATGCATAGTGACTCCCGCCGCTGATACAGTTGCTTCATGTCACCTTCAAACTTTTTCGACGGCCAACCGTTAGTGACATATTTCATCGTCATCTTGATGATGGGGTCGTTTCTAGAAGCATTTTGTATGTCTGTTGCAGACACCGGTAATGCGCGAACTGCGGTTGTCAGATAACATTCTGCGTGGTTCTTCGTATACGCTTCTGGGTCATGTCGTTGTGATACCAGGCTGCATATGGTATTTAGCGGGACACCAGCCAATTTTAGCTGGTCGAACCAATCTAAACCAAGTAAATTTAGATCAGCTGGCGTTATATAGCATACCCCAGTAAACGACGAATCTCGGAAAGCAACTTTACATTCCAATTGTCCTAACAGACGAAGATAATTACCACATGCTGTACGAGGCTTTTGTGTTGTGTGCTGCAGGCTTGGGCTGCCCAATTTGGTCCAATTTTCGCGTGAGAGGATAGTGACATCAGATGCAGTATCTATTTGCATTCTACACAAATAACCGTTAATATTAAGAGTAATAAATTTCCTCTCACCTGGTGATGAGCTTTGGCAGGAAGATATTAGGCTCAATGCATTGGTACTGGATCTAGGAACAGGCTTCTTAGCACTTCTGGATCGCTTTGGCTTTTTCTGTAGGCAAAAGCCATCTTTATGACCGATGACTTTACACTTCCTGCATCTATGCTGCCTAAATGGGCAGTTCCGTACATAGTGCCATGAACCGCAGTGCCAGCAAGCAGAAGGTGGATTCATTTTGGGTTTTTGGGCCGAATTGGAATTTTTCTTTTCACTAATGGAATGCACGTATGATGAGAGGCCATTGTTTTCGACCAAGGAGGTATCATGCTTCAAGTTTACTAATCTCTGGCACTCTGCAGTTATTTCTTGAAGCGAGATGTTTGGGCACTGTTCAATTTTACTTAGGATTCTGGTTCTTATATCAGCATCGTCGGGAGATTGTAAGCTGCACACAAACACAAGGCACTTAAACTGATCTTCCGTCATTGATGATAATTTAAATCGTTCGCATTCACGATTTACTAAGCCAGCATGCTTTACCCAGTCATCTTCATTTGACTTGATTATTTTGAGGCATTGATAACGAATATTAAAGAGAGATGACTGTTCAGAGAAGATTTGCGACAGCGTATCAATTGTAGCATCAAAAGAGAAATCTCGTGGGTTCTTTGGGAGGATGAAATTATTATAACGTTCGTGTTCGATTGTGCCGAGCTTTCTCAAAAGGATTCTGACTTTGGTGGCGTCATCAAGATTGTTGAGGTCGACCTTGAACAAATCCTCATACTTCTTAAACCAAGACTCGAAAGTCACACCAGCAAGGCCATCAAAATGAAATTCATGAATGGAATTAACTATCGAGTCTGTATGCGGATTATATGAATCATCGGCAAAACCTCTGTGATTCAAATTCATTTGTTTCATTAACAGCTCCAACATACGTTCCTGGAACTGTTCATATCGTTTACCTTGACGTTCCAGTAAAGATTCTAACTGTTCAAGATTAATTGACATTGTGAATTGTGAGCCCCGTCGCCACTGATATGTTCGGCATTTAGGATGCTTGAGGCTATTACGAGTTTACCTTAGTCGATAAACGCGAACGAGACTTTTACCAGCTTCCAGGAAGGCTACCCTGAATCCCAGAATCGAAATAGAAGACTTTGTAGGCGTAGAAGTATATTCTACAAGCACCCAGCAATCCCAGTACAATCAAGCATACAACTCTCGTTTATTTATACAACATAACAACGTCCTTGAGACAGTTAAGAAAATAGCATACTAAAATACACTGTAGCCAATCACAGCCATTGATTTTCCTGGTGGGAATTGAAATCTCAAGGTCATTTGATCAGCCCCTGCTGGCGAACGTGAAAACCGAAATACGGCATTATCAAGCGAATTTTGGGGACCTTACATCCCCAACAATAAATGCGTTGGTTAATTCTCAATATCTCTGAGATCCTCAGTCCCTCACATTAGAACTTATACCATTCTATTTTTTAAATTAAACCCTGACTTTGCTGCGTCACATCTAACTTCCACGAGCAGTGGTTGATCAAAAACCTTTCATAGTCCCTCGCACAAGTGGAGACACCCATACGAATAAAATGTGTTCCTTAGTTTCAGTATGTTTACCAGCGATGACCTAAAACTGAAAATCCAAAAACGCGCTGCATGTTAATTAGGGATCATAATCAACGGCCTAAAATAAGGTTAGCTATTTCATGATATACAGTTATACAAATTTTGGCAGTAGAAAAGCTGCTAAGATCTTCTAATGGCTTGTCGAGTCGTGACTGACTACGATAACCTTCACCAAAACAACTACATGCCTGTCACAAAGAAGGTGAAATGATCGACAGAAGTGAATTTATTTTCTGGTGATTTCATGGTATCCAAAGAATACCGAAATCGTGCCAGAAAAGAGGAGCGAAATTACAGACGGTGGAGCCAAAATAGCACTTGCACAAACAGAAACATGTTATACACAAAAAGTTTCAGTAAAACAATCACTTTTACAATTGGTTATAATAATGAATGTTTCTTTCAAACCATAATAGTCGATTCACTGCAATCTAGTCAAGTCATTAGTCATTATATTTTAGAAGGCTTGTTTCAGCCATTGTTCAAGTCTTGGGTTCTTCGACAGCTTTAAGTCGTCCTTGTTTGCTATCAAAATAACTCAGTGATATACAAGCTTTATCTACTAACTATAAGTCATCTGATCCCCAGCAGTGAGATCTGTTATGTCAAGATAAAACTGCAGATGGTCCTAGACGAAATCGCAGATCTCTGCTGTTTATTTTTTCACTTCTTCGGTTAAGAAGGTGACCACATATTTTTAGGAAACTTTTCCTATATCCTGCCTAGTGGACTTAAACATCTGTTGCAAAACACGGTCTTGGTGGACCGTAGTAACTTTTATGTGGCTAACAAGCAATGGTACTTATAATATAAAGACTAAAAGGTCACCAAAAGCACTCTGACTAGTTTTGAAAACCTAAGTTTGGTACGCGCTTTGTTTATTTTTCTAATTTTCTCCAAACTTTTTTCTTAAATATAGGACGCATCTAATTGACCTTATGTGGAACGCTTCCACGAAGAAAACGCGATCGGTGAAAAGTAAATATTTACTATTGTACTCGTTTTGTTTAACTGTACCAAAAACACTTACTTGTGCGCAACGTTCTTTTCGCGTTACTGCCATTTTTCATAACTTGCTGCTTTCTATGAAACGCCTACTGTCTCCTTCAATAAATATTCTACCATGGATTTATTGTTATATTACGTGAGGGGACAGTATGGAACATTTAGTGGTGATCATAGTCTGTTAGTGGGACGGTTGTTTAAAGATATGGTTCCTACAAAGCAGGCGGCTCGTAAGAGTACGGGTGGCAAGGCACCCAGGAAGCAGTTGGACTTTAGCACCAGATCCTACGAATCTTCTCAAAGGGGAGGTGTTAGTGGGACATAAATGAAATTAAAGCACAACTACGTTGCTGCGCGCTGATTGGCTAAATTTCTATCCAATCAGCGCCTGATCGAAGCTTGGAGAACAGGATAGAAAATTCTCGTATTATTAGCTGCATGCTGATTGGTCAAATCCAGTCCAGTCGATCATGTGAATTTTCTTCTAGAAGTTTTCTTACGTAAAGGCTATAAATAGACTAGCATTGTATTTATCTTTGCCTTCTTAGCCTTCAAGCCTTCTTGCTTTCTTTGCCTTGGCTTCGCCATCACCTCCAGCTTCTTTTCCTTGCTATTTTGGAATACAATCCTTCCTGTTCAACCGTGTTTTGATTTGTGTTACTTGTCCAGTGTTTTGTGTCAAGAATACTAAGCAATAAGATTTAGCCGGGAAATATCTTAAACAACCGTTACAACATAGTCAATCTCGACTCGGTCACTAATTAAACCTAATAAATTTCTTTACATTATTTTATATATCAATGAATGTCAATGAAGTTCCTAGTCTCCCAAGTTGTTGACCTGTCTCCTATTATATGACAGTGATTGAAGCCGTTGTTATCCTCATCACCATCAGTACTCTTGTCATCAGGCTATTGATTTGTACTTTTATTTAATTTTGTGATCTAATCTACTTTTATCACTAACTTTTAGCGGTGTCCGAGTCGAGATTGACTATGACCACTACTAAATATTCATTACTATCCCATCACAAATCATAAAAATAAATCCAGGGTTCAGTTTTCATTTGAAGGAGAAAGTAGGCGTTACATAGAGCAGCAAGTTATGAAAAATGGCAGCAACGCGTAAAAGAATGCTGCGCGTAAGTTGGTGTTTTTGGTACAGTTAAACAAAACGAGTACACTAGCAAACGTTTATTTTTCACCAATCTCCTTTTCTTCATATAAGTGTCCCACTATAAACTCATTAACTGCCTTGAATAATTTGGTAATTTCATGTATGCATTTAATTATTATTGTATGTTAGGGTGAGGCTTAATATGGATCCAGATTGGTAAGAAACTGTTTGCTTGAATATGTTGTTATAATTCACGGTGTGGGAATTTCCGACGTTATTGATTCTTCTTTTTTCTTCCACTTTTTGTACTTTAGCTCTTATTTAAAATTCTTGTAGTAATGATTTATATTTCTCAGTCTTATGCTTATAGGCTTTTATTATTTAGCCTTCGTTAAGATTTCCCTTTATTCTACATTTTTTTAAATTCCTAATGTTAGATCACTTAAGTAAGGTCATGTTTGACTCAACCTAAGGATACCGCGTAGGATGATTTGCCATGGCCGACCTTTGACTGCCCACTGAGAATGGATACTCAAATCCTTTTAATTTGACGTGATGATTATTTTTTGAGGATACTCTCACTGATACATAGGTATCTAACTCTAACAAAATAAAAATCGTTTTACTGCCTATTGCAGTATTTTGTAGTACAGAAACCTTTGATACCGCAAGCTTTATCGTTTTACTTTTTTTATACTGTTGATGTAATTTGTTTTTCTTGTCAAACTAAACTAATCATAGAATTTGTTTTTTTATACACTCTATTACGACTGACTCAAGAAAACTTCGTAAGCAATACAGGAGCACGTACGTTGGTTCAATCACTCTGGTTCGTTACTCCTCTGCTTCTAAATCACATATTGCCATTTCTGTCGTTTGAGTGACTAAGATCCCAGTTCCACTGAGATTCGCATGCTGTTAAATAATAAGTGAGAGATTGGTAAAAGCCTTTTGTAAGATCCAAAATTATTTCCCTGGGACTCTTCTTTCAGTCATTTCTTTTTTCAAATCTATTGACAGATTGTTATTGGCTATAAATTTCTTGTAATAACAAAGAGAAGCGTACAAGTTGGCACATAAGTAGTACAGTCGAAGTAATTAATAGTACAAAGTAAAAAAATGAACTTGAACAATACCTTTTCTGACAGCACAGTTGCCAATAATATTATAATCAAACCATAGGATACTAAGCAATTCATGATATAAGAATATAATCTGATCACTAGTTAAGCTTGGTCAAAAACAGTGTGTTAATTATATACAAAGGAAATAAAGCTCAAATAATCTGCAGAAGTTGACAATTAAATTGTAAGATGATGATAACACAAACAATACGAGATTCATTATTAGCTATCAGCCGTAATAAACATACCTAGCAAATAGAAAAATAGTACCATTGTTATTAGGATAAAACAAGATCAGTCAGTTCACAGAGTGGCAATGTAGCTACCTCCGTGTTATGGTAAAACAGCTACATCAACCTTAACAACAGCAAAGAGTTTGCTAACATTCAGAGTGTGGTGACGATTAGGTGAAAAAACAGCTTCAAACAAGCTTAAAATGATTAAAATGTACATAGAGTAAGTGGCCATATATATAAAGACAAACAAAAAGTCGGTATATGATAATCAAAGGTATTTCTTTTCTATATCGTGGCTAGTGGTACCCAGGAATGTCGAATTCGTACTCTGATGGTTACGTATGAGCCAGTACTGAATTCAGAAAGACCTCCGTGAACACAGTCAAACATACTGTATTTGGAATTGGAACCATCGTTTCGCACAAATACCATGTAGTGTAACACTTCCACGAAGAAAACGCGATTGGTGAAAAGGAAACATTTGTTATTGTACCCATTTTGTTTAAGTGTACTAAAAACACTTACTTACGCTCGACTTTCTCTTTTGCGTTGCTGTCATCATTCATAACTTGCTGCTCCCTCTGTCGCCCACTTTCTGCTTCAAATATATTCTTCACCCTGGATTTTCTTATACTTCATTGACGGGCTAGTAATTAGTAATTAGTATTAAGTGGTGATTATAGTCGATCTCGACTCGGTCACAACTAAAACCACATGATAACACAATGAATGCTTGAATAATGAACTTCCACGTACGTATAAGCGCATGCACGCAAGAAAGAGTTTTCACCCTTTGGCCAGCACGTAGAACTTTTGACCAGAACTTGAGCATTTCTAACAGTTGATAAGCCTGCTTCTAAAGACGGACGGTGAGTTGTTTAAAAATGTTAAAATAAACCCTGGAATCTTGAAACTCCCGAGATTCGGTGCCATCTGAATCTGTCTTCTTTGTCACTAAATCTTAGTGACATGTTAGCAGTCTCCATCTTAATGGCTGATAATTATATATCTGAGATGCTCTCTTCTTCGTCTTACTCCTATCTATGAGAGTAGCAGTAATACAGCTATCAAAGTAAAGTGACTGTGTGAAACTAAAGCAAGATGGTTAGTAAAAACCAACTAATGAAATTGATACGTAAGGAACACGTAAAACTTAATAATCAAAGTGTCATTTGAAATCTTCTGTAACCATAACACATTACTGAAAGTATTGCTTATTATATATTTGGGGATGGATAATAATGTATTAGTTTTGCTTTGTGCTCATCAAATGAAATTAAACTTTGTCTTGAAGTGCAGTTTAGGTTACAGTTTCCACAACTAATATACTCTTAAATATTTAGAAGAACTCTTAAGGGATGCACAATGTTTGTTTATAATGAATATCAACACACATTCATTCATTTGACTACACTCTTGTCTAGATCAGTTCAACTTCTTAGACTATTATCGTTGTTGTTGTTGTAAATCTTCGTAATTGACTTCTGATTTCGTACTGCTCATTGGGAGCAAGTTGTCACTGTTTAGGCAATAAAGCAATAACCCAGAACACAGAATCTAGGTGTCATAAACTTACTGTTGGTTGTTGTTGGGTTTATTGTCTTGAAGCTTTTAAAAGCAAATTAATGTGTATGATTATGTTTCCTAGTAAATCTATGAAATTTCCATCAACTTCTGTGAACAATTATTTAAATAGTAAAGACACTAAATTTATTGACATAAACAGAATATAAAATAATCAGTTTAATTGCAGTACAGATAAACTTTAAAAACGTATCTAGTTCTTTAGAATAGTTGTATTTGAAATATATAAATAATCAAAATATTTACCTGTTACTTGTATCAAAAACAGGCTAATGATTGATTGAAAGGAGTCAAACTAAGTAAACAAATTAACAAACATGATAAATATATAATAATATAAGGGACAAACTTTTCTATAATCCATTATTTTGATCTAAAAATACATATGTTACAATTTCTATCAGTTTGTTTTAGTTGATACTGAACAATCATTTCACAATTATGATTTAGTAATAACTCCCATAATTTAAGTTGATTGTATGTTGACATCATAAACCATTCTATTTCAGAATAATTTTCACATCTCTTTATTTGATAAGAATTAGGTAAATAATCCGCAAAGTAGTTATTTAAATCACTGAAACATTCTATCAATCTAAGATTATTACATTCTGAAAATATCATCCTTCCTTGATGTGGTGAAACTTTATCAATCTCCATGAGTATATAAAAACATTTACTTTGTGTTATATTGTTCAAAGGCAAGTCGTTCCGTGATTCCTCTTGTTGATGTACAGGTGAACTGGTAGCTATACGTTCTTGAAAAGTGGGAATTTCTGAAATAGTTTTAGCAGCTGAATTAACACATAAATCATTATATTCTAATTTTTGTTTTTTAGGAGGAAACCGCAGTTCTGTTTCATTGTTTTCCTCTTCTTGAAAATACCTTCTATAGTGTCTTTCTTTTCGCTTTAGTTTAGTTTTGATTTGTTTGAGCTGATTAACCATTTCATCTAACCCGTAAAAAGTTGCTTCTTCAACTAATTGATCCAATTCTGTAAAATTAGGATCTAAATTAACTTTATTTGTACGTAGAAAATTGAGCACATGTCTAAATAATGTTCCATCACGATCTATAAAATAATGTTGTTTCATAGTATCTAATACAATTGGTATTGTGCCGTTGAACATTTTGCCTAAAATTGAGTTTGGGTACCTGTATCATGCAAAAATGCAAAACATTAAACAATCGTGAGCGATCTTTTGTTCTTTTAAAACTCATTGCTTAAGAAAATTTAAAAATGAATGGGATCATATAATGTGTATTGAATTTCAAATTTTGTATTTGAATCTGCATGTGAGATTTTATTGTGTCAGTAACTCTCCTTATATGTAATGAATTTATTCACACGGTCCTGTTGACTAAGATAAAGACCTTGGTTATCTTTAGTACAATAAACACATGACTACATATTTAGAAGTCAGCAGAAGAAATATTTCGAGTTTGTGACCACTGTAATGTTATCTAACACAAATAACAAAGAAATTTAAATCAGTAGCTCACGAGTAATTGGTTGAATGTCCTACAGAAATGAATAGACTTCATGTTATCACACATAGGCGATGAATACACCGCATACTACAAACAAATTCTTTAGCAATGCTTCTTTTGATTCAGAGAGTTTTTCAAGACTGTTTAGTAAAAAGTATGTGATATTTAGTATGCATACGTGTATGTCGCTTTCGTACAAAATCAACGGAAATGTCTGTTCACTATAAACTATATCAACCATAAATACTCATTCGAAATTCACAAAAACAGAATTCTCCAATTAATTTTGAAACGAATGATATATTTTAACTCAATCCATAAAATTCCAATAATCTGTGTCCTGTTTCAGTATGGAGAGGGACACTCATCTACGTACATTCAAGAATTATTCAGTAACTTTCAAATTTTACAAATTTGAAGTCACAGAAAATAGGTGAACTGATGCAATAAACTATTTCTGTATTTAAAGACTAAAAGTCTAAAGCTTTATTCCGGGATTTTTTGGGATATTTAATACTATGAATGATATGATAACAAAAATGTGGAAACACGGTAACTATAGCATTTCTTACACTTCTTAAACATGTATGCGGTTCGAGTATATTGTCAGAAATTATATAGAATCAAGTTCAACATCAAATCGGTTCCAGTTAATTGGAAGTTTTTCAGGTTTAAAGTCAGGAGGCCTCATTCATTTTAAAGCTAGTTTTTTTACATCATCTGGTGTGCATAGTACTGATAGAAAGTCAGCGAATAGTGACTAAATTCCATATTCTAATCTTCAGTACTAACCTGATGATGAAACAAAGTTAGAAAAAGTGATAGACAGTAATTAAGCTGGGAAATTAATTAGAATGATGAGTTATAGCTTGGTCGGTTATCGAATATCAAGAATTCATATTTATGAAAGAGTAGTAAATGGTTGGTTCATTGAATTTCAGGATTATCAGCTGTTCTAATTTTAGTAATGAAACTAACATGGATGGTTTCACAATGTTTGTTCATGGATATTTTAGTTTTAGTAAAGTAACTAGCTGGCCTTAACTAAAAGTACACAGAGTTTTATGTTCAGCAGTAAGTTGCTTTCCGATAGATATGCAGTTTCTGTAAAACGAGGTGAATTTTAGCGTCCACTCAGTCGTATTTGAGGCAGTCATTGACTTTTTGATTAGATTTGTTCGTAGATTTAGAAATAGTAGATGACAGCACGTTTATTGAAGATAATGACAATGAATAATGTGGAAACTAATTCAGTCACATTAAAAGTAGATTTCCTTGCCTCCAAATGCGAAATAGTGTTTCATGACTGACCTGCACCATGACAGAGATTGATCTTGGGAGCCTCACTGATATTGATTTGCTGGTAATGAAATTTCGACACTGATTTCGAGATTTCCCTTGGTTTTGTCGATTCGCACCACTTTTGACGTAAGCATGATGTTGGTCTGCCAGCGGAAGGATGGCTTTACTGTGCATTAGGTAGCCCTGCATTATAGAGGCTGCGCAACATGGTATATTCTGAGAGTCTTTGATAACAGATGTTTCGTGGGACGAATGATTGAGTTGTGTGCTTACGCATGAGGTTGATGAGACTGAGATGGTTGCTCAGTTGAGTTGAGTGGGTCGTGTATCACTTGGTTCTAAACACTTCTAGCCTTGACGAGCGATTAAATCACTTTTCGAATCAAATTTAACCCATTTAAATTTTTATTGAACAAAATTATGTAGTATGTTAAGCTTTTCACAATTAACTATTAAGTTATTGCCTTTAACACATCAAATTAAACAATAATTGTACATATAACAACTGAAAATCTTTAAGTTTACATTCATTTAGTAAGACTTCATTCTGTCTTTACTTTAGTGTCTTCTTCTAGTCCAGATTTCTTTATTGTATGTGTTGACTTTATCAATAATTGGGTTGCATTTGAGCTTACATGTCGTCATACATACATAAACAACTAGTACTAAAGAATTCAAATAGATTTAAGGACAGTGGAGCATATTACTGGGTTTTTTTCAGACTGGATTAATGTATTAGATATATACGCACCATAATTCACCTTCAGTTACTGATTAAATTTACGCTCTTTTCAACCTCAACTATCCTTTTTCACTACTTACCAAAGTCAAAGTTGCTCTAGGCCAGAAATTTTATTACTGTAGCCTTGAGCAATCTAACCTTTATAATGTAAAAACGATTTTTTGCTTGTGTTATCTTATCACATGAAAACTAAAGAAATTATAAATCCCTAGAAGGCAAATTCATTTAGAACTTAATTGTATGACATATTCATGAAATAGCTCCTTGATGGCGTATTTACTAAAAAATAGATATATTCAATCTTATAACTTAAAATAGTACTGTTATACATTTTATCAGTTCTCCTTAATACTGATCTGAATGATCGAATTCTAAGATTTTCTTTCTATTTTTCACGTATAGCAAATGAAGTCGAAAGATGAGAAATCAGTACACATTGTTTTAATCAAACAATGAGATTTGTTATTTTCAGATGATATATTTTAGAAACAAATAAGTCACTTCTAAAATTAAATCCGAAAAAGCACTGAGGATTTTGGATATATTTGGGAAGTAGTGATTCATAGGTGTTTGAAAGTATAGAATAAGAGAAATTCATTTTTTGTGTTAAACAATACTTATGAGTCATTTTATTCGATTTCAATATAATAGAATCAAATCCTTTTCCAGGAAACGCTTGTTACAACAATAAAGGGGATTTTGTTATGTAAGGCCAGCATATTGTGTTTCGTATTCTTCTTGAAGCATAACTGACGATTAAAAATTTATATGTACTGATCAAAGCAGTACCATTAAGATTACAGTACTTGGTTTCAAACCGATAAATCATCGTTTTTGAATCTTTCTTCATATACTTTAGTTAGAGAAACACTGTATTATCACTAACTCATGTTTAAAATATGACTTTAGACTGAGTACACGGTAATTAGGTTATCCAATAAATATTATATATGATCAAGCACTTCTTCTTCAGTTCAAAGTAAATATGGTGTAGAAAAGAAAGAAAGAAAGATATACTTCTATTGTCTAGTAGGAAATTACTGAATTCGGAGAAATAGTAAAATACCATGATATTTCAAGTAAAGTTTGGTGTTTCAGCTTAAAGCAAGTATTTATTTTCAGCTGAAGTGATTAACTGGGAAGAAAATATTTTCAAATGACGAGAAATGTAAATGTTGTTGACTTTTTAAATCCAGGTGCACAAATAGTATTTGAGGTGTAAATTGTGGTATTATTTCATACACATAGTCCCTTTTTGTTATTTTGGATAGAACTAGTACAAAGATTTTACTCAATTCTTTGTTCTTGATTTCCTTAAGACGTTATCAGTGATGACACTATCTTCTTTATGCTGAAGGACAAAACTTATGACAAAAATTAATGTTTTGGTCGAAGCCTAAATTTAATACACTGAGTCAGTATAAAAACTGAAGGTCATCGGCTTCTGGATAAAATAATCAAAATTAAGTAGAAATTAAGTAGAAAGTTATTTCGAATATGTATTCATGTAAAATGTGAAGGTGAGTAGATTGCTTAAGTACCTCGTTGAAGTAATATGTACTTTTGTGATAGTTTTTATTCACAGTATCCTGCTTTGCAAAGAAATTTAACTATGAGCCTCATATCTAATTTTTGAAATTACAATTCTGTTGGAAAATAGTGATCAGTATTAAATTTCAAATAAGTAGTATTTTGTATTTCACAATAAATGTTTTTGTGATGCTAGCTTGTCATCAAATGCATTTAGGTAATTCTTTTTAGATAATTACATTTTGAGAAAATGTATCTAAAATTCTAAACAAAAATTGTGGAAATAAAACAGAGTCAAGTTTCCTTTACTAAATTATTTAATTTTTGATTGAATAACATGATGTCTTCAGGTATTGTTTGAATGATCTTCATTAAAATCTAACTGACTGATCGTTATAAAAAGTTAGATAAACATTATAACAAATACCTATATCGTTTTTGCCGCTATCTTATGATCATTAAAATGTAAGGTAGGCTGATTAGTCTTCTATTTTCAATCATCAACATTTCTTCTGTAATTTACTTATTCTAATGGAATATACATTCATAAATTTTTGAAGTACATAGCATTTTAGGATTGTCTTCTAAAGATGGGCCATTTAATAATACTGCATATTGTTTTATAAGATATTGAGAAAAGTTGAGATGATACGCTTAAACTACTCATTTTATCTAGAGGTAAACAAGCGGAATATTATAGTTTTACATCTTACCTAGTAATATGATATTAATTACTTAATTTTTGCTTACTTTGTTAAAGCTTTTAATGAAGATGTGTACAATGTACCACCAACATCTATGTGTACTGGAGCTGAATATCTAGTTGGACTGGCAGGCTGAGGTACACCAAGTTTAGCCCAGTGCAGTACTGGTTTTTTATTAGAAGTATCGTATAATTTAGATTGTGGTTGCTGCTGTTGAATTCCATGCTGAAATCTCAGATAATTACTATTATTATTAGTATTATTCGATCTAAGTTGATCACTTGTGAGTTTTTCTTGTGACTCCATAAATGAAAGTTCACTGTTGTCATTGTAGATATTATTCGTTGACAGCTTTACAGATTGTTCTGTATTTGTTTTATACAGTAAATTACTTCTATCAATACAGTCGATGTTCGCGTTATTACTTTTTGTCACATTATAGCTGTCATAATTAGAATGATTGCTGTTGTCATTATAAATGTTGTTGTTAGAGCTTAGTTTTGCTGATTCAACAATTGTTGAGGCCGAATCATTCAACATATCTAAAAGTAATATTAAATCGGTTGATAATCTGTTGTCAGTATTAGAATATTCTTGATACTGTTTTATTTCATTGCATAACTGGTATAATTTAGAAGGATTCCATGTACTAGCCTCACTGTTATCTTGGAGCGTGGTTATGGGTTTGATGGTTTCAAAGGTATTGATAATCTGTGAGTTGTCAGTCGCATGATCATAACTTTCCGTAGCTATTTGTTGACATGGTTGTGAATGATTGACAAGATGTTTTAGGTCTTCATTTAATCCACATTGAATATTATTAAGATCACCTTGGTTATGATTGACATATTCATCAACTTTATTTTCATGTTCTGTATACTCTTGTAATATGTTTGAATATTGAGAGTTCTTTGAATTTTGTTTGAGTATATTTTGAGCATAAGAAGCTGTCTGTATAAATTTGAAAAGTCCTATTGTTCTATCAAACGTCGATTCATTTGTGTCTGTTGTACTAGGTAGAACTGAAGTTGAAACTGGAGTATGAGATGAGAACTCAAGTAGTGAAGTGATCTGTTTAGGTATCATTATGCCCTATAAGTTTAAACAAGTATTAGATCATTTATTATGTTCTAAATTTAGTGACAACTTTGTACATAATAAATAATTAATATAATATACAATAATAAATATAATTTGTAGATTTTTTTTTCACAAAAACTTACCACAAAAATCATAGGTTTGAATTTCAGTTATCACAGTGTTATAATACTGATGTTGTGTTCATCTTCAGCCGAGGATATTTACACTTATAGTACTAATGAACTTTGGTAATCTAGAACTATTGAAGTTGAAACGATAATGTTGTATCGGATTGTATGAATTCACATAAATTGTTCTCTAAATTTTCACTGGATTAAATGTTCAGTAGAAAGTGTTTACACTAAATCTTTATGAGTATTTTGTCTGTTTGTGGCAGAAAAAACTCAAAACTCAAGTAAAGTTGGTTAGCTTTACTGAAATTCGATCAGTGATATATTTCACCTCATGCTGTTTGAGTAATATACTAGTCACATTATCAATTTGGTAGGTAATAAAATCATGTAAACTAGGAGTCTGGAGGTTTAATAGAATAAAGATGTTCGTAATCTTAAAGAACACAAGAGGAATACAATAGCTAAACTGTTAAGTTCAGTAACTAATTCTTTATGAAAGAGTAGCTCACAACTTTTCACATAATTTATTCAGCTTTTGACTAAATCCTAGAAATAAATTATAATGATAGTAATTATCAAGGTAATAGCGAATTTTGGTGGCGGTCACTTGATTTTTAGTGTACAACTCTTATTAACCAAAGGTACTGTTAGAATAAAAAAAAATTAGTGCAAGAAAATTGAAAGAACTTATTCCATATATTAATACCCAAGAAATGTACATGTAGGTTGAACTCACTTTTTTTAGAAATGAAACAGTACGGTTTATTAGTTTCAAGAACAACGGTGTACCACCATTAAAACTAAGACACGATTTTATTATTCCCGTATATATATATATATATATATATATATATATATATATATATTAGTGAGTAACGTGTTTCCGATCTTAAAACATCCAATACTAAATGATCACCTCAAGGCATTTCTCTTTATAAATAGATATTCATTGTCTGTCAGTGTTACACAGGCTCAGATGAATGCTCTACGAAAGAATAAGCAATGAAGAATGATGGAGGATGAAGAAATGAGGCGAAACAAAGTACAAAAGAAAATGAATGAGTTAGCCGGTAAGAATTTGAAAACAAAATATTTTAAAAAATTAAAGTAGGTTTGCAGTGACAATGCTAGAACGATGTTAACCTACATTTTACCTTTAGGCTAATTTTATAAGTTAGAATTAATTAGCCTGAGGTAAATTAAATAAAGGTTGAATAGAAACTGAAGTTTCTAAGTTATAAAGAAACCTGAAAAAGGATAACTGGCCAATAAATATCCATGCAGAAGCAAACCAATGGATGGAAGTATTTCAGAAAAAATAAATATTTTTTTTATGAAAACATAGAAGTGAATTTCTTATAGTAACATTTTTGTGCTATAACAGAGGCAGTGAAATTGATTTCTACACTTAAAACCCTAACGTAAGTATCAACTTGTTGTGTCAAAACTCTTATTTGCTAATGAAGTAATCATAAAAACGTTTTGGTTTAGAAGAAAAGAATTGTGAAATATGACTATAAGAAATTCTAAATATCAAAAGAAAGAAAATGGAAGAATTCAGTTATTAAAACCTATAAAAAAGTAGGCTTCGAAAGAGATTTATGATGACTTTATAAGTATCAGTATCAAGTTTTGACTTGATAAGGTTAAATAAATTAAGTTACGAAATGTCGGGAATTCAGATTAAAATCCTCAAGTTAGCTATATACTAAACGGGTAACCTTAGTTACGTATGACCATTATTGCTCGAGCAAAACTTCAACAATACAACCGAGTACCTCAAGAGAAAAAACATATTTCTTAGAGTGTGAAATTCAACAAGCATTCTATTGCTTCCTTTGCAGGTCTACCCGATCGCTACTCATTCTTTTCGTGTCTATCTCCGATTGTCGGCGTAACGTGTTCCTTGATCTTCTCTGACCTTGAAGTCAGGGCTTGTCCCATGACACACTTTGAGGCTTTCCTCAGTGTGTTCTGTCCACTCGCTTCACTTCTTCCTGATTTCCTCCTCCGCTGGAATCTGGTCTGTCCTCTCCCATATTAGGTTGTTGCTGACGGTGTCTGGTCAGAGGATCCTAAGTACCTTGCGTAGACAACTGTTAATAAACACTTGTATCTTATGGATGAGGGCTTCGGTAGTTTTCCAAGTTTCTGCCTCATACATAGAGCTGTCTTGATATTTGTGCTGAAGATTCTGATTTTCGTGTTGATTTTTTGAGTTCCATGTGTTCTTCAATTGTAGAAATGCTGCCCTTGATTTGCCGATCTGCGCCTTCATATCTATGTCAGTTCCACCCTGATTGTCAATGATGCTGCCCAGATATATAAAGGTTTTTACATCATCCAAAGCTCCTCCGTCAAGTGTGATTTGGTTGATGCATGTTGTTTAGCATCGGACGATCTTGGTTCTTCCATTGTGTATGTTGAGCCCTTTTAGTGCAGAAGCTGCTGTTAAAATGGTCGGTTTCTTCTGCATTTGTTTCTGCGTGTTCGATAGAAGGGCTCGATCGTCTGCGAAGTCCAGATCTTCTAGTTACATCCGACCTGTCAACTGTACTTCGTGCTTCCTCTGAAATGATGACATCTCAATATTCCAGTCAATCACCAGCAGAAAGATGAAGATTATGATTAAGTAAACTTTCAGATACTGGTGTTGACTTAGAACGAATGAATAGGCATTCCCCCATGCACTATTTCGCATTTTCATTCGACATACGAGTTTCTTATGATGGTGAATATCTTCTCAGGCCCGCCATAGTGTTTAAGAAGCCTCCATAGTGTGATCTGGTTCACACTGTCGGATGCTTTCTCGTAGTCAATGACGTTGATGTAGACTAGTCAATCCAACTAAATTGATTGTTCCACTATAATCCGAAATGTTGCAGTTCGGCTGGTACACGATCAAACCTTACAGAATCCGGCCTATTAATCTCGAATTCGGGAAACAAGTTGTCTAATCCTGTTCAAAATGGGTTTACTTGTGTTTTTATCTCTCAGACTTAAAAACCTAAAGCCCTTTTCAAATAAGCTTTACAGTTTGGTGATTTCTAAGACGTTTTGTGTACAGAAGCTCATTACTTCTAACTAAAAAACTCATTATGTATAGTATTATCTGTGCACCAAAGACCATCTACTTTGACGTTGTTTCCAGCAGAATTTCTCTCGATGTGACTTTGTTTTTCTAATACAGAAATGCTTGATTGAAATAACATGCGGCTTAAAGTTGTTTGTGATCTATTGGTCTGAAATTTCGTCTCAATATTTAAATGACCGCGTACTACTGATCCGTAAACATTCGGAGTGCCAAATAACTAAATAAAAGGTGAATATAAGTAAATTATATGTAGAAGAAGAGAAAAGCGATACATTGTCTGAGGTGACTAGCCACTTAAATGTCAGACATTTATGAAGTAACATAATTTAGATATCCGTCATTCATTCCCTAGCCCCAGTTTCAACTAAAATAACCCCGTAACAGCTCTGTACAGTATTCTGAAGTTGACTCGGATCTCTGAGGTATTGAATCTATTCACAAGACGAAGTGCACGTCGTCTTGCAAGAGTTGCTTCAACCGCGCACATAACCCCCGTTACTGGTTTCTCTGGCTAATGATACTTGTTAGTAATAAGAAGAGTTATAAAAAATACCACTAATGAGGACAGTTCTTCTGTTTTAGAGCGGCATCCGAAGTTACCTTCAAATTACTCAACGAGGCTGGTGTCTAACATGGATTACCCTACCATAGTAGTCAGGTGGAGCAGTTGACTTAGTGATAGTACAGATAACATAGAATCTCAAACAACGTATGGTATCCGGGTCTGACGTGACCTTGTTGACCTTTCCAGCAATAGAAAACAGTCCAGCTTTCACCACTAGGTTGAAATATTTAAACATTTTCAGGGATGCAAACTCCATCTTCCTCATATCGGTGGATGATCAAGAAACTAACTAACACTCCTAATCATTCCAAGGTTAAACCCTCGTGAGATAGGTCTGATTGTTTTGACCAACTGCACTTTTCTTAGTTTTGTTAACGGCTACATACACAAATTTATTGACTTACAAATGCAGGACTTGTAGAAAAGTCACTAGATCTACTCGAAGTTGCTTACTGGGACGGTCAGAGGTAACGTTAAAATTTTGAGTGTCTTTCATTTTCTGTTCTTGTGCATTAATTTGCCCATTCAAAACTTACACCTCGCTCATTTTCCTCATCGAATCAACCCGCAATCTTCTGAATAGTTTTTTCAGCTAGATTTTACGGTGGTAGCGTTGCCACCAGTACTAATAGTATAACAACTAGGAAAAGTAGCAGGGTTGATAATTCATGGGTTAGTAATCAGTCGAAAATCTTTGTTTCTAGTAAGTATTATCAAGAAGCCTCATAACACCACTGGGTGATGAGCCTCATAGTTATGCGTACAACATGGATCACTGAATTCAAACAGTTCTGGAAAATCCTGAACTAAATAATCATGACCAAACTAAATCTGGAATTACTAATTCAAATAAGATTAGTTAGTCAAAAACTAGAAAAAATTAGACGTCTTAAACTTCATCATACACAGCCTATTGTTTAGGAGCACCAGGTGACCAAATAATACGTCAAATACTTCTATAGCAATGGGAAAAGACTGGAAGGTAAATTGACTGAAATCAGAAAGATGTACTAACAATCGGATATTGAGACGTTGATCCTAAATGGAATTCAGCTGTCTCTGGACATCACGGATGACTATTTAGGCTCAGGAGGTATGAAACTTTTCGGATGCATTGGGGTGCACAAAACAAACGGAGTGTTGATATACACTGAGAGCCATTCCAAATCCGTAACAGCACACGGTACTCAATTAACCAATCGGATAAAGAGACGCTAGCGGAGCTACAATAAGAACGACATAGTACCTGAATGGAAGTACTAAAACCTATGAAGAAAAGTTATTCAAGGCCATGTTGTAACTGCGGCACCTGAGATGTGATTAAGCGCTGTAACGTCAGCAGTGAGTCCATAAATCTCGGCATGCAAGTAGCTTTCCATAGCTATTAAAAATGACTGAATAAGTAAGTGACGGCAGGAGATGGAGTAAGAAAGCAAGCCTTCAAACTTGGATCATTTTTTTAATGAATGGTCAGTTTCTAGTAGAGGATATGTCGACAAACCATTTACAGGATCATGAAAGAAATATATTGGAGGAACGTTTACACTCCTTTCCTTCGCGATGCTGGGGCAGACTATACAACTATGAGGCAGCATCTTCTATAAACCTCATTACCACGGGAGTTGTGGTAGCCAGCTGCCGATGGTTAGTGAGGGAAAGTGAAGGACACCACTAAAAATGGCAAATGTGAAACGAGATCATGGGTAGATGAAGACCCGAAACTCTAGCTACAAGGGAAAAAGTGAGCGTAACACCAGTGAAAAGCGTTCCTGAAAGGTTCTGATCGTAACTCTCACTTGCAGTTGCGAAATAGATGCAACTTGAAAGGTGAAGCGACTTGAGACGCTTTAGGCAGAAGCTAGCAACCGAAATCAGGGGAACCTAAAATGTTTCTTGCTGTTCACAACCGAAAGGAGACCTACAGAACTGGTTGTATGTATTCTCACAGGTCTAAATGGTGAAGATTTCACGACTTACAGATGGCCTAGATTTTTAATGCTAACTTCACTGACCAGTTTAATCAGTCACCTGCAAGCTCAGAGCAATAGTCAAATTTTATGTCTACTGATGGCTTGGGGAATATTCCACTAGGTTCCCAGTCACCAAAATGTGACAACATTCGCCGTATTAACCCGAAACAGTTTATGGAGACACTCAGCTCTGCAGTAAGGGATCTGTCTAGACGTTAACCGTGATCAAACAAGAGAATACAAGTAGGGTGCTCTCTCTTCAGTCTTCAGAAGAGGAGATAAGACAGATACAGCCTGTATAACTTAGTCGCAATACTGTCAATAATGTCAAAGTTGATCTGGCGAATGGTCAAATGAGGAAATGCAGGGATAAAAATGGCATTCACCGAGAAACCTAACACAGATTAAGAAAGGCAAAACCTGCACATCCGATCGTCTTACAGCTGGATAATCTAATTAGGCATAAAGTAGCTGTTGCTGTCATATTTCTGGAATTAGAAAAAGCCTTCAACACAGTACCTTATATACTCTTAATAGGGAAGGTTTCGAAAATAGACTATATCGATCCGTTTCTATCCTGATTGCGAAAGTTGCGTACCAAGGTAAATAGATTGAGAGAGAGAGACGTCGAGCTTAAATATCAGCAGTTTCATAGGGTACCACCTTGGGTCCACTCCTTTCCTTAATATTTAATAAGGACATTTTAGATAAAATTAGCTCGGCGGAATAAGTCTATGCAGATATGAAGGCCCAGAAGAAGCGAAGAGGATTTATTTGAGCTCTAAAATTGTCTTAGCAAGAAATCAGCTGTCAGGTTAAAACCTAACGAGACAAAATATAGTCTTGTGAAGTTTATGACCCATCTGAAACAAATAATAATAAAATTACTTCTCGGAACGTTCCTCGAGAGGGTGGTCTCCTGTATCGAGTGCAGAGACTACCATTTGAAAGGGTTACGGAATAAACCTTAGTAAAACGGACTTCAACACTTAAGAAAAATCTTGTGGAGTTATATAAACGATAGATCATTTAGTAATGGCCTAGAACATATGAAGTTATTCATGTCACTCCAACGCATCAAACCATTACATCATCACTACCCTATTCTAGATATCACCCGAAAAGTCTCTCACGAAGTGGACGCCCAGATACGTGCCCCCTTTTCATCATTAGGAGTTGTTCTTACTCGAAATCCTCTTCCGAACGAAGTGACCGCAACCTTCCTTGTGGATAGCTTCGCGAACGACAGACAGATACTTTCACATAGGCAGTCATCACTCGCTTGGATCAGCTTTGATTGGTGCATGTCATGAAACTTGTTTTCCGTTGTCATTATCTTTAAATCACACCACCGACTTACTCTGTCTATCCTATAATCACCTTGGTTTATACTAGCTTGTTAAAAAAATATTGGATATTTTATGGGTAAGGACAGATCTTTGAAGTATCACAGATATAGCCTATGGATTGGCATTACTAGATCCACGTTGATTTTTTCACAACCTTGGTGAAATTCAATGTACTGTTTATCATCCACCGATCTGCCCCCCAACTTATTGATGATCCAGCTTTATGAGCAGTTGTACTAGTGCTCATTGATTTTTCATCATTCAAACGGCACACAAACCAGAAGTAGTGAAATAATGTGGATAGGATATCTTACTTTGCATGTTTCTAAAGACCTTTGGTCGTGCTGAGTCAGCAAGAAGCAAACGCAAAGAGGTTAAACGGTCTTTGCAACGCCATGAATAACATCTTATCATCAGGCGGAATATTTATTCTAAACGCTACGTCTATCTCATGGATCAGGTATCATCGAAGGTGATCCATGATGTTAGTGGCCAGAAGAAACTTATTAGCTTCAACCCGATACAGGGTCGAATCACAGCTCAGACAGTCCGGGATGAAGAGGAATATATGGAGGTATTGAGGCCTAAATAAGTTTACTTAGTTTGTTGATTTCATGAGTTCATTTTATTGTTCCTACTTCGTGGTAAATAATGCAGACAGTACAGTACCTAACTACTGAAATTTAAAACGACTTAGTGAAAGTTTTGATACGATAAATGCATCTACTATACTACACATTTAGTGACGGTTGTCTCGATGATGTATGTATCAGTTTCGACACGTCGGTGCAGATAATTTTTGGTTATTTACAAACTTTGTGGGTTCCCATAAAGACATGAAGATTTGGCTGAGTATTAGAAAACATGGCAGTTACATGAAGCTTTCCAAGGTGTGTCCTTAGTAGCTCTTTTCACTTTTTAAGACTATGTTATCAATGCTTGGTGTTTATCCTCATTACTGCTCGATTACATTTGTCCGAGGGATATGTGTGATGGGCTCCGCAGATATTTGCTGATTGGTTGTGCATTTACAAGGTGGCCCGTACAATCCTAACTACATGACCGGCTGTATGGAACTGTGCAACTGAAGGCCTGGTGTTAAAGTGTGGTTAAGTTGTCCTGGATTTACCATTTCCACATACGACAGTTAGGGAATAATATAGGCTATCCTGACTAGTATTTAACTCATGTCTCTTCGAACCCTAATCTTTCCCATTATTGCTAATACGTTTACTACTTGTACTGCCATGGAATTCGGATTGAAAATTCGATCTCTGTTCTAATGCAATGTGGCAGCCTGAACTTATGTACATGCGTACGAGGTTTTACGTTGTAGCTGACTGACTCATATAACTCGTGTCAGTAAATTTTTTGATGTTTGTGGCTAGTAATTTCATCGCATGTAATCAAGGTTACCTGTACACCCGTTGCCTTTTCGTAATCTCTTTTCTCTGTCAAGAAGTCAAGTTGTCTTTTGAATAATTATCTATCTTTAAACTATTGGTTGGTGAATGTTTATAGACATTATCGTGTAATAATGTTGATTAGCCTGTTCATTCTATATTTTAGCATCTGGGAAAAATAATACAGCGGGATTTCTTTCCTAGTCTTTTATCAAACGAAGAAAAAGTATCCAATGACGAATCCAGTGAACTTAAAGATAGAAACTCACTTAACACTGATTCTCATAACCCTGAAAAGAGTAGACACTAAATTAGAAAATAATATGGATACTTTAGGTGATCCAACTGCTATGTCTTTAGACAAATACATGGCTAATAATACCACGGAGGATGATGCGTCTTTTGCGGAATTAGTTGAAGAAAACGAAAAAAAGCAGAGGATTAAGCTGGCTCCGTTTTTTCCCTCGCTTCAATGTTCTGCACTTGTACGTTCCTGAGCTCTCATAATCCTTTGAATAGACACCTTTAGACGATCCAAAGACTTTGGCTCTCCCCGGTGTTTCAAATGCTGTTGTTGGACCTAGAGTTACAATTACTGGAAACAATGCTGTTCATTTTAATCCTGATGGTGTATCTCAAACCAAGGAGGAATTGCTAGAATTTTTGTCCAAGGAACGCAAAATCGTGCCGACTAATACTCGTTTCAAGAGACCTTTCCCAGTAAACTTAGAAAAAAAGCGTACAATAAAGCATCTACTTGCTTCAAAGCTGGTAAGGTCAAAACTCAGAATTTATTCGTTTTGTGCTGACTGTCACTTTAATGCAGTTTTATTTGACCTGATTCTCATTATAAGACGTAAGATTCAAGCAATCACTAACAGTACATTTTGTGCTTTTCAGTGTCTTTATTTATTTTTTAAGATTATGTAATATGTCCTTGCACTATGCTAATAATTTGTAACTCCGATTTTAATACAGTGAATGAAACTTTCTATCTTTTCTTTGCCTTTACCTAGAATGAAAACACAAGTTTTCCAAAACAAAAACAAACAAAACAACACAGAACTTCGTACGTATGTACAGGAGTTCAGGTTGCCCGATTACTCCTAATACCTTGAGTTCAGGTTGCCATACTGCATTAGCACAGAGACGCAACTGTCAGTTCAAATCCAATAGTGGTAGCGATAGTAGGAGTATTAGCAGTAATGGAGAAGATTAGGGTATAATTCAGTGCGATAAAGTTAGAAAGAGAAAGATAGAGATTATGAGGAATTCAGAAGGTTAGAATTTGAGAGGATGCACCTGCGTCATTGCAAACGATTTTGAGCCCTGTCGTTCAAGGTCCCTAACCATTGGTGACTTTCGTCTTTCAGACCCCAACCAGGTAGCCTACATCTGCCAACATGACTCAGACCACTTGTCAGTGATTTCATGGATATGTGCCATGTTTTGGTATGGCCAACCTTAGCTTTCTTCCAACTTACTCATACGCCACAAAACAGCTCATCGCGGCAGTCGGTGGTTAGGCATACGTAACACATGTCCCAACTACCTCAACTGATGAAGTTTCAATACTTCATATATTGATTTACCATCCTTACCTAGTACTCGTTTCCTAACGACAGCATTGCTTACTCGGTTGTCTCAGGATATATGAGCAATGCTTCGGAGACACCTATGATCGAAGACAAGCAACCTACGAATGTCCTCTACTCTCACCGGCCATGTTTTTCACCCGTATAGTAGGAGATAGCGAACTGTTGTGTAGTAGACTGGTCCTTTAGTTAGCAAACGGATATCTCGCCTGCGCCAAAGGTCACGCAACTTGGCCAAAGCCAATCGAGCTTTCTGTATCCGTGCTGAGATTTCGTCAGTCACAAGGCCATCAGTGCTGATGAGATTCCCAAGATAAGTCTACACGGTCGACTACTTCACTCCCTATCACTAGTTCAGGTGGCGATGCAACCCAATCTTGAAGCAACATTTTGCATTTCGAGAGGGAAAACCGCATCCCGAACATGCATTGGTGCTTAGGGTAGCCAGAAGATTCTGCATTTTGTCAGCATCTTCACCAAATAGAACTATGTCATCGGCATATTCTAAGTCAATAAGCGAGCCTCCTGGTAAAAGGTGTACTGCTGAAAGTTCAGACGAGGATAAGGTTATATCTAGGAGCATATCTACGATAAAGTTAAACAAGAATAGGGAAAGTGGACACCACTTGAAGTGGAGAATTCCGATGACGGTTCGTTATAAGCTCTCACTAGACCAATAGTGTTCGAGTAGTGAGCTTGTATAAGGTTAATGTACTTCTTTGGTCTATTCCTCTGTGATTGTCACAAGGACTATTTTCATTTCTTATAGACTGGGACAATTAGTGGTTGAGACCAGTCAGATAGTATTACGCCCAGTTCCCAGATTCTACGTCAGATCTGCCAGTCTAACTGTTAAAACTGAACCACCATCTTTAAAAACTTCAGGGGTCAGTCTATCAGGTCCTGCTGCTCTCCCTCGCTTCAGATTTCCTGTGGCTTTTTCAACTTCATAAAGAGTCGGAGGGCTTACGTCGACTTGCCATTCAGGATGACTGGAGATCGTGGGTGACCGAAGTGTGGCTGAGGGCCAGTTGAACTGATCCTTGAATTGTTCTGCCCATCGGTCCAATCTGCTGGATTGAGAATGAATAATAATCCCATCATTTTCCGAGATAGTCTCACTTACACTAGGATTCCTAATACCAGGTTCCTTGATATGTCGGAACAACTATTTGCTGTTGCTTATCGCCGCTGTCTTTTCCATCGCTTTCGCCACCCACCACTGTTCGCAATCGTTGCCTAAGCTTTTTATCAGCCTGCGCCTAAGCTGACTTCGCTCTTCATCGTGTTCAGAGCCAGGAGGGATGAGTTTACGAGCGTCTATCAGTTCGGTAGATGCTACTGAGATGCACGGCTTCTTCCTAGCCATATGGTTTACCTTTTTAGCAGATATTACTGCTGTTTCCATAGCGTTCTTTTTATATCATTCCAACCTGCCTCCGGATGGGAATCGCTTACATGATCGCCTAACCGTTTTTCTAGTTGTTCCTGAAATATATTCACAGCTCTGCTATCATTAAGTAGAACCCTAAGAGTTTTCTTTGCAGTGTCTTTCCTACGTTCAATAAGCCTCAAACAAGCGCACTAGGACATGGTCTGATTCTAAACATGTGCCCCAGAACGAGCGACAGTCTTCTGTCGAACTCCTCCATCGGTGTCGGATGGCGATGTGATCTAGTTGGGTTCAACTTTGAGACGAGTTTGGGGGTCACCAGGTCAAAAGATGTGTTTCCTTATGCCTAAAGTTAGTGTTTGCTAGAAATAGTTGGTTATCTGAGCATACTTGCAACAGACGGTCGCCGTTGTCTGTTCTCTGAACAGTGACACCATAAGATCCACACATGTGTCTTTCCTTCTCACTTAGTCTACCTACTTGAGCATTAAAGTCACCAGCCATTATAACTATATCAGAGCGCCTAGCTTTTTGGAGGAGCTTCGAAAGCTTTCTGTAAAACTCATCTTTCACCTTGGCAGTCAGTGAAAGCGCAGGTAGAAACGACAAAGAGGCAACGGCGAGTGTCCCTATTCTTCCCGAGTCCTTACTGTCCCGTTCAGTCGGACAGCGTACAAGTGACTATCTACAGGGATCCAGTCCAGGAGAACTAGTTCTGCTCTAGGACTCAATGCCATACCTACGCCAGCGAGACGCCGGGAGGCAGCATCAGGGCTTCCAGATACACGAAGAGTAAATCGAGCTGTTTCTTTATTGTGACAAGGTGAAATCAAATTGATGTTTTTACTAGGATCATGTATGCGTGCTTCCAAGACTCAGCATACATCGATGGCACGAGATTCTAAAGTCCTAGCTAAGGAAGCCTGTTGCCCTATTCGACACAATGTACGAACATTAAATGCTCCAACATGTAGTCTAGAACGGGGTTTCAGGAGACCAGGAAAAGCTTTTCGTGAACTCGCGTCGTTTGCATTGGCGGTGCGAGTTGATAAAGAAATATGAGTAGAGTTGTTGGGGGATGTAGGAAGGTTTTGATTTTGACCAATTCGGTCTCGCGTGCTGTTACGGATATGAGGGCGGTTGTCACTTCCCGGCTGCCCACACCGTGGAAGGTTGTTTCTTGAGGAACCTGAAAAGGAAGGTATATTAGTATCGGTTCTAGTGACATAGGAGCGTGACTTCAGAGCTCAAGGGACAACTGCTTGAGGACGGTCACACATGGCCTTTTTACGAACGGTTTTCTGAGTATTAGCTCCGTTTTTTTTAAAGTCCATGGTGGGCAGCCCTTACCACCGGAGACGAAAACCCGTGAGGTAGGCTGTGTGACATTTTTAGAGTTGACCTTTTCTAACCCTTCCTTATGAGAAGGCAGCATCGCTGCAGATGCTGGTTGTCCGAGGGAAACACCTTACTGCTGTCACTCCCCTCTGCAGTCAGCAGTACGACTTCGCCCTCAGACCTTAAGTAGCTGTTTTTGGTTTCACCGTTCTCCAAATGACCAGCCAATATAGCTCGATTGGGTCATCACGATAGGCAAGCTCGACCACCACGTCAAGGCAGCAGCTACGGTCGGGACCAGTTTTCCAGATGTAGTTTTTTGATATTCACCCTGTTTATTGACTATGTGTAAATAAGTAATAGCTAGAATATTTAAACCGAGTATTTTATCACTGACGCGAGTTGTGTTCACACAGAATAATGTACTCTTACAGAATTTCAATTTAACGTATTCGATACTGATTTGGTTCTCATGAGTTGTAATCTGGGATTACTCATCGCTAACATCAAACCCATACAATCTCCCACTGCATGTTGCTAGTGCTTTCATCTCGCATTTGATTCTTGCCTCTTTTCACCCAGATTATAAGAACAACACCATACCTAATTAGGTTGTAGGTTGAGTGAGTTTTTAAACCCTAGAATCACAACTGTACGCGAAAATTTTTAATTAGCTGTCTAAATATTCCTTGTAAAGGACAGCTCAAGTTGGATATTGGTCGTAACTTGATCGATTAGTTAAGGACCACAGTTTTTCAATTACTCCAAATTAACCACAATGACACCAACGAATTTTATTCTCGTCTTTCAATATTTGCTTCATCATTCCATTGTTGAATTGTTTCACTTGATTTGGGATCACGTTAATCCAGTTTTCTATTTTTTATCCTTACTTGTGGCAGCGATAGTAATTATATATTCAACGTTATCCTTAGTGTATTAGCTTTTTTTTAATGGTGATAAACACAGATAAATAAGCGATATCATGAAAACCGATTGCGCAGATCTTTGAAACTTCTACACAAACAACATGAATAAAATTGGTTTCTTAAAGGGTTAATTACTCTTTCTGTTGTGTATATCGTTGCCGATTATACTTAAACTTCATGTGACAATGCCAAAAGCAGTAGCATATAATGCAAATCATATAATAATCACAGGTGTGTGTGTATTCGGTTTTGAGTTGCACTGTTTTTATTAGGGCTATATGTATTATGTTTATAATCTTGATTTATGTTACACAATAAGATAATCATTCTTTGGTTCTTGTAAATATATGATTAAGAGATGCAAGTTTCCAAAGATTATCTGAATTCTAGAGTAAAATGTATTATCGCTTTAATCATACGAACAAGTTGACCAGTAACCAAAAATAATTTCAATAAACGAATGTCCGCTGAACAAACATTATTTTACGTCAACGATACCATAGCTTTCCTTAGTTTTTTGAATCAATGAGCTTCGGTTTCCGCTTGTCAATCATGTTTCTAAGTGAGTATTGGTTTTGCCATCCTAAATGAGCAAAATGTTAGTTACCTTCTGTAAATTGCTGTTTATTCTAACATAGGGGCTCATATATCATCTATATATGAAGTTCTGGAATGTTTTTAATTTCCACTCAGCCTGAAAATCGTCACGGTCTACGCAGGGTGTACTCACTTCCATCATTCTGCAAACATTCGTAAGTATGTTTTGCTTATTTCAATCTGTTAGTCTGCAGATTAACATGTTGTCTAAACGTTACTGATTTATGATTTTACGTGATACAAATACTGGTCGAAAATCTCTCTTTTTGTACATTGCTAGACTATTTAACAGTTGATCGGTGAAAGGATACTTCCGTTTATATCCGTTTGTGTGAATAAGTACAAACCGTTTATTGGGTTTTTTAAATTCAAAAAATTAGTTTGGTTTTATAAAATATTCTCATGAAGTTTGTACGTGGCATTATTTTAAATAGGGGCGGGTTGGTGTTAATGGTTTGGAAATGAACTCACCGTACGGAACCCCTCAGGCTTCTGGTTATAAATTTCTTGATTCTTCCCCTTCACCAATGACAATGTTTCCCCATACACCTTTGATGACTTGGGGTGAATTAGATTCGACACCTTTTCGACTAGATGACAGCGAAATGACACCATCAGTTGTATCTGGTGGTCCAGCCTTTCGTATCCCATCTCCTTCACAACGTGAACAACTTGCTCACCAACTGGCAGATAAAGCAAGCCGTCAACGTGTACGTGATCGTTTAGAAGCGGTAAAAAGAATGCAATCAGCAGCTTCAAGGTAAGTATAATTACAATTGAAACTCTAGTGTTTTACTAATCTGGATTTAGCAACTAGTTCTCCCCCTCTAGTAGATTTTACTGACAGATATTCGAATAAGACGCCAAGATATGAATATGATTTCACTAATACAAACCCAGCTATCTTATTGCTTAGTATTATTCCATACCGTACAACACTTAACTAATCCCGAAAATCAGAACACAGCTTGAACACGTGATTAGTTTATTCTGATGAACCAGGTTGAATGTGAGGGAATCATAATAATAGAAGCGGTAGCATATTTATAATTTTTACACAAGAGTATTCTTCAACCTTTCTCAACTATCCCGTGGCACTGAATGGCTAAGAATGCGCCAGTCAGCGTGCCCTAACATGATCCTGGATTGGATATGCTTTCATTCTATCTGTGTCCTAATAATAACGTATTATTAAAACATGATAAGATACGCCCATGAAGTAAACATAAGCCCCTAATTTTCCCTGTGGTAAATAAAAAAGAATGTTGTTCTTATAACAGGACTTTTGCTTTTAAAATATCATATTCCTCGTTTAAGTTTTAGTTCAGGAAAGTTAATTGTAGAATGAATGGGAGATAAGTTGCTACCCACCAAACAAATGTACTTTACATAAGTCCCCTTTGTGCTGCTTTATCACAGAGGAATGACCATCGTTGCTAAAGCTAATATGTCATTTGACTATAAGTTAGACACAAGCTTTTTAATTGGGAGACTTGGTTCAAATGTCAGTATGAGTGTTTTTGATCTTTTAATTTCAGACTATGTTAGGTTGCGATAACACAATGAATTTTCCTTAAACTTGAAACTAATATTGACAACTATATGAAATGATAATTGTACTTTAAATAACTTGATTAATATATGTAGGTGAGTATTTCCTTAACCGAAATGCAGTCTTTCTGTATTATGATATGCAAATAAGCTATTTGTGCCACTATTATTTGTTGTTCCATACAGTTGGATTATTGCAGTACATTTACGAAGTTGCTTTTTGGCATATGATGCCTGAATTTTAGTCGTACCCTATTTTCTCAGTTAGAGATGTTGATAATTCTTATTTCATTCCTTCTACTATGGCAGAAATGATGTAAATTTATTTGTGTGTATTCGTTGATAAATACTTGGTTGATTGCGGTTTACTCAAATTAACTTGTATTAGGAAATCACAGGTAAGACGGATTTGGCTAGTCGTGTTTAATAAATACTGATAAAAACATACTGAGGTTGAAAACTCACCTCATCTGGTCATTGGAAAATTGTTTTTAATGATATTGTGGTGTTGAGTGTTTTGCATCAGTTAATGTCGAGACTCCCGTATTCAAATTTTTTTTTAACTAATTTCAAATTCCACTTATTTTGTAGTCCATCACGATCGCTACTCTCTCCTGCTGCTCTTCGCCTACTCGCTTCTAGCTCATCAATCATAAATAATGAACCAAACAGTCGGGCTTCAACTGGTGCTAGTCGAATTGGTGGGCAAACATGTTCTCCTCTCCCCAAAGTCAATACTCCTCGACGTGTCCCATCTGATTTGGGTGTCGTTAGACGTCCTAACTCAGCACGTTCAACCCCTCATCGTGAACCTGTGAAACCCGACGCTACTCAGAAGAAAACTTCCCTTGAACACAATGGTAATCAAGTTGATAAACCAGAAAGTTCTTCATCAATTACAGATAACTTACTGAATCTAAAATATCAAAGTCTATAATTCCTTACATGTATCGAATTGAAAGAATTTCATGTAGATATGTCTTCATTATTATGCCATTATTTTTTACTTATAGTATTGTGTACAGTAAATGAGTACAGTTTTTTGTTCTATAATATGATCCTTCATAAAATTTCTTGTTATTTGCATCCTTTTTTTAAAGCTCTTCGGTCTATGCAACACTAGTTCATAGTGTTATCAGGTCATATATCTTTATCTTTTATATTTAAAATGATGATTCTAAAGCATGAGTTGTATCAATATCGAAGTGGTGAATTTATTTTGCGTCCATTGTTTTCATAACGAATAGTGTAATAAAATGTTTTAGTCTATGACTCAATTTAAATAGTCTATAATAAGTCCTGTCAACTTAAATTTATTTTGTACCCAAAACACCTTAAATTGTTGGATTACAATTTTTAGGAGTATTTAGCAGTTTTGAATTAAAAAGTTGTAGGGAGAGATTGGGTTTATTTGTTGGAAACATTTTTTTGAATACTTATTTACTAATAATGCCGGACATTATCATAGGAAAACATCGATGTAGAAATAATACATAGTCGGAACAATCATTAAATAAACCATTTAAGCTCCGAAATGATTGTATATCGATACAAGTTGTCACATTTTACAACAATATTAACTCCTATCTTAACTACCAGTGTTAATGAAAGTGTATAGACTCGTCTGTCATCCTATAATTTATAACTAAAACTACATACTTAGATTTAATGTTGAGTGGTCCTGCTGTGGTGCGCGCTATTTATGAGTAGTATATGACGCGAGTAAAAACGTAGTGTCTGGCAGCAGAAGATGGGGGAAGATCAAGAAAGTAAGAGCGGGAACATAATGGGATTTGTATGAAACGCATGAACAGTGAAATGTCAGACAATGGATTGATGTTTGCAACGGAACAGTCCAGTTCGATATGATGGATTGATATTTTTCAAATTAACGATTTACGATATGGTTTCTCTATTTTACAATTAACTCTGTAATTTGAGATAATACAATGCGGTTGCCCTCACTTGTGTTTTCCTTCACTACATTTGGTGTCGCTGCCTACACTAAGGATGAAGATTCCGTGGCCTAAAGAATTTGAGGACGGAGATGTGCTGAGCTTCCTGAAGGAGTTTGAGGCCGTGACGGAGCTGGTGGGTGTGAAGGAGCCGAAGGCGAAGTTGGTGGTGCTGGGGACGCTACTAAGAGGTAGGGCAAAGGCCGTATACGACAGCTTGAACGGTACTGGCGGGAAGACGACATGGGAGACGGGCACGGAGCGGTTGATGACGGAGTTCGACAGCCCAGTGGATCGGGAGAAAGCGCTGCAGAATTTCCGGTTGGCGAGGTTGTCGGTCGATGGTGACCCACGGGTGCTGACTGTGGAGCTAACCAGATTGTTGCGCCGTGTCCCAGCAGCTGAAACTAGTAAATGCAGCGCAATCTATGGATATCGGTGACTTGCCAGCTGATGACACGAACAGTAGCTCCGGTCGGGTGCGGAAAGCAGGAGATATATACTGTCGAGAAGAAGATTGAGGAGTTGGAGCGTGAGATTGCAGCATTACGAGTGAATCATAAAAGGAACGATAAATGTTACGCTTGTGGAGGGGCAGGACATTGGAAGATAAACTGTCCAAGAAGACGACGACGCAGATATTTTAGACATTATAACGTGTGTTCTTTCCACCGTAGGAATCTGGAGGTTCTTGCACTAGTAGATAGAGGGGCAATTTATACCAGAGTGTACATAAATTAGCGATTTGCGATATGGTTTTTCTATTTTACCAATTAACTCTGTAATTTGAGATAAATACAATTCGGTTGCCCTCACCTGTGTTCTCCTTCACTACCCTGCTGTAATCGAGTAATGGTTTTAAATTAGGATATTTCACATGCACTAAGGAATGGAATTGAGCTAAACATCAAACTCTCCAAAATGTTGTTAGATTAGTGGGGTTAGTTGTAACCTAGAATTATAAAAATAAAAATGGAAATAAATTACGAAGTTTGATTTACGGTTGTTTGTATTTTATGTTTTAATTATTTTATTGATTCCCACATAATCAGTTTTCTGAAGGCAGCAGTGAATACCTTGTCCATAAGTAAGTCACAGTGTTTTTCATGGGTAATATGGTTGTATATTGCCTTGAATTTTGACTACATCCGTTATTTTCTGGAAATTCTCTATCTCTCAAATTACTGTTGTATGAGAATATAAAGAAGTATTAGTCTTTTGAATTTCTTCCGCTTGTAGGTCAATGAGATTTTATTTTCTTTAAATAGTATTACTCTAGTCATATTTCCCTGTTTACAGAATCAGTAGTATTACTTTGAATTATATTTTTCGCAGTTGAAGTAATTACTGATTTCTTGTTTTCCCTGATAGTCAACAATTATTTTGTTTACTTACCCGAAACAATTCCAAATGATATTGTCTTCATCTAATGCAGCAATGCGTACGAAAATTTTAGTGGATATTGTTTATTGTTGACCAGCAGAAAATAGATGTTTTTGTTAAATGGTACTGTCATTAGTATGAGAGGTTAGCTGTTAAAATTTTTGTACAATTGACTATTGGTTTCTTCTTTTGTTCTGGAATTTGATTGATTATTTTCATTTACTGGGCTGTTAGTGTTTTGATTGTTTTCTCTCCTGCATTGATCTCTTACTGACTGATAGTTTGGGTGCTTTATCCATCTTACATTTTGATGCACTCTCAGTCGAATTCATCATATCCATAGTGAAGCAGATGCATTCATTTCGTTTAGCTCTAGAACCTAAGTATGAAAGTTATTTTATTCCTTTTACTCCATGAATCCCATTTTTTTCAGATCACGTATGTGCCGGGTTCTGATTTGTTTTTTGAACGATCATATAGCAAGTTATAGATCGATCAGTGACAAATTCTACTCAGTTTTATTTAGACAAATTAATCAATGTGAACATTATGAAAACAAGTGTATTCGAATGTGGTTTTGGTGTGCTGTTGATGTCAAATGAATCTTCATCTAACATCAATGTTTCTCTACTTCCTTATGTTGAGTCACATTTATTCCTCAGCTCCATCAGCAATACATACAGATAATTCTGTCTCGGTTATGATAGATTTATTTGTAGACGTCTCTTTTTAAATGAAAAATTTTAATTTTTTTAATTCAAATTTATTTCATCGGTTATTTACTGGTTTCAATTTATTGCATTCCATTTATTCACTTTTTATGTATATATATGTATATATAGACCCAGTGACGTTTACCATGAAATACAAAAAGTAGCGGTCGAAATGTGTAACAAATTAAATTTGTTTTAGAAAAAATTCCTACGAATGAATATAGTTGTATACTATTTCAATATTTGTATACCATAATTGCACTAACGAAAACTTATTGATCGTTAAAGCAGATAGTTTTTATTGGTCGTAGTAGCTAGGACATTAGATGAAAAAGACAGTTTAATTCAAATAGCAGTTTATTCACTAAAATAATCAAGGGATACAATATTTTAGATAAATGAAGACAATCCACCGGTTTGAACTGCCAATAATTATGTTATATCGACAAACATTGTCATCATGGACACTCATAAAGGAAGCAAATAATTAATGAGAATTTGGAAGGAAACGAATTGTTGAATTTCAACTGATGCTAGTGCATATCTCTAGTTTGTCGAACTAAATGATTTTAGGTCTTGTATTTCTAGTCGATATCACGTGGCGTAGTGCTCAGTGTTAATCAAATCCTTACTGCAGAATTCGAAATATGAACAGCGAACTAAGTTACCCAAAGCAAATATACTGAACCTTCCTAATGATGTGATTACAACTGGCGACGCATGTTATAAATTATCTTGGTAAAATGAATTAAAATAACTAAGAAAATCTGATCTCTGTGAATACTGTACTTGAGTTTACTTGGTGAATATTTTCTTCCAGTTTGTTATATATACTCATATATTAGCTGCATCACGTAATTACTCCGCTTTATTGCCAGTCACAGGTCAATGCTCCATTGGGGCAAAAGTAAGTTAATTAATCAACGTTTCAACCACGATGTAAATTCTTGTTATAGTGAAAACCTTTTGCGTCCCAAATGTTAGTGCAGTATTTTTTTCCCCAATTATGACTAAATTATAATGGTTTTAAAATGAGCATATACACCCTGTAGGACGAAATACTCATGCTAGATTCCACTACAAGCCATATTCTATCTATTCTACATAAGTTGACATCCTTCAGTTCTTACAGCTGAGTCTAAAATGTCAGATTTCATTTTCAGGAGAGAAAAGTGATATGCTTATATAGTTTAGAAATAAGCCATATGATAAATACCGGAAGATAATAAGAGTATGCTATTAACCAACATTTAGTTGGTTGAAAATTTGACTTTATCTTCTGAAAGAAGAAGATATATATTAATAAGCTGTGCATATATTTTTCTTCCTGTTTTTCAATCATCACTTCTACTCACTTTTATTTTTCTCACTCAAATTGCTAGTTTTGATACCTATATACAGGAAACGTTTAAATCAGTAGCAGGATCAGGTGATTGCAATTACCTAACAATTTTAATTACCAAGTAAATGTTTATTTATTCATATTTTAACCAAAGTGCTTGTGATATGTTCTGATTGTTGGAAATGGAGTTGATAAAGAGAGATATCAGCTGATTAATTATTGTTTGAAGGATAATTGTTTCAATCAATAAATCACCGACTCACATTCAGTTGACAGTAGAAAAAATATTTTTACCACTTTTGGACAATCTAGACGTTTATTGTAAAAAATAATACTGAGTAAACTCTAAATTCGATGTATATTCTCGTAAGATATTGACATATTTACAAATCTTGTAGGTGACTGCTTTGATCTGTTAGATTTCAAAGTTGATTGAAAGAATAAGTGATACTTGCGTTTTTCAAAACAATACAAAGCAAGCATTTCCTGTTTACTGGCCTTGTGACTTGAGTTTTGAAGTTTCGATATTTCTAAAAATAAATTTATTCTCCTTTCGTAAAAATTAAAATTTTTATTTACACAGAAAACTACATAGATTTTGTTATTGCTCAACGTGATTGTGCATAGGTGAAATAATGCAGTAACAAATTTCATAGTGTGCAGAAAGTTTCACTGAATTATTTAAAATCTTTAACATTCATAGTTAAAACCGTTGTTGACATTAAAATGTCGGGTTTAGATTCATTCGCATATGGATAAGTCTGTCTGTTGTAAGATTCCTATGTCATATATACGTGTATGAAAAAATGGATGAAACCTATATTTCAGTTGATAAAATATTTTCATTTGGGAACTTAAGATTAAATAATCGTAGGCAATCCGAACTTCAAATATCTTTATCGAGTTATTTGAATGAACAGATTGAGTACGACTCATAAGTAGCTTCATTATATCTGTGAAAGGTCACTTATTTTAGTTTCTAATTGTAGTAAAGAGGAGCCATCTGGCGAACTGTTCGTTTAAGCCCCATTGATAACCTGTATAACTGAAAGATTTTCTAACAGAACTTCTATCACCGGTTGCAGTGCCTTCCAAATGTCATTACATGGTACTTATAGACATGCATTCCTTGTGATAAACAATACAGAAGTTTGTCCTTACATTTATTTGGTTATGTACCTTTATAGTATAAAAAGAGGTCTTGTAGTCTGGCCTAAGTGTTATCCAATAGAATGATATGTGATAAATATGCATGTCAGTCATTATCATGACCATATCAGAAACGCACAAAGTATCTTTGGCTACGTGAATAATTAGAGATAATGAAGACGCAGTGACCGAGTGACAAATGCTTAAGATCGAATTACTGATGCAAACATTGAAATGGGCGAAATTCGGAAGATAAAATCCTCACTCACTAAATTTTATTTGCAGGAACAAAAAATTGTACATGAGTAAATGTAAAGTCAGATATTTTATTACAACTTGGTTACCAGGATGTTTGGAGATGTTGGCTTACTTTGAAAATATTCAATGCCTTCGTTGTGGTGGCCATCGTCTCACTAGTTTCGTGACGGTCGGTGTCCGATATGTTCTTAGACTTTGTAGGCTGCTCGTCCAGACAACCGTTACTAAATAGCGCCTCGCGGTTTATAAATCAGAAGACTAATGCGAAGTGTTGAGTACGTTTATTTGACACACCACAATTAGACCACCAAGCCACTGGCACACAGAGCGAAAATAAATATGCGAGTACCGAAGCGCAAGCAAACGAGTTAGCGAATTGGCGAATGAATTAATGTATATATATATATATAGGAAGATGGATGAATCACCGAAATATTGTAGAGATTAACATCAAAGCGAATAGGATGAATATGGTCGTAGGTGGTAGGCAATGTTCAGTCGTACCAACTCATACAAACCAGACAATAACAAAAGGCAACGGTATATATAAATTATTGGTATACAAATGACTCGGTTAAATAAGTTAATCAAAAAAGTTTAACTCAATGAAATGTGAACGAACTCAGATGTATGTGGAGGTACTAAATCTTTATCTATTTCAGTGATTCTCCAACTGACGTAACACTCAAGTGAAAATTCTGTTTGTTTATTTATGACTACATACCACCTAACAACCAGCAGGAGGAAAACACTCCTTACCACGCTTAGATTTTATTTCTTCAGAAGATATAACTATTTTGTGTAATTCAGTCTCGAATATTATCGGTAGATAATTTTTTTTGATGCTTGATTTGGTTCATTTAATTGCAAACATTCATGATCATTAATAATATGAATATAGAAGAATTCTTGGGAGAGAACAAACCAGATTTCAGTGGAGGAGGAAATCAGGAAGAAGCGGTGGAAGTTGATAGGGCACACTCTACGAAAAGCACCTAACTGTGTCACAAGACAAGACCTCACTCGGAACCCTCAAGGCAAAAGGAAAAGAGGAAGGCCAAGGAACACATGACGCCGAGAAATAGAGAAAGATATGAGAAGAATGAATAAAAATTGGACAGAACTGGAAAGGGAAGCCCAGGACAGAGTTGGTTGGAGAAAACTGATGGGCGGCCTATGCTCCATTGGGGGTAACAGGAGTAAGTAAGTAAGAAGAATTCTAGAGATTGTTACATTTTGAAGTTCATAATAAAGAGTGACTTTTGTTAGCTAGCTATTGAAAACCAGATAACAATGGAGAGTTGTCTTGTGTTGATCTGGGAATTCTCAAAAGTACACATCATTGACTAAACCGAGGGTAGACGTTAGATCTACCAAGTCCTAATGGGTCTAAGCCACTGGTCCGGCATCCCATGATTTACATATCAAACTGAAAGTGATTCATGACACTCTGCACACATCTTTTAATTCTCTCAGAGTAAACATCAACTCTGGGATACGTGTACATTCAGCTATCAAGTCCCAAATGGGATGAAATGCTTTCCTTGAATCCCGCCGCTAGCCACTTTATATCTCTGCTTGAATGAAGTAGTTTAGTTAACTTTCTCTTTCTCTATAATAGTAAAGTAGAGTTGATAGACACTGAAAAGGACGTTTAATTAGCGTGAAATTTTCATTCTATCGAATTTCGATTTTGTCTTCTTTTTCACTTAATGATGTTTTTAATTTATCAAATATAGTAATTTTATTTGTCATTAATTTCTTTTATATGTAATTTATTTAAAGGAAAGAAAAACAAAATAAGAAAAAGTGAAGAAAGGTACTATTTTAGTATATAGCTAAATTAAATGACAGTTCATCTGAAACTTATCATAGTCTTTGCCAATTAATTTGTTCTAGCATTATTCAGCAGAAGTTTAGTTTAAACTGTGAACAATTCAGTTTATCGAAGATTAAATAAGTCATGAAGTCAATAATTTCCAGTCAGTTTCAAAACGATATATGCTAAAATGAAATGGAACTGGGGATATTTTTTTATTTCACCTCTATGCTATTCGTGGACATTTCAGCGTTTCATATAAACTAAAATCTTAACCTTGATGCTAGAAGTATGTACAATTAAGTGTTTTATTCAAACCGAACTTCAGTCAAATAATCTACAAGTATATGTCTTCAGTTAATTATGGTGGTTATAATTTAATGCGTGAGAAATTTATGTATTTTAACATGATTTATTATTCATTATCATCACATGTTTTAAGATATTTTTTATTGATAGTTGAATTAGCGAAATTAAAAGTACTTGAGTTTCGTTTCGATGGTGAATTTCTTGTGGGATAATTTGAATCATAAAAGAAACTACTTATGAATGAATCGTTTCTGTTTATAGTCTCATCAGGAATTGATGTAAATTATTGTATAAGTAATTTTTGTCCGGTAGTGGGATCCATCAAGTTCAAATTCAGTAATAAAAAGTAAAGTTGTCAAAATTTGATCAGCTTGAATTCAGTCACTGGAGAGCTTATCGATATATACTGTCGTATATACTGTTCAATACTGGGCTTAAATATTCACCTAGTACTCTCTGATTCTGTTATATACCCCATTTAAATCAATGAGGAAAACCATTAACAGTTAGGAGCCATGTTTAGAAGTAAATACTACAGTTCTTTTATTTATATCAATATTTAATCTATACATTGCTTGAATGCATGAAACATGACCTTTTTATTAGTACATACTTTCCGTCTAATTAGCTGATGAAACCTTGCTAAGTTGAAATGTTGAAATCTTTATTCTGTTTAAGTACTGAAATCATCTATTTATAACTGTTTAACGTTTATTTCACTTTTAATTTGATGAAGGATATTCGCAGCTCAGCGGGATATAATAAAGTTGTTATATTCTTCGATCTAGGCTTTTTAGTTGTCCATTTGAAACATAGTTAAAATATCAATCCACCGCAAGAAACTCTCCGAATGTCAAACTTTTTTAAACATACTCATTGACTTATCCTATTTTTCTAAATAGGATTAAAACGCTTTTAAATATCAACAATTAACTTGTATCAGGTTATCATTTTTAGTTTAGTTTTATGATTTATTCATATCTGGGCTTCACATTAAACAAACTGAAAACATATTTTAAGGGATTGAAATACACAATCGAGAAATATCACTTCACGTCATAAACGAAGTAAATCTATTATAATATATATTTCGTGTCAATATTTAAAACTTTTTATCCCACTTTACTGAAAATGATTTTGAGTTATTGTGAAATATTTCGTTTTGCTAATATGCTTGTCTTTCAGTTGAAATTCCAGCTTATAAAATAAATTGTCTTGGTACAAATGTGGAGGAATTCACGTACGTAATATGAATTAATTACAACTTGCTATGTTTTAAAAACCTCTTTTTAGCACACGTTTAAATTCTAAGGTCTCATGATTGTGCCAAGGTTCAAACTAGAAGATTTATAGTCGACAGTTGAATGGATTGATAACCACCCTACTGCTTCAATGAAAGCCAATAATTTATATTGGATGACAACAAATCAATATGTTCCAAGAATTTAGTTTATTCAAGCAATTACATGAGAGATTAAATCATAGGCACGAATGAGCATAGTGGATTTGTTAATATGACATTGTTTTATCAACTAGAAAGGAATAAGTTCAAATAACTTGACCGTACAACATGCTAGTAATGAATTAAATGAGTTTGTCTAAATCATATAGACTGTAAAACTCAATAATATCTCTATTAGCTTATTACTACATAAACACTTTGTGGACTGTTGATGCCAATCATGAGACAATGACTTGAGAATAATCTTAAGCTAGGAAATAAGTAAGTGAGAAATTGCTACAAATAAAAAAACTACTTACAATAGTGCTTGCATACCATTTATCAGTAATTAGTGACAAAACTCACTCTACTGGTAATTGCTTATAAAAGTGATTATCCAAATATCTTTTATAGCAAAATTACTTTAAAATATGTAAATAATGTTTTAACAAATTGTTAATGTTGATTCAAGTTTTGGTTGTAGTCAACGTGCTTTAAGGTAAATATGTTTTAAAACTAGGGTAATTTATTTGAATTTATTTATAGCGAATAAACAAACTGTTCAAGCCATTTACCAAAATAAATATATATTCCATTATAAATATAAATATAAGATATAAGCAGTAACTAGAAATGATATAATAATGACTATTTATTTATTATTCGTATTTATTTTCAAACAGATTATGTCTGGGGTTTATTTATTTTATTGTAAACAAACATATCAATAGTCTGTGTCCAAGTAAATCTAACTTTTCATATTGAAAGAAAAAAATTTCATACATGTTCAAGTCAGCCTTTCACCTTAGTCTTCATATTGTTTAGATCAATTCAAAATGGTATAGTGGTTGGTCTTGATCGTAGTGAATGAATGCTCTTCAAGTATCTCTACGACTTACTATCATTTCTAAAGGATTGATTTATTGACAAAATTGGATGAAATCGCATTAACATTTTCAATCGGCGCCAATTAAATTGTGTAAAATAGCTAAGCTTGGTAATATGAGGTAAAAGTTGTATTATGAAAAATTTTCTGGTGATACATAGGTCTGAAATCTTTGAATAATGTAGGTCACTTGAGTTTACATTCTTAGTTTTTATCTCAATGTCATCATACCCGAATGAATACATTCGTTATTTTCTTAAATACTAATTTGTGAATAAATTTTAAGTTATGGCGAGTTTGATCACAACTAACGGACAAGTTTTTAAAGAAAATATTTTTGACATAGTTTTTCTAAACTAAAATTCAAATGAGCAACTATCTAACACGTGAATTCAGTCAAAACTGAGGGTATTTAAGTCAGATAAGAATAATTTAACATGCATGATCTAATGTCATGTTTTTTTTTTATCTGCTTAGATCGTTTTATTTATTTTTTTTTTAACATGAGATTCTGTGTTTTGTCAGGTTATGTTTATTTAAACTTTATTTATTTGTCAAATTTTTGTATTTTAGTTAACATAACTGAATATTTCAAAGACTCTGATTACGATGTACAATAAACAGTGAACGCCAAAAATAAAGTGAAATAAGAAGCTAAGTCGAATTCTTGCCAAAATCAGTGTTAATAATAAGAACATGGCACCATCCAACGATTACGCTTTTATTTTGAAGTGTGTAAATTCAAAATACGAAAACATTTAATGAAGATTTTAGACAGATGGCATTGTCATTTGAGAATGGTAGGCCCCAGAAAACTGATAATGTATATGAATTGTTTACGACATTGTATGCGGAGAAATCTGTATAGACTCTAGACAGGCTGCTAAGTTTAAAAACGTGATACATATTTATCCAATATTTAATCTTATTCGAAAAATTACGTGCTTCATCCTTGGTAGCATTTGTTTGAAAATTCTTCATCCCTTTGATTCAAGACAATTGAGCAACAGCATCAGTGAATACCTAATTAAAATTAGTTCTTAAGGTATAGCAAGATATAGAGCTTGGAATAATGAATAAATAGAGTAAGGGTAAAGTATAACAGTTTATGGAAACTGAAAATTTATTATTTTCCGTAATAAAAAATTTATCATTGATTTGAGACTACCATATTAATGTAGCATTAATCTCCGACTCTTTCTTATTCTCTACCTTTATCGTTTTCGTGCAAATATTTTTATTCATACTGTACCACATTTTACTTGATAACATTGCCGCTTTAAAATATTCAGTAAGGCTGTGCTTTCAAAATTATTTTATGGTTATATTTATTGGGTTCACTGTTCTTTTTTTGTTAGTTTTCCAAACAGTCTCAAACTAACTATGTAAGTAATCATCCCATTTTTTGCAGTTATTTATGGGGTCTTAAAGTTTTGTATGATTACTATTATTTCAGTTGCTTCAGTAGTGATTTTTTGATCAATAATTAATTTCGTCATCTTATCTACCCAATTTTAACTAATGTTCACGTTTTCTAATGTGAATTGCGCCATGACTTTCATGTCATGTTATTTCGCTTCAATGCGTATCAGATTGATATAATTTTTAAATGAAACCATGATATTATTTATCGGTGAAATGTATTATGCTTCTGCCAAAGAATATTTTTAACGTTAGTACCTAAAATTTGTTCATAAAATGAAATGGAGCCATATATATATATATATATATATATATATATATATATATATATATATATTATGCATTCGTCACAGTTAAAAGAAATATCACATACTAATTAAATTGAAATGAAAATGAAAATTGACTAGAACATTTGGAAATTTCAGTATTCAAGCTAATTTATCTACTACGTCAAGAAAATTTTTGTTTCATTCAATTTTATGACTTGAAAACATTTCAAAAAACATTGTAGAAAATTGTCTTTAACCTGTAGGATGTTTATTTTGAATAAGTATTCAGTGAGCCTTGTTAGTGAATATCAAAAAGAAGCTAAGTATAGCTGATTCCTTGTCTTGACATGACATAATAAAGAAGATCAGTATAAATTCTCAAAAATTATTTCATTCAAATTCATTCAAATTAATTTATCTGGTAGTCTGTTTGATCAGTATTATGCAACACTTGAGTGAGTAATTAGTTGATAGAGTTTATCATAAGTCTGTTTATTTATGTCTATATTTCATCTTGCGTTGACAACACTTCAAATTTGATCACGTTTAAAAAATTATAAAAGGTCGTTGAAAAGTATGGGACAGGCACACAACTAAACATGCTGATTAATGTTTATACGACAGTTAAGGAAGAGGTTATCTGTTCGTTTAAATAAAAGCTTGAAGTACTCTTGAAATCATCAGACAACATTTAAGTATGTTGTAATTTAAATTAGTGTTAAACAACTACTGATTACTTAAGCAAGTATTTGATTATTTAAGTTGGAATGTTTCTGCACCGCTCTGATTGTAATACTTTTATTCAATGATTTGTATTACTATTGACCAAGATTTTCGATGTGTAGAAAAATATTAGCTTTATTTTTATTTCTTATATTTTTAAATACTGTCTGAATTAGTGGTTTGAGTAAAACTCTGTGAAAACTAATCACTCTTTTTACCATAATTTTGTTCACATAATAAGTTGAAATGTTTACTGTTTTCGTCAGTTCTATTCATCAACTGCAAATATCATCTGGATGATTGAGAAAACCTATCTGAACTGTAAATCATGCTTTTTTCCACTAAAATCTATGCATTAGCCGATGAAGCAACACGATAACTCAAATTAATGTAGTTAAAAAGGCAGTCTCTTATGAACTGGCTTCACACCATTCATGCTTTGATTTTCAATGGATATCAGAATATGTGAGGTGTCGACAATATCATTGATTGTTAACCATCTTATCATCTAATCAACTGACTCTAGACATAGTAATAATCATTAGCACATTGTCAATGTTTCGTGTATTTGAAAGTAAATGAGTCATAGAATATTACCTTGGTATCTTAATAAAATTATATTTTACACGAGACCTAGATTCTCTAGTTTTGTTCTTGTACAAAGCTACAACTGAGGATTTACTAGAATTCGTAAATTTTGACAAAACATTTGTTAATGGTTCCTGAGTTTTGAGAGGTTCCAAAAATTCGATCGATTTCTGATCGGAACTTGAGCTAATATCACATAGTTTTGACTTAAGTAATATTTTTCTAGGTATTTATAGTCATCAATTAAATGTGAATTTGCGGTTCCAAAAGACAGTATACACTCAAAACTAGCTGTTTATGAATGAATTCATCCAAAGGAAAGTTATCGCAAAGAAATATGTTGTGTTTTTGTCTTAATGAAAGAAATAATAACATTTTGATCGTCTTGGTACCGCTTCAAGATATATTTAAAAATGTTTTGGTAAAAGTAAGAAAGTAGTCCATTGATAATGCTGAGGAAATTTTTATTATGCTTTAATTAATGTAGTCAATCTTGTGAGTTGGATTCACTGACATAGATTGATTAAGAAAGAAGTTTTCAAATCTATTTTTCAGTAACATCAGTCAGTGTTATCAACTGTGTTTTGTAGTTTGTATCCTGAAGTACGACTCCATACGAATTTACTTTGTTTTTATGTTATAAATGAAGTGTTGAAAGCTGAAGTCATAGTCTATGACTTTAAATATAGCAAAAATATTAATTTATTTTTGTGAACATATTCGCATATTAGTAATCTACCTTTCTAACGTTCTTTCATACAGAATATTCAATTTTAAAACTAATTAATCCGCATTCCATTGACTGTCTTCAGACATCAAATGTATTTTGTCTCTGTGAAAGGAATTTTCATGTTTTCGCACACCAAATTTAGGTTTGTTATTATGGAAGGCAAAATCATTTGTAATAGAGCCATGCTGTAATCTGGAATCTGTGTTAAAAGTGAACTCAGACTACAGTCTACTTACAATGGTTTACGAGGAAGTATTACCTTTCTTTATGTAGTTAGTTTAATTTATCTGTTCAAGATAATAGACACAAAGGGGAAAATCGTAGTTCTTTTTTTCTTTTTAAAATTTTTGGTTTTCAAAAATTTATCCAAGTTCAAATTATTAGATAGAATGAAATTGTAATAATTTATTAGATAAATTTCATGATAATAAAACCAGTCATTATTAAACTAATAAATTCATTAACTAAATAAAGGAAAAATTATTCTTCGTGTGAATTTAGTGTAAAGAAAAAATATGCTCCGAAATAATTGACCTGAATATGTCAATAAATTTCCATATAACAATAATATGTCATAATGTATTAAAAATTCGTTATCATGAATAACTAAATAAAGGTCACAGAATAAATTTAATTTACTTATTTCAATGTATTTATTTATTTGTTATATCATTGTATGTCATTCTTCACAATATACGTTAAAGCTGGGACAGAAAATTTTTCTTGTTATTCCTTCAAAAGTAATATTAAAGTAAAATTTATTCTAGATACAATAAATGTTATTGTTTCATGTTTGCTAATGATTAAGTAGAGGCTTAGAATTTGATTATTACTGTATGAAACATTAAGTTTCAAACTATCCTAGTGATCGGTTTTTATGCCGGTTTATGTAGACATAACATTCATAACTCTGTATTCATAATGAAATTATCGCATCTTGAATTTCCCGAGGTTTTGTAATTATTCACTGAAGCTTATTTGGGAAAAAATTATCAGTACTATAGTTTTTTGGCTATTCCAATCATTGAATCCTCTCTTACAGCTCTTTGAAAATGCTTACATCATTCATTATACCTTATTCTATCTAGGAGATAGAAACAGTAAATGCTTGAATACAGTTATTATAGAGTATACAACTTAAACTTTTTTCATGTTAATATTTTGCGCTTAGACATTCCCCGTATAATGTGATTAGTTTGAAGCAAATTTATTTAAATTAGTCGCTCATCAAAGAATTAATCATATATATGACAAAATATTTCTTTTATTGTTCAATGGTTTATTTTCTTCTTTATAGTTATAAATGGTCAAACATTTTCCGTGAAGATTACTGTTCATGGCATCAGTAATCGATGGGAATGATGTCAATTGTGTCTTACCTACACAGTACTCGATCTCAACTGCTGATTCATGTTATTTTGAACCTAATCGCATTCATATTATCAAAACGTTTGCATTTTTTAACAGTATACCGAAATTCCTGTGTCGTTCAAATGTTACAATGCTTTATATGTCAACTTAATCAAACTTTTTGTAATTGATCTCAGAAAACGTTTATATTATTTATTATATTATTAAATCATACAAATATTAAAAATGAAGATCATTTTTTATTTACCCCACTATTACATTACATCTGCTTATATATGTTACATTATTGATACATTTGTCCATTTAAACGTCGTATCTGAAGGATCGACTTCAAATGTTCACTTACTTTTGCATTATGAATCAACATATTTATTATGAACATAATTTATAGTATCCGACAAATATGCTTAAAAGCTTGAGTTCAAATTTTGTTCCCACATTGGTAATAATATTCATTGGATGTTAGCTTGGTAGTCTAAAGTTTCTTGGCTGATTGCTAGACCTTAAAGTCTTGTGGTTCAATTCTTGATGAAGAGGAGATATCTCTTCAGTATTTTGTGGCTCGTAATGGTTATTAGGCAAAGGTCTGTTCTGGGTATACTAAATTCATTATAATTAAAAATTTTATATCAACAAACTTCTCTAATGTTTTTTTTATCAACTTTAATATACCATTCAAATTATCTAGATATCCAATCTCCAATGAAATGTCTATTAAAATGCAACTCTTCAATGTGGCCGTCTGAAAATATGGATACAGCAAACTTAATGCATGAATTCAAACTATTTGTTACCACATTTTGTCTTTGTGGTTCATTTTATTAAATAGTCTCCCTTTAGTTTGTTTTTACTTGGGATTATATTTCAATCTTGGTAGTTTTTTAATGGTGATTTCTCTGGTCTTTAAAGATATATGCAAATGAATTATTTATCTAATGTAAGAACTGAAATATTCTGTAACAACTTTCTATATCGCTATGATTTTGTCAATTATTGACTTAAAGAGGAATATTGATCGAATCAGTGACATTTCAAATAATGCTCTGGCAATCACTTAAGAAGAGTAGATGGTTAAATAATAATGCAAATTAAGACTGAGTAAGAAAGTAAATTTTAGATTTTGAAGGTAGTGCAATTCACTAATTAGGTTGATTGTATTATACAAACTAACATTTATTTAAATGCAGTTATTGATGTAACCTGCAGTCCAATTAGAATGATAAAATTATTTGTTGAATGCGAAAGTTTTCTTGACCTTCGAAACTTTAGTAGCATAGAGAAGCTTGAAAAAAAAACCCAAACATATATTTCAGTGAAGTAAAAGATTGATTCAGTCCATTTATTCGAATAGATGTTTCCTTACAATTTTTTGTGTCAGAAAGAACTATTTGAAAATGTCGTACTTAATTTGATCTTTTTCCAGTAAGAGATATGAATATAAAATCCGTATTATGCAAAAGTTATATACCGGCTAGTACTGAATAAAGTGAATATGGATAGATGTAGACTTAGTAGCTAGATGTATAGTGAGATGGTATTTGAAGCAAGTGGTGCTGGTTTCCAGTTCCAGAGTAAACATCAACTGTAGGATGTAGTTACACCTACCAAACGAATCCCAAATAGAATGAAACATGGATCCTGGATTTCATTGCTAACCACATTCTCTCTGCTTCATATCAATTCATGTCATGATGGTTCTGTTGAGACAATCCTCACAAGATATTCAGGTGCTAACACACAAAGAAATGATCCAAATCATTTTGAATCGAATTTCATATAATCAGTTTTTAAAGTCGCATTTATCTGATTTACTTCACATAAAACCGTTCGTTATTTACAATTTTTTAGGTCAACAAAATTTAAAATATTCTTATTATTAAGTAATCAATTATGTAAATTGGTAAATAGATAAGTCACGTAATTTTATGGTTAACTGATTCACTGTAGAAAAAAAAATTGAAAAAGAAAAATAGAATTTTGTTATATATGCGCCAAATGTTGATATAAATAAACATTCATAAATCAATAAAAAAGTCATTAATGGAAATATAAATAACGAAGGAAATGCACACAATTAGAACTGTAGGGACAAAATCAAATACAAAATACCAGAAGATAAATGGGAAACGTTGGCTAAGAAACATTGAAAATTATTAAGTTAATTAATTTGGTTAGGGGTAAAGATTATGTGAACGATTACAGGAAACAAATTTTTTATCAATAATGGAAAATGATTTGTCTTGTAATTGGTAATTTTAGTTCATTTTATTTTTATATACTTAAAGACATTGTTAAATGTTTGTATATATATATATGTATATATATATATATATATATATATATATATATATATATAAACACAAAGATGTATAGTTATTCATCCTATTCGAAAAATCGTTTTAGTCAGTTACCCTTTAACGATGGATTTCAATAATGATAATAATAGCACGAAATGTCATAAAAATAAAACCATTAATCATGTAAATATGGTTTGATTAAAATTTTGTTGTCTAAGAAATTTTTGTTTGCATTGAATCTCATATTAATTGGATGCATATCAAGCTCAACTTTCTCAGAATAATTTAAATTGTAGCAAAGATCAATTACAGTTCTGGATGAAACCTACAGTAATTGTTAGTTAAAATGTACACCATAGAAAATATAATTGATTTTTGAAATGTTTAAGAATTTATTCTATTTTTCATGTAATGTACTACTTAACTACAAGAGTTTCATTTTTTTTTCTAGATTATAGCTAACAGACCGAATAAAATGAAAGCGTAATAATTGCATTGGGTTTCTAAATAAATTTATGCATAGAATTCTATTATCGACGTAATTTTCACGGACATTCCTTTGCTAGAATCGAATCTAAGGTTATTTCGAATCCATGTTAGTGTATTTGGAAATATTATTGATTCCGTTAATAGCTGATCACATATTTATTCTACATAATTAAAAAGATTTTGACTCACGATATATTATGTTCCACATCTTTTGAAGTGCTTATACTGACTGAATAGACTGGAAGGCCTAAGCTAACAAATTGGATGTAACCATGATGATTAAAATATATTTCAATAATTATAGCTAACAAAGTTCAGTGTGGTGATTCTTGACATACCGGATGCAAATTTTTATTGAAGTCAGTTGGGTAGTTGAATGTTTGGCGAAGCTTTGAAAAAGCCTTTGGTAAATGCTTATTTACATAAATTACGAGATGAAGAAAAATTTTAGCGAAGTGCCTTCTTAGTTCAAACATTTTAAAGCCTAAACCATTGTGCAAAGATGTGATAATAGCAAGGCGTTCAGTATAGATACCTATAAATCCTATAAGCTGAAAAAAATCACTTTCATATTTCACATTGTATTAGATTTGATGTAGAAATATAAATCTTTAGAAGGATTAACTTTGTTTCCTAAGGAAAGTATTTTAGTTTACACAGTTTTTTCATGAAATCGATTGATTTAAATACAGGTCATATATTCCATAATTTTATCTTGAATATTGATTGAACAGAAAATCAATACCTAGTTGATTGTTCATTGCATTTCTTCCATCCAATAGTTGAATCACTAAATCTATGAATGTGATTTCATGAAGTTTACTGAACCAGAACTAAACTATTTGCTTGAATTTCAGATTAAATTTTAGGGAAGTTATTGAGTCTCCGTGAAAGTTTGTTTTTAAACACTAAATTAAAGCAAAACTTTTGCTCAGTTAAATTGTTAGTTAGCTAAATTTTAAAGTAATATTTTATAAGTTAAGCATAAAACAAACTGACAAACATCATGAAAGTTATTTGTTGTATCAATAAAATTTCAAACTAGACATTTATTATTACTGCACATAAAAATGAATGAAAATCAATAATGATTACAGGAAAAAAAGAAAAAAATGGATAATATAACATTTTTCCTAAAGTTGTACGATTTCAATCTATGTAATAAATTAGGATTTTTGTACAACAAAAACGAAACTAATCGTAGAATCAAAAATATCAAAATTACAATAGAAGTGTATCTCATTTTTCTCACAAAGATGGTAATGTCACAGTTAACATGGACAGACTATGAAAATCAACGTAGATTTAAGATCAGTTAGAGAAAGTAGAGTGATTTGTTTGATGATGAAATGACCATTTTCCAAATCAGGCGGAAATTTTTTCATGATATGCTGAATAGCTTATACTTTGTAACCATTCTGAAGCATTGAAAAAGTAAACTAGATTCTGTATATTTAAAAGTTTACTCGTTGCATTACATCGCTATGCCGATACTGAATTATTCTAGTGGTGTATTGAATATGTTGTTCTGGAATGACCAATATTCATTAAATGCACATTTTCTCTAAGAAAGTTTGAAAACACTAATCTACATGTTTGAAAAGAGTAAGCAAAAGATCGATAATAAACTAGGTTACCGAATAAATTGTGAATACGGGTAATTCCGAATCAGCTAGGTGACAAACTGATCTGGGACTTCGTATACGTAGTAATTTATCATTTTTATGCAGCTAAATAACATAACATTCAACAAGTTGCTCTTTGGTAGTTTTTACTATCCATCATCCGCAATTTATTTCAAACAGTTATGGACAATAGTGGCATATATATATATATATATATATATATATATATATATATATATATATAATATGCATTACAGATTTTAGAATTGAAGAAATATTTGGGGATTCAGGGTTTAGTTCAAGCTTAATACCAAAAAATAAGCTTTTCTGATTATTTATAGGTTGAGTCATTTTAAATGGTAAATAATTTATACTTCTGCAGATTTCCTTATCAAATACTTAGTTTTATTATTAATAGCTCATTACGTTAATGATCGGGTATATTGAAGATAAAACTATTAACTTAAACCAATTGACGGCTTAAGTCATTTTCGCATTTATAAAAGTGCTTCACTTTCATCGAAATATTCTAAAACAATGCATTAACATATTTAGTATGGGCTATATTAAATGCGCAGTGTAAATTAGGCTTATTGACATCCATTAGATATAAATTCCAGCATCTTTTATCGGATTTATAATGCGCGAATACAATTCATGGTTCATTTATCAACCAAGAGTCATAATTGCATTATCTAAAATTGTGTAGTACTGGTGAGAATAAACGACTAGTCATTTTATTTAGTTCAATAAATGTACCTAAAGTTACATAAAAATAAACCATCATTTCATGTGAGTTTGAAAAAATTTCATTTAGTTGACTGTTTTATATGTAATTAAAGTTTTATCTCGAATAAACGTGAGAGACATACTGGTAAGATTGTAGTGAAGGAGAACACAGGTGAGGGCGACCGAATTGTATTTAACGAGAATCACAGAGTTACTCAGTAAAATAGGAAAACCATATCGTAACCGTTAATTTGCAAATCTTCAATCCATCATCAATCCATTGTCTGACATTTCACTATTCATGCGTTTCATACAAATTCCATTGTGTTCCCACTCTTCCTTTCTTGATCTTCCCCCATCTTCTTCTGCCAGACATTACGTTTACACTTTCGTCATATACTACTTATAAGTAGCGCGCACCACAAAATATGCAAATAAATCAATTTTGTATACTCAAAAACGCAGTCATATCAATCTTGTATTTTCTAATAGTTAATTATTCAACGTAATTCTCGAGTGGATGTAAAAAATGGAGTTATTCTTCATCAGGGACAGACATTATCTCGTATATGATTTAATAGATTTCACGAATCATTTCATTTTATGAAGCTGATTACTCCAATTAATTCAAAACGTAGAAGGATAATAACTTATTATGAAAATCTAAATTACATTTAATTCGGTAATGAAGTTAGTTGGATTATAAGTTTCGAAAATGCAATTGTGTTATTTCAATTGTGATATATTAATAAACTAAACCGTATTCACAAATTCTAAGTACAATGTCCTATATTCGTTTGATAATTAGGTTTCTGGTAATGAGAGTATTGCTTGGATTATGTTTGTGTAATGCTGTCTAATTCAGATAACCTGAATATGTCAGATTTAATTATTGTGGAGTCTGAAACCAATGTGTCATATTTTTCAATTTTTAATTAGTTTCATAACCACAGTTTGGTAGGTTCTTTATTATTTTTTTTACAAGGAACAGAATATCCACCATTCTATTTTAAAATTTCACTTAAACGTATGAAAACACCATGGATCTGATAAGCTCCCCAGTATGGAATAACAGTGAATGAATGTTAAACCAAATGATTATCTAATAGGGCATTTTACAAGCACTAATAGGCATAAACACTGTTCATTAAAAGTTTGCAAAAGTAACAACTTTTGTGTTTCTATATCTTTTGATTAAAATATTGACTTTAAAGAGGTAGAAATAGCGTGTTCTGTATGAAAATATTAGTCAAATGTTTAACTTTTCGATCAATTGAAACTAAAAACGCCATGACATTGAATTCCTTGTTTTTGGTGTGTCAACTGACGAAGAAATTTCAATCGAATTTTTGAATAAGGTATTTTAAAATAATCAGAGGAACTTAATAGGATAATTATCTCAATGTCCTTGACAAATAATAATCATAGAAATTTTGAGCAGTTTGTAGTATAACAGAACAACCTGTTTGAAATTATAGCTTCAAAACGTTCCATAAATCAATCTTTTCACTCATTTATCTACTTATCTGACTACTGGTTAGTTTATTCATCTGTCAATCTGTCTAGCAATGTATTGATGTACTTTTTTTGTTCAAATGTATTACACATATATACATATATATATATCTTTTTACTTGAACTGAAAAGCAAATGTCTTCCGTGGTGGTGTTTCTTTCCTTCAGCTACAAATTTTCTCTACCATCTCAGAAATGTTTTACTTTAATTCTGATTATATGATGATATGAAAAATATAAAAATCTGATACCGTAAGTCTACACAGGCAGCAAACAGAATCTGATTTATGAAAATCAAATAAAATTTCAACTTGAACAAAAAAATTTGTAATTTGTGCATTTTTTTTTTGTAAACGGAAAATTTATCAATTTTGTTTTTAATTTTATAGACGCAAGAATCAAAAAATTTTAATCAATCAAAAAATAAAACGTTTTTGTAGTTTATATGAGACTTGTTCACTGCCTTAAATGTTATACTTAAACATTTATTTTGATTGAAGAAATTTTAAAAAATTTTATCTCTGAATTTATAATTTTGAAATTTATGCACTAAAATAGTTAATTACGAAATAGAGATAGAAAATATTGATCAAAATATTTCAGTTATAGAAAACTTATTCAGTTTCTTTTTATTCTTACCATATACGTGATTGAATCTTTGTTTTCGTACGGGTGGAAATGTGTGAGCACACACGCTGTAGACTAAATATTTCACCAGTGTTTTTAAATATTCTCAGTGACATTGAAAATCAACCTTATAGAAGTAATCAAAATGTTCTTTGATAATTGAAGTGTTTACGTATAATGAATCCAAATTTTGAAATTTATGTTATCCAAGAATGATTTGCAAACAGAAGTCAAGTAAACAGACACGGAAATGTTTGTCAACAGTACCTCATGATCTAAAAATAAAAATTTAGTTGATTACTACCACGACTTACATTTTCGAATTGCTGGTATTGTTCTATTCATACTGCAAAGGAAATATTCAAAAGAATCTCTGGTTTCTCTGTGAACAATAATATCATCCCAATATTCCGTCTATAGGACAGTTTGCCTAATCAGAATAAGTAATTATCATAGTTATTTGAATACATCAACATATGCTAAATTCTCAACCAGAAAATAAATTGACTTCATTTCTATTATTTTGATATTCAGAGCTATGGAGATCATTAATGTTACACATTGAATTCATGAATCAATGATTGTTAGATCACCATTAGAAACCTGGAAGTAGGAGTCGTTGATGCGTGGATGCGTCGTATTGTAGCATCTCATCAGGACGAGACGACTGTCTAGTGCTTTCAAGTTACTAATGGTGATCTAAAAATGATTGAATCATGATTTCAATATGTGTATCATTTATTACTTGTGGGAATTATTTATGGTAAATTACATTTAACTTAACTAGACTACAATACAAAAGTAAAGGTAATCAATTTCATTGCAAATCATTGAGCATTTTCATACAAATCATCTATTGGATAAATAAGCTGAAAATTTTAAAAAAGAAAATTACTGTCATAAAAATAGAATCCATCAGCCTGTATTCACATTATTGTCTGACTGAATTATTCACAAGATAAAATCTTCTACTGAAAAAACCTGTGTATATCATTTTATCGTTCTTATGTCATTTGTACTAAAACTACAACAATACAATTTGAAGAAGTTATACCTTGAAATAGAAATGATTATCGGATATTTCAATTATTTGCTTAAACAGAAAATTGATGGCAACATAAATGTTATCGACAAAGCCTTGTAAATCAGTAAAATTTCTTTTATCACTATTTATCTATTTGTTTGAATAATAATTCTATGTAAATATTAGTTTATTTCATAAATAGTTTTAGGAAATAGTAATCCAACTTTTAAATGTCATTACAATGTTTAGTTGCGATCATGAACCCAATAACAGTTGCAATTAATAATTAGACATTTTGAAAACGATTCAATCGAACGAATAGGTATCAGTATAAATGATCATTTGTCGCAGATAGGCGCAAATACACATTAAATAATACGGATTATTTCACAAAATCTTGTTGAGACGGTGGAGAAGTTTTGTGGCTCAGGTGCATGATTGTGGTGGTGTTTGTTTCTCTGAGCTGGATGTTTTGGTTGTGGAGCTTCCATTGTTATTCTGAACAACATCATTAGCACAAACTTCAGATAGAAGTGAAGCATTCGAATTTCTCCACGTATGACCTGTAGCTCGTTCAGCAACCAATCAAGATCGAGGTCAGCAAAACGAGCTACACGTCAAACGTGGAGAAATTCGAATGCTTCACTTCTATCTGAAGTTTGTGCTAATGATGTTGTTCAGAATAACAATGGAAGCTCCACAACCAAAACATCCAGCTCAGAGAAACAAACACCACCACAAAATCTTGTTAATGATTAGTTGATCATACTTCATAATATACACAAATAAGTTCATGGATAAGAGTTGTATCAAGTTTCAATCAAGAAAAAAAGACAAAACATCTATTTTTGTTATCATTTTGAAATTGAACAAACTAATTAAATTTAGTATAGAGGAAGTCATAAACAATCATAGTCAATCGTTTGGTTTCTTATCAAAGTAATAAAAGTTTTATTAAACTAAGAAAATGTAAATCTCTTTTCAGCAGTCACAGGTTTTTTTTCGTGTGTAAGAAAGTACTTTTAAGTATTAAAAAAAGGTTATAAATAGATAAAGTGAAAATGTTAATTGTAATGCACTTAGTTTGTTGATCTTAAGTTTAACTTTATCAAAAGATCGTTGATTTAATTCATTCAAATTCATGTAAACTCTGGTATTTTATAACTGATAGCTAGATTTTCAGTAAATGCATATAAATTGCAGTTATAAGTGAATAAATGTAACTGAAAATTGGTCACGTTTTTTTGTAACTATAAACTAGGGAATCATCAGAAAACTAAAATTGAATAGCTAAAGTTTTCCCTTTATATTAGCTTCTCAATACACTTAACATAAAATACAACCGACTGATGTACACTAATTTTCAAAATACTCTAACAATAAAGGGTGCTATTTCTAATAATTGATTTGTAATGTATAGTTTAGTCCTATAGAATGTTACTTTATAATACAAAATTTATTCAACTTCAAAATTTAATCGGTCAACAAATAACACAATATGTAACTACTTGTTGAAGCATTCGTTTACTAGGAACACTAATCAATAACAAAGAAATAGCATATCGTGATCCAGGTGGTCACGTTATTCATTTGAATCATCACAGTAATTTACAATTTATAACTATATATATATATATATATATATATATATATATATATATATATATATATATATATTGTTAATTTGTTCTAATCAGTAAAGTGTGTTCTCGGTCAAATACGAATAAATTTCACCAAATTATTTGAACAACAAACTTATCAGTTAATGAAAGAATACAATATAACAATATTCTAGTATAAAGAGTTTTTTATTTAACAATGAAAATATTATTTAAGTAAATAAAAGTACTTTCTAAGGTCAATGACAGGTACCTGTTTTTTTATATTATATCAATTAATAATTCAATAATTTCATCTGTTGTTGATGATTACATTGAAGAGAATGTTAATAGAATAAAAGTTTTTGTTTGATATTGTATTTATTTTATTTACATGAAGTATCTAGTTAATTGCTGTTATATAAGATGAAGAAGAAAAACAGGAACTCCTCACTTTACAGTGAAATATAAAAACGAATAACGCAATAACGCAATAATGCAATGACTTGAACATATTTTAAGAGTAAAATGATTTACAAGTATGAAATTTACATTATGAACTGAATTTATAGGTGTGGAGTATACAAGATGTGAAGTTGATTACTCCAGCTATTCATTTGCATATAACTTTACCATTTTGAAACGAGTATAAACGAACAGATAGATGAACTGATTATTATTCACATAAATTTTCTAGACAGTCCTTGAAATTGATTATGTACTTCGTTTAGGGGAATGTTTGATGTGATTTTTGTTGCCTAATGGTCATACAGAATCAGAAAAAATATATTTACTTTCTAACTTTCAAAAGGTTTACAGAAGGTTTTATATAACTTGATTTTTTTTCTATGAATTATTTAAAACTTGGCTGTGTTTAATCGGTTAACTTAGAGAGTAGTAAAACAGTAATTCGTATTGAGTGAAATTTTGTAAATATTCGTTTTTTTTTAATTCTAAGTAAATATATTTTTGTTCATATTTAATCGTTCTCAATAAATTATTAATTGCACTGGTTTCAGAAAATAACGGAATGTAACAGATGTTATGATTGTTAATAATAATAATAATAATAATAATAATAATAATAATAATAATAATAGGATTACTGACGTCATTGTTTTTATTTCATTGTTTTCAACAGGTGTAAGAAGGTTGCTCGCTTATCAAGGTGCAATGTTAAAATCCATCAGTTTTTACAACCCTAGAAATCTATCAATTTAAATTGAATTTATGATTGAGTTTTCCGCATTATTTATAAAATAATTAAATGGTTAGTTATATTTTTTCAGAATACAATGTTTGGTGTACAAATATAATTGACCTTGATTATAATAAACTTAGGCTTCTTATTTAAATATTAAAGTTGCATGGAACTTTTAAATTCACCATTTAAGCTAAATATAGTTAAAAGCTATTGTGTGAAATGTATGTTATAAGTTGTATGTTGAAAATGTTTCTTTTGAGCAAAAGGGAACGTTATGCAAAGAACATGAAGTCAACAGTACTTTGTAACGATTAATTTAGTCTTCGTAATTTCATCAAACAGCAAATTTAGTCAAATTTCATCGGACAGAACAATCTATACCGATTCAAATGATCAACGTGAATTAAATGAAGGACGTTAGAGATTAAATTGCCAAAGAAAAATTTGCATGATTTCATCCTTCCGAAATGTACATCTTCAGATGCTTTGTGGTTACGAGAGTTTAAAAAGACTTTAGAAAGTAAACGTCAGTATAACTGTTATAAAATGTAATGTCGCGGTAACTAATTATAGACACACGTAGCTAATAACTGGTTTTTCGATAGTGACAAATATAGCAATTGTTTTGTCCTTTAAACGCTGAACGAGTTCCGTTGTACAGATTACAATGCGGTTACTATTCTAAGTGACCTAACATCACATACACTGTGCTTAACTGTAGATACACAATACTTGACAGCAGAGTCTGAAACCTAAAGATATTGAAATCGATTGAAAAAGTGTACAACAAAAGTTTGGTGACTATATTTATCGGTAAGTAAGAAACATGAGTGTACTAATTATAGTCAGAAAATTTTTACTGAGTAATAACACTAAAGGAAAAAAATGTTGTTCAGATGAGACCACTCGGTAAATCTTGTACGGAGGTATGAACTGTAATATAATTGCGAATCAAGTATATTACAAAATCAACAATTGGTTTAATTAGTAACTGATCTGAGTTGAAAAATTTTTGTGTGATAACTATTGAACTGACTGTTAACAGTCAAACCAATGCTTTAAGCCTCTGTCATGAATAGTAATATTTTGCAAAAAATACCTATTTTGAAATAACACAATATGTCAGTCATTGCTCCAAGTGTTATTCATTGGTATTTCTGAGTTGAACAGCGACCACTTCAATGACATCGCAATAAGATAACTTGAATAACTATATTTTTTCAAAGTAGTATACATTTGGAAAAGACAGTATTGCATAGATTTTTAATCGATTTGATCAGAATTTTCAAGCATAATACTCGGGACACTGTACTTTGTTCATCTGGTAGCATTAAAGTTCTTTAAAGTCACATTCATATCTGTAATACTTTTGTTTTCCAACTGACACTTATTCATCAATTGGCATAAGACTAAGAAGGATTTATGAAGCATGATTTGGTATTTGTAATTTGTTTACTTATTTTCTTGATTGATATAACTTTTGGTTTATCTTCAGAACATTTATCATTATAAATCTTATTATATATATTTTTGAAAATTCATTTTTAAGAGATTTACTTTGTTAACATTTAGCCTAAATAACTCGATTCTAAGCTTTTTGAAGAAGAAGCTAACTTCCAGTTGGTATCTGTGGAAAAAATCACTCCTTTATCCATAATAAAAAGTAATAAGGTTTGATTTAAGATTTTAAAACACGCTAACTGATATATCTGTTTAAAAATTGATAAAAAATGTCCAGAAAATATAAGATTAGTACGTGTAAGACAAATTAATCCTCAAAAGATGAACATATAAATTTTCTATAATCTGTCTGCATGATTCAAATTTGATTTAAGTTTGAATCGAGTATTTAGTGACAGTGTAGTAGTGACTTATTTTGAACAGTGTTCACATTAGAAATGGACTTTAATGAGAACATATTAAAAATCAAAGTGTCCTGAGTCGTTATAATAATGTTAAATATTGGTATTTGTTATAATAATTTTTGAAATAAGCAATCTGCTGATACAGCCAAATTAACAGACTGAACTATCTTGATATGGATTTCTTCATTTTATACTACTAAATGTAAAGAACACTGCTTATCGATCATTAATAAATGTTAATTTCACAGTGAGTACATTATCTACTGTTCACTTTGGAATTTAAAATAATTCCTTACTACATAAATCTACAATCACAAGTCGATTATTTGTAGTTAGTTACTTGATCAGATATTTGTGAACTAGTTTCATTTCAAAATACATTTTAATATGGGCAAACAATAATTAGGTTATTCTTTAAAACTTAGTGTTTCAGGAATTTTTCACTTGATCACCAGACACATTGGTTCTTCATTAAAAAAGTATTCACTCCTCTTTAAGGTTTGTTCTCTAAGGAAATCCAACTTTAAATATTTTCCATGTCTGAACTTCAATTATGGATAAAAGTTTACTGAACGTAGATATTTTTACAGAGCTAAATAAATATGGATCATTGTAAACTACAAAGAATCCATTTAACCTGTTATTTAAGAACTAAAACTACTCGTACAAATAATCAAAATAAACATATTTCGTAGTTAATATTATGAAAACGTAATTTAAGCTTATAAAGAAGAGTTTTAATACACTGTTTTTATTATGTTGCGAAGTTTTTAGTCTCTCATTGTTTTGATGACGTTTATGTTTTTTTTCTCACTACCGGAGATCATACTGACTCGGTTTAATCACTTGTCTATTCATTGAAATTTGAAAGAATTAGTTTACCAAAAGATATATGTATGAGGTGTTACATGTTCAATAATAATTGCTATATTTTTTACTGTTATATACTTAAACTACGGCACTCTGTAGAAATGAAAGAGAATCTTCAAAAATGTCAATAGAGATGCACTTTTCTACACACGAAATCTGAATTATATATATATATATATATATATATATATATATATATATATATATATATATATATATCAGGATAAACAATTCATCAACAATAAAATATAATAAGCGCTGATAATCTGAATGATAATAAAACTATTTGCTTAGAGTCTAATTCAAACACTTAAATGCGGTTTTTATCTAGAAAAAATATCTGACGTAATGTGAGCATCAAGCTTATTGATCAACTTGTAGACAGTCTGTTTTTCTTTGTGGAAGCAAATCTGTTCCGATGTGATCTGATTCATCCAGTATTTTGTTCCGTCTATATTTATAGCCTAATTGTTCTAATGATTAGTGTTTTTAAGGACATCATTCCTTGTCTTCACTGGATAACTGCCTCGCTCATAATATGACTTAACTCCACTAATTACGGCTTCTCAAAGGAACACAGAGAATTTCGTCAAGAAACTAGTCAGTAACGAGCACAAGATAAATGTCAGGATTGGGTTGTTTAGATCGCTGAGCTTCATCGAAATCATAAATCGATCAATGAGGTTGCTGAATATCGTGGATTGATTGAAGGTAGACTTTGACACTGTTAGACGCCGGCTCACCGGTCTACAGTTTGGGCATTGGTGCGCAAGATCAAAGTTCCTGGATTCAATATCGGCGTGCGTGAGTCTGAGGTGCGTACCACTGGTGAGTTTCACACTAGGACGAAACGGCGTTCAGTTCTTCTGAGTTTCCAATGGTGACCTAACATTAATTGATCCATGGATTCAATGAAAAAAGAAAGTATTGATGAGTAGTTTAAGACAAAGTAACAATATATACACCAAATGGATTTTTATTTGATTTCTTAAAATTAGACTCAGTTAAAATAAGAAAAAGGAAATTTAAGGAACAGTTGTGGAAGGTAGAAAATCAATAACTATATTGTATACTGTTATACATAATTTTCATTAACATCAAGCAAAGTGATTATTATCTAAATGTCACAGCTTAAAACAATAAATATAGTGGGATGTGAGCGATAAAGAAGTACGATGTGAATATATGTATGTATATGAATTATATGTGTCAAATGTATATATTTATTTACCATATTCCGGAAACAATCGACTTTTTTCGAAGAAAAGCCATACTGATTTTATTGAATGTCAATCAGAATATAATAATTATTAGATTATTTAACATTTTCACACGGGTGCGAAAACTTCAGTTCTGATAAAATCACAAACCAGAAGTGATTCATCACAATAATATGTGTAGTTATCTTATCCACAAACTCCGCCAGCGGAACCTTCGGGGCTACTGACGGTCCCAAGCCCATGTAAAGGAGGAGGGTTGGACATGGGGTTGGCGACCCCATTCCGTCAAAAACCAACATGCCAAAAAAACGCTAACCAGAAAAAATAATTCAAACCATTTTAACTCTGCCCTGGGAGTTGGAAGAACAATTAGGATGTCGCGTAATGAAAGCCGAGTTCCCTCGGAAGTCACAAGGCCAATGCCTCTTCTAACAACCAGAGCAACCATATTTTTAGGTACATGGAACGTTCGTTCATTGTGGGAGACTGGAAGACTATTTCAAGTTGCTGCAGAAATCAAAAGATACAACCTCGAGGTGCTCGGCATCAGTGAAACGCATTGGACACAGGTAGGAAAACTGAGACTAGCTTCAGGGGAACTGCTGTCATACTCTGGTCATGAAGAGGAAAATGCTTCACATACACAAGGAGTTGCACTGATGCTGTCCATACATGCACAAAAGGCATTGATAGGATGGGAATCTCATGGACCGAGGATCATTAAAGCATCCTACAAAACAAAGAAAGATGACATAAAGATGAACTTCATCCAATGTTATGCACCTACCAATGACTACAATGACGACGTTAAAGATCAATTCTACGAAAGGCTGCAGTCAATCGTCGAGAAATGTTCACCAAAGGATTTGACGATTCATATGGGAGACCTGAATGCCAAGGTTGGCATGGAAAACACTGGATGTGAAGAAATCATGGACGATTTGCAGACCTATGTGCCTTCAACAAACTGGTCAACAAACTGGTACCATATTCCCGCACAAACGCATACACAAAGCCACATGGATTTCACCGGACCAAACTACTCAGAACCAAATTCACCATATCTGTATCAGCAAAACGTTCAGAAGGACCATGGAGGATGTGAGAAACAGGAGAGGAGCTGATATAGCATCAGATCACCATTTGCTGATCGCCAAAAGAAACTGAAACTAAAGAAGCACTGGACAACACGACAGACAACATCAAAGAAGTTTAATACGGCTTTTCTTCGGGATACTGTAAAGATCCACGAATTCAGGATAGCCCTCACCAATAGGTTCCAGGCTTTTCAGGATCTACTCAATGGAGAGGAAACAACATTGGAGAACAATTGGAAAGGGATCAAGGAGGAAATCACTTCAACATGTCACGAAGTTCTGGGTCACAAAAAGTACCATCACAAGGAGTGGATCTCTGTTGGTACTCTTGCGAAAATTGAAGAAAGCAGGAGCAAGAGGGCATCAACCAATGTCAGCTGAAAAAGAGCAGAGAACGTTAGGCTCAAGCTGCATACACAGAAGCAAACAGGGAAGTGAAGAAGAGCATCAGAGCTGACAAAATAAAATATGTGGAAGATCTAGCAATGACGGTGTAAGAGGCTGCAAGAGACGGAAACTTGTGACAATTGTACGAAACAACAAAGAAGCTCGCCGGAAACTATCGTAAACCAGAACGACCAGTGAAAAGCAAGGAAGGCAAAGTAATCAGCAACACTGAAGAGCAGCGAAATAGATGGGTAGAGCACTTTCAAGAACTCCTGAATCGACCAGCTCCACTGAACACACCCAGCATCGAAGCAGCATCCACGGACCTCCCAATTAATATTGGCGCACCTACAATTGAGGAGATCAGTATGGCCATCAGACAAATCAAGAGCGGCAAAGCAGCAGGACCAGACAACATTCCAGCAGAGGCAATAAAAACAGATGTGGAACGCACTGCAAAATATTTTGCATCCTCTTCAAGAAGATTTGGGATGAGGAACAAGTACCATCAGACTGGAAAGAAGGATACCTTATCAAAATACCAAAGAAAGGCGACCTGAGCAAGTGTGAGAACTACAGAGGCATCACTCTTCTTTCAATACCAGGCAGTTGTCAACAGGGTATTGTTAAACAGAATGAAGGACTGCGTAGACGCCCAACTTCGAGATCAACAGGCCGGATTTCGTAAGGATCGATCGTGTACTGACCAAATCGCTACATTACGGATCATTGTGGAGCAATCAATTGAATGGAACTCACCACTCTACATCAACTTCATCGACTACGAGAAAGCATTCGATAGCATGGATAGGAAAACACTGTGGATGCTTCTTCGACACTACGGTGTGCGTGAGAAAATAGTTAACATCATACGGAATTCTTATGATGGATTCAACTGCAAAATCGTACACGAAGGACAGCTAACAGACTCTTTCGAGGTGAAGACCGGTGTGAGGCAAGGTTGCTTACTCTCACCCTTTCTCTTTCTCCTGGTCATCGACTGGATTATGAAAGGTTGACATTTGGAGGGAAGCATGGTATAAACTGGACAGTTAGGACGCAGCTGGACGATCTGGACTTCGCAGATGACCTGGCTCTTCTATCTCACACGCAACAACAAATGCAAGAGAAGACGACCAGTGTAGCAGCAGCCTCTGCAGCAGTAGGTCTCAATATACATAAAGGAAAAAGCAAAATTCTCCGATGCAATACAACATGCACCAACCAAATCATTCTTGATGGAGATGCCTTTGAGGAAGTTAACACCTTTACATATCTGGGCAGCATCATCGACGAGAAAGGTGGGTCCGATGCAGATGTGAGGGTGCGGATTTGCAAAGCAAGGGTTGCATTTCTACAGTTGAAAAATATCTGGAACTCCAAACAACTTTCAACCAAAACCAAAATCAGGATTTTCAATACAAATGTCAAGACAGTTCTGCTGTATGGAGCGGAAACATGGAGAACTACCAAAGCCATCATCCAGAAGATATAAGTGTTTATTAACAGCTGTTTACGCAAAATACTTCGTATTCGTTGGCCAGACACCATCAGCAACAACGTACTGTGGGAGAGAAGGAACGAGATTCCAGTGGATGAGGAAATCAGGAAGAAGCGGTGGAAGTGGATAGGACACACACTACGAAAAGCACCTAAGTGCGTCACAAGACAAGCCCTCACATGGAACCCTGAAGGGAAAAGGAAAAGAGGAAAGCCAAGGAACACATTACGCCGAGAAATAGAGAAAGACATGAGAGGAATGAACAAACATTGGACAGAACTGGAGAGGGAAGCCCAGGACAGAGTTGGTTGGAGAAAACTGGTGGGCGGCCTATGCTCCATTGGGGGTAACAGTCGTAAGTAAGTAAGTAAGTAAGTAATCTCATCCATAGACTGTATCGCTTGGAATGAAACAAAATACTGTGGGTTGCTGAATAAAATAAACACATTCTGATTTTTGACTTGTTATCAGATTCAGAAGATTGCAAGTTTACAAAGTATAAAATAATTTACTGGTCCTTAATTAAGATGTTACAATAGGGACTGAGAATCATGTGAGTAAACACTACAGACAGGGGTATTGTTAATTTATCTATCTAGCCACATCTAATAGCAATTTAAAGGTGAGAAAGTTTAAAAATAATTACTTTAAAAATAAATTGAGTAATTAAGTTATTCGATAAGAACACATACTTGAAATGATGCCTAAATGCTAATGAGAATGTAAAAAAAATAGATCTTAACTGAATAATAAAAGCCGTTAACTTTTCATTAAGATGAAAGCATTGATGATGAATTCTTTCTTAGTTTATTATTTTGCATAGCTTAGGGATAGTAACTTTGTTTCAATTACCCACTAACACCATGTTGATTGCATTTGCGAGGGCAATATAAATGGAATGAAAAAATATTAAGAAATGTAGAAAGTAACCAGATACTTGTTATTGTGTCTTATTAGTTAACTAATTCTGTTATGAAAAGGGGTTCTGTGAAAGGCTGATAGTAGCAATTTTACTTCTCTTAAATATATCAATAGTAAATGATGATAATGTAACAGATGTTTACAGTAAATTGAAACGAAATTCATACATTCATATATTCTGTACTTTTAATTTATTCTGTGTGATTGTACTGTGTATTCCGCTGTATAAGCAAGTCCTATCACATTTTTTTCGTGAAATAAATAGTTAACTGAACTTATATTCAAAAATTTAATAGGTTGAATATTTTTTGAAAATAGACAAATTTGTCAACACTGCTGACATTAAATGTTTAATAATCTAAGTAGTAACTATATTTACGTCACCGTGTATGTGATACGTGTTTCGGATAAGTTTAAAGTTTACACAATAATGTATCCAACTATGAAATAAAAGTTGAATAATACGAATGAGAAAAGCCTGGTGTTGCATAGTGGTAAATTCTGACTTTAAAATTACTTTAATGGATGGTATTAAACTAGATCAAAATAGTTGTTCATTTTTCAATGTTTACTCATAAATTTTAACTTAATGATATAGTTCATATTTAAAATTTACAAGCTTCAAAATAATAAATAACTTTAAATTCACATAATTAATACTGTTTAAGAGGAAAAAACCATGGGTCCACATAACATGTAAATGTTATCAATACAGATGAAATTATGTGACTTGAAACATTTAAAACAAATGCAATTTGCGTTTTTTGAATAAGCATCATAGTAAATATTTCAATTTATGTTACGCAACATATTTAAATAAACTGCAAAAATTTTAATTCGGCTTATATACAAATACTAGACATATAAAGCAAATTTACTAAGCATGTTTAAACATATGTTATGTGTATTTTAGAAAATGCTAGTAAAATTAGTTTATGAAATATACATAAGTCATATATACAACATGAAAATCTATCACGTTCATTTATTCACACAATTTTTCCAACAAATAAATTTGACTGAAATAAGAAAAATTAACGTGTAAGAATTTTATGAAATAATTTTATTTAGTTGTTTTGCGTCAGCTGGCTTAACGGCTTAAATATAATAGCAATAATCAGTAAAATTCAGCTTATATACTTTAAATAACGACATTGGAAATAGGTCTCATCATTAGATATTAACAAGAAAGAACAATTACTGTTGAAGAACTATAGGAGATATTTATTAGCTAAATAATATGTTTTTTTCATTAATCTTCACTGGTCTAAGCTTTTCCAATTTGGTATTGAATGTTGAATCTTATCGAATACTGCTATTAAATTCAATTTATTAGCAGCTGACGAGAGACGGTTAAGTAAAACTAATTCATATTATTCTTTTACACTGATTATTTTTGCTTTAATGAGGCGTACATTTTTATCTGGTGTGGGTTTATGTTATATTTTATATTTTATAGTGCAAATTAAATGTATGCATCCGTTGTGCATTGATTTCTATCTTCTTAACTTCTACAGCAACTGAGCTCATCATATAAACTTCTTTACAAAAATAACTATCCATCAACACTGTGATGCAGTCAAATACAATGAAACTACAAATGCAAGTGATATCATTTTAGAGAAATTGTTATTTACGGTGTTTTGTCTCAATAAAAAGCTTTAAAAATTGCCATATGTTTACGGATTCTTAGTTTAACTTTGTGGCATCCATAGCAAGCATCGTTTCTAATAAAAAAAACATGAACAGCTAACAACTATGCCCTTTTATCATCAACACATCTCTAGGTATAACCACATAATGACATAGGTTTGTTAAAAACATAAGGTTGAAAGATGTTTTTCTTGTTCTCAACATAAGTCAGCTTACATAAAATTGTATCGTGTAATTATTTTATTGAAACTAAATAAGGATTTTCACCAGTTTTTCTTCAGAGGATTTATCTGGGTTCGTTGATTGTAAGCTGAGAGTATATTGCCCTTTGATCTGTGAAGTCAAACAAAGAAGTCTAAATCATTGAAGTTCTCATACTTATTAATGCTCTTAGTAACATTTTTTATAGTTAATGACTAATTTTTCTATCACTAAATAAGTTTATTATTAATTAATTAATTTTTCTTTTTGGTGTAACACTGTCGATAAATTTTAAATATTTACAGTTTGGTTCAAACCATAGATGGCGCTCTTATGACTGATATTCATGATAAGTACTATAAGAAGAGAAAATAAACTTGTATAGTCTGTAAATTTTTAATGACTTATATCCATTATTCTTAGTCAGTATATGACTTAAGAGAAATAATTTTCTATATTTACTGTAAAAACTTAATTAAACCTAGCAAATAAAGTCTAACTCATATAGTTAGATACATAAGATAATCACAAATTCAAATATCTTCCTTACATCTCATCCATCTAAATAAAACATGACGAAGCTCACCTAATAACAGAACAAACGATTAGTAAGTGAGGACATTTGAATATCACATATACATTTGATTTTCATCCAAGATTGTAGTAATCAAAGGCAAAATATTTTTATCCTTACAGATAATTATTAGGTTTGGATTTGATTTTAATATTTGTTCTACTAATTGAACAATGCCAGAATACATATAAATGAATATTTCTAATTTTCTCAACCTGAACAACTGATTTGATCTTAAGCAAAGCCTAAACGGTATGCAGTTCCAGATTCTTAATTATGAAATACATTTATTTAAGTATATTTCTTAACATCAAATTGCTTACATTTACATTTAATATTCAAACATGAATAAACAATCGTTCAGTGCATATTTATATGATCATATTATTTATTTTGTGGCATATGAATGTTTCTTTGAACAAAGTTAGGACATCCTGCCAAATGGAAAGTTTTATTTATCCAAATATTGATACTTGAATTTTTATACACTTTTTTTCAGAACAGATACACTGCTGGGTTTAGCAGTAACTTCTAAATAAGGTGTTATATTTCTTACGTTAGAATAAATTTACATCCAGCAGTCATTGATCTCTCCAGCAGACAAAGCTAATCCGTTCAAACATTTCGCCAAGATGTAATCTAAATTTATTCATGGTACGTAATATAATTCTTCCATAATTCTTTAAAGTTTCGAAGAAAACTACGATAGAGTGACAAGTCGGTGTAATAACAGCTATATTTGACACGTAGTCACCTTGCAGAGCATACATACAATATTAAAATCTTGCTCACGATAGGAGTAAATGATAATATATTTATATATATTTCAAGAAATTCAACATAACGTAACATTTTAAATTAGAATAAAATTGTTGCAAAAGTACTTTCTACCCAACTGAGATCTTATCACTTTAACAAGCTTTACTTGAATACGACGTAAATAAAAAAATCTGCAGAAATTTCAACTTCACTAAAGTTTTCTTTGTAATTTTTTGTTTTGATTGCAAAAACACCTCTCTTATTTCTCTACTTAGAATGTAATTTCTAAAAAAGAAACTTTTATGAAACTGTATTTCCGGTTCATTGTTTCTTTCCACTTAAGGAAAACAACTTACTGACTAAAAATTTATTTTCTTTCTCAATTAAAACTTAAAATTCTAAAGTATTTTCTCTATTTGTTTTCACGACAAAATAAGGAAAAAACATCAATCCTAGAAATTTGTCAGTATTTCTCAAAAGTAATGATAAATGAAGTTAGCGTAGCAACCATTATGTTCTAAAAGAGTTTGTTATTTACGGTGTAATAAAAAATATTGTAACATACAGGAAGTGAAATGGCCTTTAAAACGCCAATAAAGATAATATTTATTAGAACAATAATAATAATAATAAATACAAACATTGTGGTTTGATTTGTATATCCATTCTACTGTAAATTATACAGTCCATTTTCATTTGTTAGTTCAATTTTAAGACTGATTTTTAACTAATATTACCAGTGACCATTATAATGAATGCTTCAAGTTAAGAACTAATGTTAAATTATACGTTCTTTTCTTCTTGTTAAACGAAACTGTTATTATTAATCAATATCTGATTTTATAGATCATTATCAAAAATACCACTATATAGAGAGAGATTAGTCGAATATTTTTTCAATACAAAAAAAACATAATACGAAGTACATTAATATAACAATAGCATTCGCATTTCTCTTGGGTATAAAACAGCAGATGGTCTTTTATTGGTAAAACAGTTCCAAATCTTCTTTTAAAAATGATTAAAATACGTTCGGAAAAATTACAAAACAACTGTCATATAAAACTAACCAATAATTGAATCTCACGTGAATTATTTAAATAAAGATGAAGATTTTACTTTTAAAGACTGTTATATTTGCAAGGGACAATAGACTGTTTTATCTTAATAAGTGATCTGAATCAATTTAGAGTTTTTTTTAAAAATCAGACAAAAAAAAATCATGGCCAAATGGGAATACGAGTAAATGTTTTTAACTGTAGTGGGTCGTTTCATTTTTTCGCTTTTGGTACAAACGAGATTTGGAGCTCACTATTTTACCGGTCCCACGTTTCTCCAGTCGGTTAAATTCTTTATTCGTTTTATTAGTGGAAACATATATTGCGTGGTGTTTTGAACCAGATCTTGTTTCACAAGTTACCACAAACACAACTTTGTCACCCAGATTATGCGACAACCCAACATATGTTAAAAAAGTTTGAATGCCTTACAAGATCTTCCGTAGTTATAACTTTATGTTACATGAACAGTGAACAGATCTTCAAAAGTGGATGCATCATCTTCATTGATTCATTTCATTTGATCTCTAAACCAGAAAGTCCTTTTTTCATACCATTTATCACAGTACCAACACCTCATGCAAGTACGACTTGATAGTTGTACACTTTTAGCCTCAACAATTGCTTTATCCTATTCTAAGTTAATTGATTATTGAAATCCTTCGGAACCCGTCTGCAACATTATCATGTTGTGAGTCGTGCGAAAGACAGCAATCATTTGCAACATTTGTCATCTATGGATGATATGAATCAATAACGAAATGGAAAATTTGTGAAATGGTCATTGAGCATTCAATTTAATTCGAACTTAGGCTGATTGAAAGTTTGCTCTACTGGTTAATGTCAGCTGGTTTTCGTTTGTTTCTTTTGTCAGTTGTTTACCAATGAAACCAAAACACAAAATAATAATGATTGCTGATATTAAATTCTGTTTTGATTGTTTACAATTTCGTCACATTCACTCCTCGAGAATGTTACGATAAAATGTGATTCTTATACTTCTGATACTCTACTGAACAAAGCTTATTATAAATGAAATCAAACCTTTTTTGATGCTTTTGTAACATAGTATTCCACACTTAAATGATCTTCCATTCTATCAAGTTACAAATCAACGACGTGTCAGCTGCTACTCCAGGAGTGAAATCGTACTGAAACAAGCTTCCTTATTCGTCTTGTTCATGTTCAGCTTGTGACTGTATAGAGAGTTGGCCATAAATTTTTCCCAACCAATCTTTCTTAAGAAGCTGTAAACTATTTTCGTGTAGTTATGAATAGAAATATCTTTATTTTTCTACTTCTTTGCAAAATCCGAAACGTTAGTTTTTTTCTTATCATGAAAATTTTTTTATGCACCCACTGCTCAATCATTCAAGTATAGTTATTTCATCTACACGCTAATCAATTACATGCTTAGCCTGACAACCATTAGCTATAACAAGTGAATACGGTAGGCAGACCGTCTATCGTCATATTTCAGGCACATAATGGTTTGTTTCTATGAAAAACTAGTATGTAACACACTTCAGAAAATAATCGATAGCAAGTCAGATGAGAATGCGACAACCAGAACTTTTCAGGACAGAAAATAAATGAAGCAAGTTGCATTGTGAATTTAGGCAACAATTACTTATTTTACAGAATGTCATTCGACTTGTTCCATATTGCCTCATTTCATTTACAAACACGTACAAACTTTCAAATCCTGATATTACAATACTTTGATCTTGTCATTAGGAGTTTTTTTGATCGTACATAAGATCTTTCAGATCGTGATGATAAAATTCTTTTATAAGCTTATCAAGAATCAATACGATATTATCATCATTATATTTGTTCTGTTTAGTGCGATATTTAGAAAAAAACAGGAATTGCATATTCCTTTCTTATTATTTATGTTACTCTGATGAAAAGGCAAAGAGAATAACCCAAATGCAGTCAAAATATGCTTCAAAAAATACTCCATGTTATCAAGTAAAGTTTTGGGAAAACATGTTACTTTATGCAACACATAATACTGGTGACATTTTATTGACAAAAGTACACACGTTTAGATTCTGTCAGTCTCAAACTTTAATACACATCACACGAATGTATATTATAAGTAAAACAAAAATTTCGAACAACTTGATTCCCTGACGAATTCGACTGAAATAAGAACGGAAAGAAATGCGGAATAAAAGGACCGTTAAGAACACCCTGAAGTTACAGTTGGATCAAAAAGGTCTTTTTTATGGAGCTTAATAAAGATGATCCACAGAAAAGTAAAAACAACTGCGAATAAGCGAAATCTGAGGATAAGCCGTACATTAAATAAATCAAGAAAACAAGAATTTTCGAACAACTGAATGGACTGTTAATGACAGTTTTAATGGAAACAGTGATGATATATTCTTCATAGGATAATAAATCGAAACAATTTAATATAAGGTTCACAATGTCATTGTCAGTACGTTTATGCAACAGACCCAATTACTTACTTTCAACTACCTTAATCATAGGTTGATCGTGCTTTCATTCACTATGTACTAGTAAAATTAGCAGTGTTTGATTCATATAATTGAATGAAAACATTTATGACAATCAAATCAGACTGTGAAGAGTTGGAAAGTATCGAGCGCTCTTCACAAACACTTTAATCAAAAATTTGTAAGGTTGTCTATCGGGTTTTCAGTGGTCGGTAAATGTTCCTTAGCTACAACTTCTTGGCATTTACTCTTACATTTGGTGATTGAGTACTGTGTAATAGGGTGATTGTAACTGAATCGTTAAGTACAGGCAACTAAAGTTCTAAATCTATATGATATCAACACAAATGTGTAATGAAACTTGAAATACCGCAAAATAACAAATATAAATCTGTATTAAAACATTACACGCTTTTATGTAACACTCACCCACTAAGTAAGTGAAACAAATGCTTAAAAACAGTGACTAGTATATACTTATTTAACATCGAAAAATGATGAATAACCTCACACATTTTCATATCAAGGAGTGCTAAAGGTATTCATTACTTTACAGCCCTTAAGAGTTGCACTTAACTTTCATTTCACCCCAATGATAGCAAACATATCAGAGCCAAAATTCTATCAATGCATTTTTACCACTAGTCTTTGCAAAGAATAAAATAAATAAAACATCTGCCACTGTTTATCCTTCATACGCTTACCATGTGTATTATTAATGAAGAATAGCAAAATATGACAATACGCAGTTAAAACTTTCAATGTGATTATTGTTAAATAAGATTATACATGATGTTACGTCATTGCTATAAAATATCCTATCTATGTATCATTAGGTATATATTTATAGAAAATGTAGGGATTTACTAAGACATGAAAATTATAATTTTTTTATTGCTAAGTTATATAAAAAATAGTGTCATATGGGTTCTGAAATTTCCGCAAACCATTTTAACATTTTTCATATTCTCGTCATCCATGAAAAATTGTGCGAAGAAATGAAATGAAAAACAAAATAACACAAGAGTGACATAGGTTTCAGTAAAACATAATTTACATGAAATTAAGCGGTCGCATTCTATTTTTAATGTCACAATGATTATAATTGCAAGTTTTCCATCGCATATGCCGTAGTTTTTTTACTATTCGTACACATCAGTTTGTAGTGTTGATAAAACATTCGTTAACACCAGTAGTCTAAACATAAAAAAAATTCCGTTAAACTAAGTGAAAGTTGATAAAGGCTGAGTTGGGGAGAATTCTATGATAAAATTTAGAATACAAACCATAGCACAGGCATGATGTTGCTTAAATATTCTTTAGTTAAAAATGACAATAAAGATATGTTGGGTTTGTCACTAGGTACTCTTGAAGCTATTACGAGTTCACCTTGGTCCTTGATCCCAAAACTGCGAAAGAGAAGTCTTGATAAGCGTAGAAAGTATATACTACAAACACCCAGCCAGCACAATGCAATCAAGCATACAAATATCGTTTATTTATACATCACAGGAACGTCCTTGGGATAGTCACAAAAATAGCAAACTAAAATACACAGCAGCCAATCACAGCCAAAGAATTTCCTGGTGGGAAATAAAATCTCAAGGTCCACTGATTAGCTCATTCTGGCAAACGTGAAATCCAGAATAAGGCATTTATCGAACGAGTTCTGGGGATCGAACATCCCCAACAAGATATCACTTTATTTTCCATTTATTTATTGTTATAATTTTTATTCGTCAGGTTGTAGATATATTTTTCAATTCCAGTGAGATTTTATTAAGCCATAACAATTGATTCATTTCGTCTAATTTAAACATTCTTCTTTAAAAGGATTAATACTTCCGATTAGCAATTCGACATGTTTTAGGAAAAAAATTAGTCTATGGATTGATAGTTTCATTCAATAAGATGAACTAGAAACAAGCAAAATAGTTTGTAAATTAGTTTATGCTAGTAGACTGAAACCATGATCTGTGATTGAAAAGATCATCAGTTTTCATGTGTATATATATATATATATATATATATATATATATTACACACAACTTTATTTAGAACCCTTATTAAGGATATTTTAGTATAAGTATTTATTGATTTACAATGTTCAATCAGTTTGAGTAGTAAATAAGTTTATTATTAGCTTTTAGATACTCAATTTGTTTTCCAAGATATTTGGATTTTTTTTCATTAGATTTCATTCATTTATGATTCTAGATTCTGAACTTTCTATATGAAGTTAAGACACAACAGTGATTTAAATCTTTTAGCTAGTGATTAGCTGATATTTTATTATGGATGTGAAACATGGCCGTTCAGAGTAGAGGATTTTCGTAGGTTACTAGTCTTCGATCATCGGTGTTTCCAAAGCGTCATTCGTGTATCCTAGGAAAACCGTACGAGCAATGCTGTCGTTAGAAAATGAGTTCTATTTAGGGATAGCAAATCAATAGAGGAAGTAGTGAAACTTCATCATTTGAGACATGTGTTACATATGCCTAACCACCAACCGCCGCGATGGGCTATGTTTTGTGGTTTAGGAGTAGGTTGAAAGAAAGCTACGGGGTAGTCAAACTAAAATATAGCAGCAATGCATGAAGTCACTAACAAGTGGACTGAGTGATGTTGGTAGATGTAGGCTACCTGGTTGGGGTCCGCAAGAAGAAAGTCACCAGTGGTTAAGGACCTTGAACTACATGGCTCAAAATCGTTCGCAGTGGTGCAGGTGCATCCATTCTTTGTGATCTCTCTAATGCTAACCTTTTCAATTCCTCGTCATCTTCATCTTTCCCCTTCTAAGTTTATCTCACTGAAGTATACTTATCGAATCTTATCTTCGCTCCCTAATATTCTCCATTTCTTCTAATACCACTACTATCGCTATCACTCTTGGATTTGAACTGATAGTTTTGTCTCTGTGCTGATGTGGTATGGCTACCTGAAATGATGTACTTACGTACGAAGTTCTGCGTTGCATCTGTCTGTCCGTCTGATATGCTATTCTTTTAGGCTGAATGAAATCCTTGAATAGATTATATATTTTAATATAAGTACATTAATATATATATATATACATTCGTTGCAAAAAATGACCAAACAATAAAATTCCCATAGGTAAGAGTTTAAAACAGTAACAATTAATTTTCTGAAGCAAATGATGGTAGAATGTGGGAGTCTCCTTTTTAGAAATTCAAAACAGTGGTTCCCTTTGATAAATAAACATATTCATGGGAATGATAGAAAGGCAAGTGAGTCACTTCATCGATGGTATTACACTTTACAAACGATATGTCGACGATATTCTTGCCATATTACCACATTCTACGGACATTAATGAAATCAATGATTTATTTAATGCGATTCACCCGAATCTGAAAGTCACTTATGAGGAAGAAAAGAATAATGAACTAGCCTTCCTCGATATCCTGCTCCATCGCCGTCCAGACGGATCAATCAGACGAAAAGTACACCCCAAACCCACCTGGTCGGGACAGTACCTCCACTTCACTATTTTCTGCCCCATACAATATAAACGTTCTGTTGTCAAAACTTTATTCGCTCGAGCAAGTAGAATCTGCACTGCTGATACATTGAACGACGAATTCAAGCTTATTACTGAGACACTTAAATCAAACGGATATCCCGAAACGTTTATTGGTCATCAGAACACAACTACGACGAAACTGATAGCAACTGATGTGCCCAAGAAACCAGTGTACCTACAGTTACCTTTCAAAGGTGATCATTGCATGAAAATTACAACCAAACAGACTGCAGCTACAATAAAAAAGACCTTCAATGCATCTAATGTGAGGCTTATCACAACAACCCAATCGATTTCAGTTACCCCAATCAAGTCTCCAAGACCGATTCAGTCCAAATCCCACTGTATTTACCAATTCACATGTAACTGCGGAGAAAGTTACTTAGGGAGGACAGATCGCCGACTGGAAGACAGGATAGGGGAACATATTCCAAGATGGTTAATCAAATCCATGATTTGTCAACCTAGCCCATCATCTCAAAATCGATCAAGAAACCCAGCCTCGTCCATTGCAAAACATCTGATGATGAGTGGTCATCAAATTGACCCAAAATCAGCCTTTAGAGTTGTGACATGTAATCAAAACCCACACACACTGAAACTACTCGAAGCTATCTTGATTGATCGGAAAAGTCCAACTTTATGTGTTCAAAAACAACTGTATGTTGACCTTTGTTTACCATGGTTCTAGTGAGTGAATGTCATGCTAAATAAGAAATTTTGACCTTATCTTCAAAACTGTATTTACACAAATAACATGTTGCTTGTATGTGACTGACGAGAAAGCATGAAATGGTACTATCTCACAAAATATGTCTTCTTATTTCTCTATTCAAATGAAGCAAATGAATCAGATGCGGAAATTTCTAAAAGCATTTAATTGGACAAATTACACGTATATATCATAATATAAATTCTAGTAATAAATCAGAAATATTAACGTTTATCTCTTATTTAGTCGCCAACCCACCTGAATGTAAAGAAGATTTTTTATATAATTATTTATTTATAGTTGCTATTAAACCCAAAAGATGAAACGTTATCTAAGTATCTTTACAAATACACTGATCACATTGATTTTGTTGACTTAAAATTGTTTCAAAAATGTACTGATTTAATTTCTTGTCCATTTTGTTACGTAACTCAGTACAAAGTTTGATTCACTAATCAACGTATACATAATTAAACTAGATTGTTTTTGAAATTTAATTATTTTAAAGTATAATTTTGATCGAGTCCAACCGTTATATCATGTGACATTTGACTTTCAATGTAGATTGCCAATGCATGATTTCGCTAGATACACATGCTATCCATCTACATAAATCATTGAAAGAGCTTTCACGAAAAGAAATTAAGATGTAACCACTTTCTAGACTATCACTTTTTAATGTACAGCTGTATCACATGCACAGTCATCTGTAATGTAAAAGCTGTTTTGAAAGATAATGATATACATTTTTTAAATTATAAATTTATGTCATTTTTTAATCTTAAGTCATAAAGCTCTTGTGACAGGAAAAAGTGATAACCAGTTGATTATTTTACTTATTTTTCTTCCTCCTTACTAATGAATTATTGATTTGTTACTTTATTTAGTTATTTAAGAACAAAATTCTTCTAGATATTAATTAGTACAAAGTATGATAGCATTGAAAAGTTTACAGAATCTACAAGCTGTTGTATTACATTTACTGTCAATCAGGGTTAGACAATGCCCTTATTTTATTTGCTTCCAAAAAACAACTGCCTTTTGTTTTTCGTCTATTTAATGACTCTAGTTGCAATACAAATGTGTTTAGTTAAGAATTTTCATATCTAAAACGTATAGTTCCTAGCAAGTACTTCACATGGTGGCCACAGGCAGTTAATTTATTGATTCTATTAGTATACAATCAACCATACAGTTAAATATTTTGTACAATATAAACATACTATTATTGGTGATGCAGCTTAGTTGGTCTGAGATTAGTAAAAATGGATATGTTTAATATATCCTAAACAGTATACGCCTAAAAGGAAAGCATACCATGATTGTCCGAAGTAGTGAAATCGATTTCAGGTATTCACTAAAATGTATTGTTCTATCATTTTTATTCTAGAGTATTTCAAACAGTAGAGCATGATTTAAATCTTTGAGAAATGGCGGATGAATAGCTCAGACATCTAAATAATTTACTAAAAACCACCGATTACTTTGATCCTTGCTTTTATATTTATGACACATGCAATGTTTGGTGTGCATCTTGAAAAAAACACTCAGCTAGAACGTTCACGTAATGATTTTAACTTCTATAGAATAAGTAATCAAATATCTAAACTAGATGTTTGATAAATGTCAATTAATTAACATTCAACATGTAAAGCTATCCTGATAGATGCTTCTTATTTATTTAAAAGAGTTTAGTTATAAATTTTGAAGAGTGAATGAGCTCAAAATACTTTGTATTCGTAGTAAAATTATAGAATAGTCACGAGCCAACATAGAGAAGAAAATGATTTAAAATGTTATGTGAAATTCAGAAATTACATGAAATAAGCAATAGAGATGACTGTATACATTTTTTCATGACAGAGGAAAACTAATGTTATACGTCCAAAATGTTAATTTCTTTATGTGTAGCTTGATTATAACAGGCAAACTGTCATAGAATCCAAAGTAAACTTTAGCTTTGGGGCAGTAAATTTATAAATGAATGTACAAGATTTAAGTGGAGTCGCTGGAATCGTTGAGCAAAATGCACTCATTCATATGACTTCAAAACACTTTTGAATTATAACGGATGTCAGTTCGTTAAGAAAAACTTTAATCCAAAACCCTCTGATCTTAAACTTAGATAAGCAGCCCTAAATAAAACTACCTTCCGACAGACAGACAGATACAACGCAGAACGTTGTACGTTAGTACATCAGTTCAGGTTGCTATACCACATCAGCACAGAGACAAAACTGTCAGTTCAAATCCAAGAGTGGTAGCGATAGTAGTAGTATTAGTAGTAATGGAGAATATTAGGGAGCGAATAAATGATTCGATCAGTATAATTCAGTGAGATAAACTTAGAAGGAGAAAGATGAAGATGACGAGGAATTGAAAAGGTTAGCATTAGAGAGATCACAAAGAATGGATGCACCTGCACCACTGCGAACGATTTTGAGCCATGTCGTTCAAGCTTCCTAACCATCAGTGACTTTCTTCTTGCGGACCCCAACCAGGTAGCCTACATCTACCAACATGACTCAGTCCACTTGTTAGTGACTTCATGCATTGCTGCTATATTTTAGTTTGGCTACCCCGTAGCTTTCTTCCAACCTACTCCTACACCACAAAACATAGCTCGTCGCGGCAGTTGGAAGGTAAAACTACCCTCCGACTTATGTTATAAACATTCATCAAGATGGACAACTTATATTCATAAGTACATGCCACTGTTTTTTTTCCTTTCCAAAAACAGAACATCTTATAGACGATTTCAATAGCTTCCACGACTAGTCTGTTGGAAATTTGTTGACGTTCTTTTAGGCTCGTCCCCCACTGTAATCACGAGAGATACTAAGAAAAAGTTTTATGAAAATTAGGTCCAATTCTGATAAAGTACCAATAAAAATATTTTCGTTATTTAGTAATATTTGTTAATAAGTAAAAAAGAATTATTCAGAATATTTGAAAGTGGCTTGATAATTTTTTTGCAGCGGAACATACAGCTTCCGCATATCCTATTTTCCTCATTGTTAATGCTTATCATCAAGAAAACGTTTTATTAATTAACATAAAATGAAAAAAATCACCACCTTCGATGCAGTGACCGCATTCGATCATGAAATAAAACTACAAGTATATCACATGAAATCAAATAATTTTTTTGTACATATTTGAAATCATTTATTTTTTTCATTTTCTTTTTTTACATGAAAGATCTCAGTTGTCAAAATATTTGACACGTTCACACACACACACAAACAGTGAAACAAGCAATCAAGTAATATAATTAATGATTGTTACAAATATTCCGAAACTCAAAACATTCATCGCGTTATCAAATAACATGTCTTATTTGTAATGAAATATTCGACTAATTTTTTTGCTAAGTTTCGTAGCTCTACAACTGTATTATCTAAATAACAAAGTCATTTAAAAATGTGTATAAGTTACCTGCTTACCAAAGAAATTAAGAATAGTTCATATTGTTCTCAGATGGTTTATGATAATGAGAAAATAATGACGAACGACAGTGAAAAAAAGAAAATCTACATGAATAAATCTGCAACAACAAAAAAATAGTTCATTTCATTGAATCCTTCTACTGGTTATTAATGAAAATATGAATAATCTTATACACATTTTCATTTACGATATTATCCACAGGCAATAATATTGTGTTTTTAGGTATATATATATATATATATATATATATATATATATATATGTCATGAAATGTAGCATGATATTCCTAGAAATTAGTTAGAAATTACATAGATATCAGTTATAACCAGGATAAACAATAGAGTACAATAAAAAAACACTAGCTACCATGGTTGTCAACGGTTAACTTTATGTACAAAAGAATATTATAGAACTAAACGTAATGACTTCATGAGTGGCTATGTTGATATAAAGTATATAAATGCATACAGTACTGTGAATAAGATACGCAGTTAGTCTGTTTTCTTTTTTTTGAAGTTGGTTTAATTTGAGCATAGTATTTGTGAGAAGAAATTGACTTTTGACGATTCGTGAATTAACCAGAAACAATAAGAATTTTTATGATTTAAAGAAACTTGAGAATATGTGATCAATGTTTCGATGTTACAGAATTTGGTTTTAAGGCACCAGTGATTATTGGATCATATTGATTATTAACACTGTCCTCAATGTGTGAAATGACTTTTATAGATTTATTACTGCCACTACTACTATTACCACTACTGTTACGATTCATATTGTAAGTAATACTACGAATTTTTGTATTTATTTGTTGTTCTTTATTCACAACATCATCATCAGTTTCCAAAGATGAAGAAATCGGATGTGAAATATCATCGGATTCAGTTTCACGATGATAAAAATAATTAAAATTCGATACAATTACAGGAACAGGAAGTGCAATAGTTAATACACCAGCAATAGCACACAATGAACCAATTAATTTACCCCATACAGTAACCGGTCGCATATCTCCATAACCAACTGTGGTCATTGTTACAACAGCCCACCAAAATCCATCCGGTATACTACGAAACAATGAAGTGTCAGCATCAGCTTCAGCAAAATAAACAGCTGATGAAAAGAGAATAACACAAATCAGTAAAAAGAATACAAGTAATCCTAATTCTCGAACACTTGCTCTTAATGTTTGTCCTAAAATTTGTAATCCTTTTGAATGTCTGGATAATTTGAATATACGAAAAACACGAACAAGTCGAATAACTCTCAATACAGCTAATGATGTTGTTTGATTACGTTGTTTTGGATCATCAATAATCACAGCACCAAGAGTTATAAAATATGGTATAATTGAAACCACATCAATGACATTCATTAGCACTTTGAAAAATTCAAATTTCTTCGGAGATGAAGCAAAACGTATGAGTAGTTCACAACTAAACCATACTATACAAAATGTTTCAATGACAAAAAATGGTTGATCGATAGTTGGTAAATCATCCTCTTCAAAAATTACATCTTCATAACATAATGTAGAATTAAAGTTATTCATTATTTTATAACGACGAAAATGTGGTAAAGTTTCTAAACAAAATATGATAATTGATAGTAGAATAACAAATACTGAACCAATAGCCAGTATACGAGCTGCTAATGAACTTTCAGGATATTCAAATAACAGCCAAACTTTACGTTGAAAACGATTTCTTGGTAGAATTTTTGGTTCTTCTTTAATAAATCCTTCTTCTTCACGATATTTAGCCAGTGCTTCTTCACCTAGTTCATAAAATTTTATTTCTTCATTGAATACATCAATTGGTACATTGACTGGTCGTCGAAGTCGTCCACCACTTTGATAAAAATAAAGTATCCCGTCAAAACTTGATCTGTTTCTATCGAAAAAATATTCATTTCTCAAAGGATCATAATAATGATTACGTTTATTTGGATTACCTAATAAGGTGTCAGGAAATTGATTGACAGTTTGTGCTTGTGTTTCAAAACGTAAACCACTTACATTGATAACTAATCTTTCAGTTTCAATGGCTGGACGAAATATTTCATCTGAATTAAGTTGATCTATTCCTGTATCCTCTTCCAGGTTTTGATTTATTCTATAAAATAATTTGAATGAAAATATTGACAGTTGGATATATTTTCAAAAATATTTTGTTATGATGAATAGAATAATAGAAATCACACTTTAAATTTGTTATAAAAATTCATCGATTTCAAAAATCCGATAATATGTCATGAAAAACAATTTAATTCTGGAATGTGACTATTGATATACAAATATGAATTCATTGTTATCGATGATCAAAATGGTATGACTATCGAGCCTTTGAAACTATAAACATTTTATTGAATAATGAATTAACTCAAACAGAACTACAAAACTATGCTTCTCGGATAAAAAAGTTGTTTGAATGAAGTTAAATAACTGGTTTGGAGACATTCCATTAATTGATTTCAATCAACACCAGTGAGAAACAAATTAGCTGATTAATTGTTGTTAGATGCTGTTTATCAATATCGGGAAATAGTCAGTCTATGAACGGAGTGATTATTATTAAACATGGATGTAACAAATGATGTGCTTAAAATCAAATTTTACTTATGAACTGATAAATTAAACTACCTACATATCCTTTGTTTAGATTTCAAATGATAACCCATTTTGTATGAGATTTACTTTGATAAATATCAAATTTATGAATAGACCCTTAAATAGATTTGACATGGTCGTCAAATTTCAAAGCCCCATGAGAAACAAAAGATTAAAGTAGTAAAGTTAGAGTATATAACTCATTTAAATAATCACCGACTTCTGAATGTATTAGTGATCATTTGGCTTCAAATAATGACAAAAACAACTATTATTTATGGATGTTTACTGTAACATTCAGGATTACAATCAGTTAGTTGCAGCACAAAACCTAAAACCCTGATGAAACGAAGAAAATTATATAAACAAGAGAAAATATCTGGCGCAAAATATGAAACTTTTAAAGACTGCAGTTAGTTTGACACGGTAACCCTTAATACACGGAAGAAATCTTTTTCTACTAATTTTTATGCTATTCTTATAATGACTTCTCACACTTAAGGAGTTAGTTGTAACATTTTTGTACATTCGGGTTTGTGGTTAATCGACAAGAAAGCTACTGTATATAATTATGGTTTTAACGAATCAATATGATCTCTGAATTGTGCGTTCTTATTTTTAGTACTCTGAATACTGATGGTCTGTTCATAGAGTACTTGTTCTTCTCTAAACTATTTCCTACTATTGTATCAAGCTAATGTCCAGAAAATAAGTCTTCTGTAACATAGGTCTAATATATAGAATATGTAAATAATTTACTTCTAAATGAAACTAACCTTTACATTTTTAATGAACACACAAATAATATGATGTGCTTTATTCTCTTGAATAAAGATGAAATTAAACTGTCTGATTAGTTTGAAAATACTGCTAACTGGACAACGGTTATTCGAATTAAGACTAATACTGATTTTTTGTGGATCCATCCTGTAATAAGTTGTCCATGTCAGCTGGTTGTAACAGAAGCAAACGTTCTCAAGTATACAGTTAATTAACGTCTGTTTTTTTTATCATTGTTTGGAAACCACACAGAAGCAGAAATACAAACTAACCCACCTGATATTTCACAAACGTCTCTATCAGTAGTAGGTTAGCAGTTCCTAGTTAGATCAAGTTAACTTCATTTTTTATTGTTCTGAAGCAGATTTAAGACTTTGAAATACGTATTGCACTAAAAATAACTATTGGACCTACTCACTTATAAGTTTCAAAAGCCGTATATATTTATTGCAGTCCGTTAAAAACGTATATTCAACAACAACTGGAGATTAAATCCTAATAAATAATCAAATATAGTCGTTTACTGATTCCATGAAGTAAAGAATCTGTTATTTGATATTCATCCTCTTTCACTTGATTATTAGTTTAACGTCTCATTTACGTGTTTAAACAATAAATTTTGACAATAACATCACGATTCGAAACCATTCTTAAAATAAATTTCTAAGTAAAATCTTTATTGATTATAGTTTCTATAATCAGAATTATTTTTTATTCATATAACCGGTGATGGATTATAGCTAAAGGCTTTGTATAAATATGTGACTAGATAAATCTTGACTTTTCCTTACATTCAAATACATTTGACTATAACGTAAACGAAAGGAACAGGATGTATATAGTGTCAGATACGTTTATCATTCACTTGGTAGCTGATCTGATATCAATGTTTCAAAATCCTTTAAAATAATCAATTATGAAGGAATGTTCACTTTATTGAGCTATTTTAATGTTAGATATTTCCGAAGACCTAAATCCAACTAGTGCATTTAAAATTACCACTGCTATCAACGCAAATGTAAGGACTACTTACATAACACTAGTTTTTTTTTAAATAAATTCTGTTTCCCTCTTTCATGTTTCTATCTGAGTTATCATCAGCGAGACGGTCTGAGCTTAGATTTTTTTCTAAAGTGCATGTGGTCTTAATGAATTTTCGATTTCTCGAAGTCTTATTCCGTACATGATTCACTTTCTCTTCTGAAATACTTATATAGTTAACGGAACAATGGTCGCCTGTACGAACTGTTGTTTTAGATCATATATTTATTGTCTTTTTGGGAACAGTCTACATCTACACCAAAAATAATCCAGGTGTCTCTGCTTATAGTTATCAATTTTATTGTTTTTGTGTTGTAGGAAGCTGAAGAGAATTCACACAACCAATGAACTTATGTTCAATGATTTTTATTTTTACTGTAATAACTTCACCTTCAGCAAGTGAAACCGCATTAAAAGAAGTTTAAAAACAGTATACCACATAGGTAAGACATGTTAAATAATAATGAAAAGATTTGAATTTTTAGCATTTAAAACTTTTTCGTTGTTTCTTTTTACTGCTTAATATACAATAGAAAAATCAAGAAGGAGTACAGTGAGTATCTTCAATACAACTTGATGAACGTGGCCTCTAAATTAGCTCTTTTACCGAGGGTACTAGTGTACATTTAAGAAAAACATATTTTGTTTACTCACATTATAATCAGAAGAGAGTTAACCAAATGTTCAGTTGTTCTAGCTGGTAAATAAACTAATACAGTTTTTCATAAGGATGAGATTTGAACAACATCATTACTCGTATATGTCTACTTTCTGTCAAGATAACAACTACAAATATATTTAATGGCTACCGAAAACTTGGAATGAAAAACTTCCTTATACTACAGTTGGATTACTCTTTTCAACATCTGATAACAATATTATTCTCTCATTTAGAAAATAAGGAGGATGGTTTTAAATCATCCGAATTTCAACAAACTAAGTGTTTGTCGAAAGTTTTTATTTTAAACCTTCAAATTATCGAGAAAGATTATAGAATGAATACGAGAACAAATAAAGAATACAGTCAGTAATAACTTACTTTCTATTACAATAAGCTGATGTTCCATAAGGTAACAGAAGAGTGGATGCTGTTCCTGATACGGTGGACATGTGAAAAGTTTAATTGTGCTCATTTTATGTGTTTACATGTCAACAGTAATTATCAAATTATGATTCAAATTTTGTTGTTATAGTGAAATGTTTACAAGTAGAATTACAGGAAATTTATCCAAAGATATGATTTACATAAGTTATTAGGAAAACTTTAACTAGTTTGATTATTCAGGAACTATATCCTTCTTATGATTGGTTTGTTAACAGGTATCAATACATCCACAATCAATCATAATATTGAAAATGACAAGACAAAACTAAGACTTTCGTATTTGTTGCCAACAGTCAGATGCAATATATAAAGATTAAAGTCCTTATCAATGCATATCTTTAATTATGAACTGCTTCATGATAAGATCCACTTATACAGTTGTCACAGTTGTCTCTCTCGTGTCAATCTTACATTTTGAATTTTTATTAACAGCTAAATTTTTCCTATGTATGTCTGTCTGTCTATCGATATTGTAATCTATGCCTAATGCTATAATGTCCACTTGTGTATATGCACGTAAAGAAAATCCTTTGAAGATTTGTGCACGAGCGATATACAAACAAGAAGTTGAATATTTCCTATTGGTTCATTCGACTTTACCACATTACTTTCACACTAGACATTAGGTTTTACAACGCATTTTTAACCTATGATCTTCGTATCAGTGGCAATTGCACCAGAAAAGCTTAACAAAAATTATTGAATACAAAATTATTCACAACAGAGAACCTTTTTTGCATTTGTCTGACAAACGTGATATACTTCGATAGAATTTTCTAATCTAATCAATAGTAACAGAAGATCTTTTATTAAAAATTAGTATTAAAATAAATATAATAAGTTCACGCAGAAAAATCTAAATGTTATTTAAAGCAGATAAATCAATTATTTTTTTTTATAAAATAACCTGTAATTTACGTAAACAAAGAGATGGATACCAGCTTGAATCACGACCTATTGATATTCACACATATACGAATACAAAAGCATGCAAAGCTAAAAATAACCATAATGCTAAATACTGTCTTTATTTTAAGCGGAATTCAAAGCAAAAGGTTGTATTGGAACAGGGAAAAATAAAAATATCAGGTATCGGACGAAAAAACAATTATCTCATTAATTCAGATCAATATTTGTACATTAGATTGCTTTTATGCAATGATCATAAGTTCATTATGTTGTACTTTTTAAAATGTATAGCAAAATAACAGTGTCTGTAATCAAATATATATTACTCTAGACAATAATATCATTATCATATCATTAACGAAGTTTATTTTATGTTAGTTAGTCTAAGATAGGAACCAAAAAAATCAATAAAAATTACAAATGTTAAATTAAAGTATTTATTTTTTTGTTAAAACACGAATATTAATCCTAGCATATCTGTTTACAGTATGCTTACTATGAACGATATTCTCAAAAGATTTGATAACAACAAAGTAGCTAGACTTGTCTAGAAAAAACACGCGCTTGTAATGAATTATTCACTTGTTATTTGGATTGAAATATCTTTCTTCACTAATCGATCAACCGGTCTAAAAGCAACATGAAGCTAGATATTTCACAATTGATATCGTTTCAGCTTTCGTTTGTAGTAATCCTAAAAAAGATGTTTAACAAATTAAAATTTAATTGATTTGTTCAACAAAGTTTATAATTTTATAGATGCCCTTATTTTTGACTTATAAATATTCACATTATTTATTTACTTTATCTAATATCTCCCACTAGTTCTTCCGTACGTAATGTTCTGTTTATTATTTTTCAATCGATGAGGATTTTCCCAATGTAATGTAGGCTGAATTTTAATGATTAGTACAGTTATGTTGCTAATCATTGCGAAATAAAACGAATTCACATTATCCTGTTATGTCAATCATCCATCATCACGCTGTAGACAAACGATCTACAGGCTCTAGGAGGTCTACTTGATAATAAACTGTCTATCAGTATAATTTCTATGGTTTCCGAAAGCTTTCCTTATCATTTCGAATTTTAAGGAAAACATATTATCAGTCACTTCATTATTAACTACATATTTTTATGCTTTTTGTTCACAAACTATTCATTTAATGGCTTTTTCTATTTTTCCCACATTCTGCAGGTAATCCATGCATGATAAACGACAACGTTTTAAAATTGACTTTTTTAATTACCATCATTATTCCAACGAACTACCTTTTAATATATATTGGACACTAACTATTCGTCATGATATGAATTTTGACCATTTCTAATGATAGAAAATAATTGAATTATCTCATTGTTTAGTATAATTATGTAAAATAAATGTCATCTTTCAACATTCCTAACTATGTGTGTTTTGAAATAGCATCCATGAATATGCAGAACAGTTTGCTAGTAATGAGTTTAGAAATATCACTTGGATTCATATTTTTTTGTTAAGTTGTACAAATGACTTTTTTGTGCATGATATCACTTAGTCCGATCAGTTAACAGATCGCATGAGCGTCTTTTTTATACCAAATAGCAAATACAACATTAAAGATTTACATTTAATATTTTATTTCACAGCTTGTGTTGCAAATAAATCTCTCATCTAAATAGCATTACAGATAAAAGTGTTCATAGAAAAGATAATTGGAAAATTTTTCTAGTGTTTTTTGTTTAAGTAGTTAGATAATGCAAAGATATTTGGACACTGTCTTATTTTATAGATGGATTAATATGCTTGTAGACTTGTGCCAACTAGTCTAACAGATTCCATAATGTTATATTATTAGTGTGAAAAAAAATTTACCTCCTGATGAGAAGTATAAAAACACAAAATATTATAGTTTTATTTAAAATTGAAAACCTTAACATATAAAACTACTGTATTCGCAAATTGTATGGCCTTCAAATCTATCAAATAAACGATGTAATGATTAACTACAAATAATTTGTTACGAGAAAAGCTAAATAGCTAAAATTTAATTTTAAAAATGATTTCAGTAAGATAATTGGTATAATTCTACGAAAGTTATATAAATTAAAGTAGAGCTGATTTAAAAATACTTAACTGAGATGAAGAGTCACACTGGTATGTCATACTGTGGTGCTGTGGTGCGAACTACTTATAAGTAGTATATAGCGTGAGTGTCAACGTAAAGTCTGGTAGCATAATATGAGGGGAAGATCAAGAAAGGAAGAGTCAGAAAACAATGGAATTTGTTTGAAACGCATGAAGAGTGACAATGGATTGATGTTTGGCAACAGGAACAGTCCAGTTCCATAGGATGAACTGATCCTTTGCAAATGAACGATTTACGATATGGTTTTCCGATTTTACTGAGTAACTCTGTAATTTTCGTTAAATACAATTCGGTTGCCCCCACCTGTGTTCTCATTCACTACAATACTGTGGGAGATATAACAAATTGTTAGTTGTTAAAATAATATTCTTCTGCAAATCTGTTCAGACTTTGACGATAGTAGAAATCGTTTTTAAAATTTTTTTTTTGGTTTAATTGAAATTTTAGATAATGCCAACGTTTCATCCAGCTATCTTGTTTAGACTTCTGTGGATTTGGTTACCCGACAGACAATTTAGCCCGATGAAATAACGCAATTCGCTAAAATTTCAGTCGCTGAGATTATTCGAACCATAGTTTTCACAAATAAGGTATTCTATACACTCAACGTCCAAATTTTATCAGTATTTAGATAAAAGATTTTAAATTAATTTTATTTTACTCACGAAGTTATGGTAACATTGAATGATCAAAAAATAAACTCAGAATTTCACGTTATCATGGGAATCGACTAGCTCAACTTCCTTCCTTTCGGTGAAGAATTCATACACAGCTATTTGATATTCACTAATCATTGCAGAAATTTTGAATATTCTTTTAATTGTCATATACCTTGACCTACCAATTTTTGATACTTATTGACAAATTTTAATGTTTTCCATTTTTCGTTAGTGGGATGCATCTAGTGAGTATTTTCTGGTTTTTGAGAAGCATTTATGAAGAAATCTACGAATATATGTAAATCAAAAGTCAAATCACTATTCAACCGCTGAACAAATTCATCGAAAGTTGCCTTATATGAACAGTTCGTGCATACATGTTTTCAGATGGTATGCATCAGTCTAGCTTTAAGTTAAAGTATTTTACTTGATGTAATATAAAAGTTTGTAGAACGTTTTTCTAAATAACAGTACTCAAAATACAAGATCAGCTGCCAGAATTGCACAAACCATTAGTTCTGTGAAGAGCTATTTCTTTAATTCGTCTGATCTACTACATTTCTTTAGCGGTTTCAACATAGTGTTTTGAATCTTTCTTATGCTAGAATAAAGGACTAAGGTGAATGTAACGCATTTTGTAAAACGCACATTTTTACTGTGATATAATAAGCTTCATGAACCAAATATTAGTCACTGCAATACTACTATCCTGCAAGTTATTATGATATGTTAAACTACAAAAACTGTTTTTATATTTAAAAATAATTAACAATCATATATTCATATGCATCTGTGTATGTATTTTACCGATTTTCATCGTTTATTTTTGCATGTATGTATGATAGTCAATCTTTTCATGTCTACTCTTTTTATTGCAATGTAACATTTCTAAAGAAATTCTTTTCTCACAGACACAACATAATTTTCTAAATGTCAACTAGGTAGGTTAATTAGTTAAAAAAAATAATCGAAAAGAAAGACAACTAGCTTACTGTTTGATTTTCTTTCTTTCCGTGTAAACAGTTTTGTGTTTGTCGTTTTGCATACTAAGCTATAAATTTTCAAAAAATATCTAGACATTTAAATTTTGTGTCAGTCGAGTTATTCATAATCTGTCTTATTATCAGAATTCACTTACTGTTATTCTTCTGGATAATATTGGTTGGTTCTTTTTCTGTCCTAATTTCTGTGTTTAGATAAGTGATATCAGATAATCTTTGAACTACGATTCCAGTTGATTTTTTATACCTTTAGAAATTTATCCAAATTTATTGTTAAGAGTGACTCAAGCAATCTTATTCAGTAATATCATTATTTATATTATGTTTTAAATGTGATTCGTCATAAAAAGAAAAAGCTAATCAATCTTAGACCTACATTCTTCAAACTTTTTATGATATTAATTTTAAGGGTTTTAGTTTTTATTCCTAAACGCAACTACTGGAAACAGTCAATAAATTTTGTTATGTGATGCGAATTTCTTGAAACCATTCTATCTATCAATAAAACTTCAATAACAAAGAGATTAATGAAAATTTTTGCCCAGTGATAAAAAGCACGATTCGGTACTGTCTATGGTGTTTTTAACAAACAAACTAACCAACTCACTAGCTGTATAATTTTAAATAAAATTAGACAAATATTTTAATTACTTTTATCTATTAGATAAAAAAAAAATCCAAAAGTTGACATTTTAAAGTTTTGATAGTCGAAACTATTTTTTTTATGAACTAAAGCACATTTTGACAGAATTTCAAATTAGCTACTGAATTCATTGATTAAACAGTGGACAACAACAGGACATTTTGGATCTTTTTGTAATCCATACACATTTTAATTTTTAAAATGGTTAATTATGAACTTGAAAATTTTATTCAACTGTCAAGTTGGAAAAAAAATTACGTGTTTTGTTTAAAAGAACAGTGCTATCCAAATCATTTATTCTAGCCTTTATTATATCTTCCATTTTACGCATAAATACACACTCAGAACGTTTTACTAGTTTATGTGAAGAAAGTAAGTTGAATATGTCCACTATAGCATTTTATTTGTCTGCTTCTAATAATAACGATGACTTCGAGATCATAATTTTAAATCTCTTGATAGCTGCAATTGATTTATCAATCGTGAATCAATATAATGAAATGCTTGATGCTTAAGAGTCTAAAAATGGTTCTCATATTATGAAATCTGTGGTGATTAGGCTTCTTTAATAATGCAATAACTTTAAATGAATGTTTGCAAATAATTTCAAGTATCTATATTTCTACGAATAAATCATTGAAGTAATTTATCTTTCGGTAGAATTTGATCGCTTTTCAATCATATTGCTTAGATATGAAAAAAAATAGAAACAATATGGGAAACAATACGCTTATTTGAGGATTTTCTTCTTTTTTGTAGTTAGCAGCAAACATGTGATTCAAAATTTCTTCCACGCTTTCCAAGTTGTCTGGGATTAGAGCTTAATGGAGACATTGTGAATTTTTGTTGTCAGTTGTAAAATAAGCCACAAACGATATTACTTTTTGAATTACGTATAACTTTGAAAACAGACAAATATCACAAGATCGATAAATGTAGTGTTAAGATGCATTAGATGATTTATGTTTTACATTTCCATTCTTGAATAGCATAGTTAAAAAAATACTGAATTATGTTTTAATAATAAATGTCTTTAAAAAAATAAATACTGCTATACAGCTATTCGTTCTTTTGTTAAATACTTAAAAATGAAATGAAAAACTTGCTCAGGAATCGTACTTCAAATATTAAACTAATAATGAGAATTTCGTTTAGCTGATATGATTCCATGCATTATATCTGAAATAATTTCGAATTACACATGTCTATTAATAATTTTCTTATAAGATTTAGGTAAGTGTTGCAACTGTTTCAGTTGATATAATTAACTCACTAAAAGATTCCTGAATTAATTGTTCAGTTTACTTGATTATTTTACGATAGTCCTCTACAAAGTTATGTTGATTTATACCCTATTCAATATACAAATATATCTTTTATAGATTGAAATTTAACGAATTTAACTCAAAACAACAGAAATAATTTAGAAGAGGGGGAAAATATTTATCGATCCAAGTTAAAATGCGCACTGCTGAAGAGTTCCATAGCAGGACGAAACGGCCATACAGTGCTTCCAGGCTTCTAATACTGGTCTAACGATGATTGATTCATGATTTCGATATGTAAAAGAAATCATAATAATTATGACTTCCCATAATATGATCTTTGTTTAATTCAGTTAATACGAAAAGTTTAAATGTGTGAAAAGATGTAATTTCTAACTTACAAATGATCTACTTCTCAGTAATTGACACTATGGAACATAATTATGTTCTTGAAAATAATGAACAAATCTTTTCATTTATATGAAAATATATTAGTGTAAATAACACATTTCAATTTATTTAAATGTCTCTAACCAGCAAAAATGAAAATTAGTCTAAGTTAAATTTTCAATAATTGAGTAGGAAATCACATATATTATATATACCACACTAAACATACTTTTTGACATACACTAATTAAGATTATTTGATACATTTTTGCACTGAATACTTTTGGAGAAATGATCCTATGTGGGGACAATCTAGCTCGGATGATCATGTTTTCGAGTTTATATGTAGCTTGGGTGATTATTTAGAAATACCAACAGAATCAGTCAAAAATTAAACAACACATTGGTAAGTTTCTACTAACGGTTCATGAAAATGTTTTTTTTTTCAATTTTCTTAAGACCGACAAATCACTTTACATCAGCTAGTAAACTCCTGAATACGTTAATTGCCATACGGTACTTTAGACGCTCCTCGGAAGTTTTACCAATTATAGCTTTTACAGACCACAACCCGTGAGCTTTTTCTCTTAGCTTCTATTCAGAAGAAATAATCTTTTTGGGAATCTCTACAAACGGATAACATCTCGTATTTACTTCAGATGTACAGCAAACCTCTGGTGCAAATAATGTAGTTTCAGACGCTTTGCCCCGTATATCTTACTGCGGCAGTTTGAAACGAATCAACTTTCCCAAACTCACTCAAATCCAAGCAGGAAAATCGCCTCTTGAACACTAGTTATCTAAGACAACTTCGACTTTACGAGTCAGACACATGAGAATAAGTGAGAAAACACAATTTTTTGAGACATCTACCCATAAAGACTGACCATTTGTGATGAAAGGTTATTATTACAGATGTATAAAAAAACGTTCTTCACCTGAGTGTCTCAAAGACCATGAAGCTGATAACTGATGGCTGGTTTCACTGGTCTGCCATGAACAAAGATGTGTGGGTAGGCTCAAGTTCTTGTGGGAACTGCCAGAAACCTGAGAAGTTCAGCCACCAATTAAGTCCCACAGAAACTTCCGCAACTCCTAACTCATTCTTAAACTATGTTCGCTTTGGTTCAATAGGACACAACTTTACGAATAAGCCATCAGGGCACGTATACTAACTAAACACAGGTTAGGTGTAAACTTCAAGGCGATCATTTGTAAAAATCTTTTGTACACTATATAGTGGAAAATTAGCTTTATTGGTCAATTTATCTGCACAGTAGCTACAGATCGCCTATCCGCATTAGATCAGCACCAGGTACGCCCTGCTGGCGTCCCTTGAAACAAAGATCGGATGGTATCGTTTGATTTATGATAACCATATTACAAAAAGGTCTTCTTACTCCTGCATTCTTGACTCCTGATTTCAACAGGTCTAGGTTCTTTAGTTATGAACGCGATACGCTCAATAGTGTGATCAAATCCGAAGATCTGGGACGTGTTTAGGTACTTATTGGGTAGAAATCTCATGACTCACGGGTCATCAAAGCATTCTTTTTAACAAAGGAAAGACGAAATTTATTAATTTCCGATGCTACTCACTAACAGCAACATAACGGTATAACTGATTCTTTGATGCCTTTCATCTATCATACAGATTTACTGAACAAAATACCAAACTATTTTTGTTGGAGACTTAAGTTTCAAGGTTCAGCTATGGGGGTACCACGGTACAAATGAAACTGACACAAAAGAATGAAAGTGGCTAAAGACGTTCGAATCCACGTGGATTCGACAAAGTAGTTATTACACTCAAACTGAAAAACCAAACTAAATGAGTTTCATCTAATCACATTTAAGAAAGAGAGGTTGCATTTCTCACTCAAAACAAGTTAAGAAAGTTCACGGAAAATCTAAGGATCCGCAGAAGAGCTTATGTAACTTCATATAGTCATATATAGATGACCAAGAATTGTAAAGCTGAAGTGGTGAAATTATGAAAAGACAATACAGCCTTTCTTCTACATAACAACCAATTCAATAAATTCAAATAGATACAGCAATCGGCAAGTTACCAGCTGAATATGCGTACGCAAACAATCGAGTAAAAGCTGCTTTATAGAAAATGCGCTAGGATAACTAAAAAATCAAGCAATGACAGCAGGAAAATCTACCAGAGAAGGCAGTGTGAAGGAACCATCTGGTCCAATAAAAACTAAGGGGATGTCACTGAGATCCAAGGGCAGTGGAAACTTTAGCTAAAACACGATCAAGTTTTTGGACCGACCAAAGCAACTGAACCCACAGGATATCAAAGCAGCACATAACAACCTTTTACAGTAACCCCAGTAGGCAAGTTAAAAATAGCAAGGTATCAGGGCCATACAACTTGTTATTTGAACTAATAAAATCAATATAAAAATTAACTGCAGAAATGCCGAACTTTTTTTCAAAAACATTAGGATGGGAAAACAAGTATCAACTGACTGTAAAGGGGTTTATCTCACTAAGATATGAAAAAGGGGTCTCAGTAAGTGCGAAAACTACACAGGAATCACACTATCATCAATGCCAAGCAGATTTTAAAACAATGTTGTTTAACCGAAGAAAGAATTATGTACTAGCGCAACCTCTCCATCCACATGTTAGATATCGAAAGGATTGATCATATGTCAAACAAACCACAACATTTAGGACCTATGATCGGAGACTGGTTTAATGTAACTTACCAATATACATCGACGTTTTCGATATTTACAAAGTCAAGCACGAATGACAGCTCATAAATGTACTACAAGTAAAGAACAGTGTCAGACAAGAGTCTTTCTAATCCCCTTTCTCCTTTTCTGTCTGCTGACTGAATTATAAGGATCTTCACTTCTCAGAATAAGCCCAGCTCACAACGGACTGCTCAAATATAACTGTTTGATTCAGACTTCCCAAATGCCCTAGCTCTTTTTCCCAGTATAAAACACTGGATTTGATTGGAGACAGACTAGGTAGTGATTGCACCTACAGAAATAATGCTCAACAAAATGAGTACGTGGAAATTGGAAAAACCCCGTGTAAATAAGTGCACTATTTGTCTAATATTAGATTTCGAACTACATGTTAGTGTTTTCGTTAAATTGAATGGCTTTCTGTGAGCCAGAAAATTTTAGAAAATGGTTCATATTAGTAATTCTGAGATCAAGATCAACGAATAGTGTTTCGTTCAAGAGGAAATTGAGACGTCATCTGACGGGAAGATAAGTGACCTGCCTTTACAGATGGGCATTTTCAAACTTACATAAAATTGACAAACTCTTCAGTACGAACGTTGTTCTGTTAGATAATATGTTAATTTTGTATCGATGGTTGTCATCACAACGGCTCTTGCTCTAAGTCGAGGAAGCATCCTGCCATTTAAAAGTGGAGACCTGACTTTAAAGTACTGTCATAGATTAGGACATGTCCGTGCTATGGGGTTAACTGAAAGTTATTGAGTATTTAGAGGTGATGTATTCATGAAGAAGGTGAAGAGGACCATTGCTTGTTATAAAATAAGGAGAGAATAGTGATTGGTGACTATCAATTCTTATTAGTAGGTCTAGATTTCTTTGGTGCTTTTGTAATAGCTTGTGACGCGGTTGACAATGGACAGCACCACAGACCACTTACGTTCTCGTCACTAAGCGTAATATCTCAGTGAATTGAGGACAAAGAAGAGTTATATCAAACAGCGGAATATATATTTGCTAATGATTCTGTGGTATCGAAGGGATACCGAAATCGTGCCAGAGAAGTGGGGTTAAATTACCGCGGACAGCACTGTTATGGAAAACTTGTACGAAGAAAACTCAGTTAAAGAAAAGGAAATATTTGTTATTGTACTCATTTTGTTTAACTGTATTAAAAACACTTACTTGTGCCCAACCTTCTTTTTTGCGTTGCTGCCATAATTCATAACTTGCTGCTCGTTGTGTCACCCACTTTCTCCTGCAAATATATACTTTCCCCTGGATTTTCTTTATGATCGTCACGGTCTAGTAATAAGTTATTAGTATTTAGTGGTGGTCAGAGTTAATCTCGACTCGGTCACCACTAAAATTGGTCAGCTGACGTTTCGTCTAAAGAAGTCAATTACGGTGAATCTACTATTCAACTATCACCATTTTTATAACGTTGCCATACTATAATTGCTGTCCTTTTTATGTATATTACAATTGCAACAACGTTTCGAAATGGTGGACAGCTATAATAAGAGACTCCGAGGTGTGGGTTATTGAATTTCCACCCGTCTCCTTCCTGTCACTTCAGGTTCTAAGTTTATTTTACGTGCACGATTTTTACACAAACGCTAGGTACTTGATGGTTTTAGGGGCCCAAGTTTCCGTCAAATCATTCTGTAGCAGCAGGTCAAAAGCTACGATGCTTCGACCACGCGGTGCGAATGTCTCTGTCATTCTTACCTATGGTAAACGACAACTAAAGACCAGTCTGAATAATCGACGACAGTATCTGTGGACGTTCATCCTTGCTGATGTTCCCATAGCCGCACTCAGTATCCATTCTTTACAGCTCTATAAATTGCTATTCCGTTGACGTAGGCAGCAGTTAATCAACACTTCGTCGAATATGGAATCAAAGTATTTTAACGCTTTAACAGATGTATACCGAATGACTGCTGTATTTGTTTATGCACGATTATTTATATCACGTTATATTTGATCAATTACCGTAAGTAACTAAACCGAGGAGATTCTGTCTTTGAATAATTATGTGGTAAGGCATATCGTCACCTGCAGGTCCCCATTCACGGCAAAACCTCACCGACTGGCACTGGTCAGTTCAGTTTTCGCTAAGCATGAGTTTGACAGTTCACTTGCTATGTATATCACTTCGTTTTTTTTCAGTCTTTGAGCCTTCTCTATCCATTCAGTTCACAAGAAAAGATGGCATCAGTTGGAGACGACACGACGATTACAGAGCAGCAACGGCAGATATCCAGTGTTCCCAGTCAACAGCACGCGTCACCTGCACTATATCAGAATCAGACTCCATTCTCACGTCCAGATCAGCGTATCGTGCCGCACTTGACTTCGAATGGGGCTACAGGCTCACGGAGAACTCAAGAGACTACTGTCTCGCGTAACGGTCTCCGCCTACACCTACCTGTACGCTTTCGCAACTGATTCATCAATCAACAACGGATACGGTACGGGACTTTATCCTCATACTACATGCATGCCACACGTTTCTGTTTTTCTTCGATTTTTTATCGTGACCTTACGTCTACGACCATAGCTTTGCTGGTACCGTGGACTTCAGTTATTCTTGTCAATGCACTCAGTCGATGATTTGGTTCCGAATATGTCTGGCACATATATGGTTTCGAACTCGGTCGCTCTGGTTGTTTCTGGCTCCTCCGCTCAATCTGATTTGCCTTACGTCGCCAGCGTTTTCTGGTTCAAACCACCACGAACGCAATCTTCAGGTTAAGAATATGAGCCACGCTGATGTGGCATTGCCAATTCGAGCAGCAAACCTGGCACGTTACTGTTGGTACAGTCCGACGTAGAAGACTTTCGGTGACAACTTGAGCTTCAATGATATCTCCCACTTCGTCAACCCTTCCTCCCTACAGTCGTACGTCGACCAGCCAGAAACCCCGCACCAGGCAGCTACATATCGTTGTAGTGGAACACGACGAAAAAACAGTTGGCGAAAGAGAAACATTTTTTATTGTACTCCATTTGTTTAATTGTACTAGAAACACTTACGTGCAAATTTCTGTTTGCGTAGCTGTCATAATTAGTTACACGCTGCTCCCTATATCACCTACTTTCTCTTGTAAATACATTCATTACCCTGGATTTTCTTACACTTCATTGATACTATAGTAATTAGCAGTCATTATTTAGTGATGGTCATGGTCGATCTCGACTCAGTCATCAAAAATGTAAAATGGCAGCAGCACAATGGAGATCTGTGCTCACAGAATACGTAAAAATAAAGAGAGCAGTACAATTAGTTAAAATAATGAATGTTTCTAGTAAACCAATCTCGTTCTCTTAATAAGAGTACAGTTACTACGCTATCATGGTGAATGTTTTGAGAAACACAATTTCTTAGCATTTACTTTATCATCTGTATCTGGATCGGGCCATATGTATGCCACTGACTGATTCGTCATGGATAAAATGAGGTTAATCGTTTGGAGAGTCTACACAAGATAATCAAATTTAGCGGGAGCTGAACGTGAACTAAGGCAATATCAACGGGGTATATTGCAAGGGGGTAGAAAAATCTAATTGTCTGATAAGGTGATTGACTAGCATGATGACTAAGTATCCTTATAAAGAACAAGTATCTGACATATGTGTATCACCTAACGTTTATGACGGACGCCGAATGTCTTTGTAATGATTGTGCTGCGGTTGTTTCAAATCCCGATCCGAATCGTCTCCAGGCGACGACGCCGGCAAAACTGTTGGTATTGAGAGGGAACGTAACAAAGTTCTGTGGATCTCTGTCAGGTGATAAGCATTCTAAAATGAAGACAGAAAAAATACTGCAGTGAGTAGGCTGGAAGTTCTAGAAAGTTCAGCAAATATGTCTTGTCAGTCACAGCACATTTATGAGGAGACTACGTTATAGAGGAATCTAGATGGGTTGGACCCACCTATAATGTATGCTTATTTCTCTGACAGAAATACTTAGCCTTTAACCATACTTCGAAGAGTAACATAAAGCATGAACGGATGAACAAGACCTTTAGAAATTACTACAGGAAGAAAAACATTGGTTCAAGACATAAAAACCTACAACTTCTTGAGGTATTTATTCCAACACTGATATAAGTCTTGAGGGTCATACTGATAGGTTAGGCTTCGGAGGTATTGCTAAAAATCCTGAACATCGTTGTTTATTGCTTGTTCCCCCGTGGATTAACTCTATTGACATGCAAGTCTGCAAAAAGAACAATGGTTCTTCTGGTCGAGAATATTGTAATAGGATATCAAAGTATTTTTCTGACGGTTAATATTGTGAATGTCATTATTTTTACTGGGTTTTCGATCGCCCTGTTTTGCCCAAGCTATGAAAGCTCTTGTTCACCAAGTCGATTTTCGTTAGTGACAGTGTCGATCTTATGTGTGGATCTTTTTGGATGTTCTTCTGGCTGACTGAAAATGTAAGGTTCACCGTAAAATTTACTAACTTCATTATTGGAACGTCGTATTCTGATCAGTCACTCGGAACTTAAGAGTAAACTTTTGAAATGTGTAAAGGAATTTCAGACATTTTGTTATTTGGACCTTAATTACGAATGTATCGACGGTCTGTACTTCCAAACATGGGAAAATCATCACAATTGAGGTAATATACTCTAGTTGCGATCTATACATAATTCCTAAATGGTTGACCAATATTTGATTGGAACCGTACTAAAAAAAACAAGAATCAAGGGCAAAGAAAGCAATCGGTTCTTGTGAGCTCGTGAAAAAGATATTGAATATTGAAGTAGGTCGAATAAAATATATTGTGCTAGTGTCAGACACTATTCGACTCTCCGTAGAATTCCAGAAAAGAACACTGAAAGACGTTAAAAATATACTGCTATAATTAATTTTATACAAAACATATAAACAAATCGCTTTAAGTCAGATAACCTTTCAGAACTTGGTTTTGTTTATAATTACAGTTTGAGTTCTCATTTAAAAATGTTACTTGATTCTGTTAGGAGGTAGAAGAATTATAAATATAGCTTAAAAGCAAGAAGAAATTATTCATCATTATTTTGAAGTTGTTTGTATGAGTCGTTAATTGAATTTATAGAAAATTTATGGAAAAATTATTCTCACTAAAACTTTCAATATGGTAGTCTTTTAATGACAGAATTCTTACCGATTTCAGTGAGTAATACTATATCCTGCTGATCTTTCAGAAATTTTCTCAAACATCACTCCAGATTTGGTAACATTCCGATAAAACGTTAGTGCTTCCTTTCAACTTTTCAAAGGATTAACACCAGTACTGCACCCTTCGTACCAAAGAAGCGTTGCCTACAATCCTACAAAACATTAAGTTTTGTATCTTTTTAAAAAACCTGCTCATAGGTGACTGAATGTAACAGGTATCACGATACATTATAATTTTTACCATTGTCGTTTTAGTGCAGAGCTGTACCAAAAACCTTTTTGTATGTTTAAAACAGGGTTCGTTAGTGCCTCACTTGCTACTAGTATCCTGTGAATAAAGGTGATACTCGTTTGAAAATTGCACTTCTACTTCTTACTCTCAGTTTTTGAGTCATCTTGATGTTCAGCATGTTTAATTTTGAGTTTTGTTGATTTTCATTTTATGCCCGGCATTGACCGAAAAATTTGGAAAAGATGATCACATAATCTTTTTGTGCCTCGCTGTACACGAAAAGCGTCTTAGTAAAGAAAATTCACAGTCCTTTACCTTAAAATTTTATATGCATCCTGAATTAAGACATTTAAAATGCACATGTTTGTGTAGGTCGAACCTTTGAAAGTTCTGTCACAATTACTATTCTTGCTTTTCAAATTGTTTCCTTTATTTGACTGATATAAACTCTATGTAAACATCATTGCTAAACACTCTGGTGCCTTTTAAAAATTCTTTGTAAGATTCTCTCGTTTTCTGATACATAGGTGGTTGTGGCAGAGGATTGAACTACGTTGTTTAGGTAGCAGCGTCAGTGTCTAAATAGTTTCTAATTCTTCTAATAACAAATGTAAAATTTTCCTCTTGTATTGCATACTTATAATGTAAAGTGACAAATTTTGAGCAATTAACGCGTCTAGCGTGAATTCATCAAGAAATGGTAATCGAAACTTTATTATCGCATTGTTGAATCCCTATGAGGGTAATCAACAGTAGAGATTGCTAATCTGCTAAATGTACTGCAGGTATCCGTACTTCAGCATTTAGACATTAACTCATCGATCAGTTGTGGTTAAGGGAATTTACCCTTCTTGAAAAAGTCAGACAGCTGATTGAGACTTCCCACAGTAACTATAGAGGCGCGTGCTAAGGTATTTCACCAAAGCGCTCACAATCAAAGTTGAAATAATTCATTTCTGTGTAGGTTAACTTAAACTAAGAATTCAATCAGCTCTTATTTTACCGCAAATAAACGTGATTGCGAATAAAACTTGTAAGTTTAACTGACCTACGTGACTTTAATGACATCTAAAATTAAAAGGACTTTAAAATGCAAATCATTTATATGAAACTGGGGAGACTTAAAGTTCCCTGCCAGGCTTAATTTCTGTCTTCGGCGTAATTTACAGCTTATCATCATAATAAAACTGTTCTGCAGTACTGCTCAGTTTTCAAAGCAACGAAATTGTGACCAGTTAATGCTGAATGCTACCTCTAAATTAGAGTAATCAAAAAATAACTGTGCCCACAATAACAGTGAAATAATTGTTGAAACCAGCTCTTTTATGTAGATTTAAGAAAGTTTGGCTTTACTGTTGAAACAAATAATTTTTCCATGCGTTTTTAATAGATCTTTTCAAGGATAATAAAAGCAACTCTGAGTTTCGGCTATGCTCCTCGATCTTAGGCCTACTTCATTAACCACCTTATCATACTAGAAACGTTAATATACTAGTATATTATGACCTTTTGTTTTTGTTTTTAATAAAAATTCATTTTAATATTGTCCTTCATAGTCTTTAGGGTGGGTAAACGTATTTAGGCTAACAATGGGGTTCATTAATCCTCAATGATCGTTTGGAAATTTAATTTAAAAGAGCATTTGTCTCTAGACCTGCCTAATTCCAGAATACGAACAACATAACCCGCATTAGCTCAAGTTACAGACTATGAAAGAAGGTGTAGTAGAATGTCAATCAAATTTCTAGGGGTATAACGCGATTGCATTTAACATTTTTATAGACTAAAGTATTCAAAACGTTTTTATAAAATGACTTATTATCATTCAATTTAACTAAAATTTAAGTGACAGACAAGTAAGAATGTAGTACAGATCTTTTGACTGGTCATTTTTTTGGGCTAATAAATGTGTACACCCATTGAATAGTTGCATCCAATTTCAGTTGTTTGGTAATAAGAAGCATCAATAAATGATATTTTTCCAGCCAATTACTACATATTTGATCCGGCCATTTAATGTAAAAGTGAATCACATACAGCAACAGCATAGTTGTCTAGAGGAAAATATAGAGGAAAAATATAAATCCGAGTTTCATTATATTTGGGATATAACTGATGTATTTACTGTTGAGGTCAAAAGGAGTCACAAATAAAATAACAGTAACATTTCAAAATTTATAAGATTAGGTGAACTATTTTGAAACTTATCATGCTTATTATTCAGAAAAGTGACAGGAAATAACTTTTAATAAAGATTTGGTAACGTTTACTACTCAAAACTTGGTTAATTCAGTCTGGTTTTCAGTGTGCTGTGACTTAATTATCCTTCAGACTATTAGAAAGGCATTTCATTTTGTGAGCTGATAAAATTTTAGACGTGATTATTCAAAAGTAGTTAGACTTGAGAACTGTACAATATAATCTAAGTTATTGTTTCATTTGAAGTTAAAAACAAGTGATCGGCTAAAATTGCGTAAAACGTCAGCGTTCAATCTGCTTCACTGAGTTAAGGTTCTAATAGAAAATAGCTTCAAGAAATATTTTTATTCAATTTTCAAGTAACCTAATGACCTATAATGAATTTAGTTTCCGAAGAAATTGGTTGTTTCAATCTAGGGAAAAATTTCATTTAGTTACTAGTCTAAGTGTAAAATATTATAGATGAAATGGTTACAATAAATTGGAAAATTGACTTTCAATAGTTTCAAGTTAGGTGATGTAATGTTATCCATCATTATCAAGTAATTTGAAAACGCGTTTTAGGTTGGTCAACACGACCAGTAGAAATTAATTAATGAACAAAATAATTGCGAAACAGTTGTGAGATCCATTTTGAAGGCTTTGTTTGTGAAAATCCCTGCATGTATACATTTTTAATATGTCCTTATTGATTCTTTCACTTATACATTTTTTAAACTGTTCAATCGCACTTTGGGATGTTAATATATTTGTATTTTGATATGGTTTCTATTTTTTGTGCCTCAACTGAATTTCTAGGTTTTTTTCTGAACTACATTATGTTCTTTAGGCTGATACTTAGTTATGGCGACAGCCATATTGATTTGTTTTTCCTTTGGTTGAACTGACTGGAAGTGTGCATTTCGATTGTGAATTGGAGCATTCTTCCAGAATTAGATACAATCTGTGTTATCATTGAAGGAATAATCGAGTGGTGATATTTTTTAGGTAATGATGTATATTTAACTCCGCCAGTAGAACCTTCGGGGCTACTGCCTATCCCAAGCCCGAGTAAAGGAGGAGGGTTGGACATGGGGTTGGCGATCCCATTCCGTCGAAATCTAGCTTGCCAAAAAACGCAAACCAGAAAAAACAATTTAAACCATTTTAACTCTGCCCTGGGAGTTGGAAGAAGAATTATGACGTCGCGTGATGAAAGCTGAGTTCCCTCGGAAGTCACGGAGCTGATGCCTCTTCTGACAACAAGAGCAACCATATTTTTAGGTACATGAAACGTTCGTAAATTGTGGGAGACTGAAAGATTATTTCAAGTTGCTGCAGAAATCAAAAGGTACAACTCCGAGGTGCTCCGCATCAGTTAAACGCATTGGACACAGGTAGGAAAACTGAGACTAGCTTCAGGGGAACTGCTGTTATACTCTGGTCATGGACCCAGGATCATTTAAGCATCCTTCAAAACAAAGAAAGAGGACAATACAATGAACGTCATCCAATGTTATGCACCTATCAATGACTACAATGACTACGTTAAAGATCAATTCTACGAAAGGCTGCAGTCAATCGTCAAGAAATGTTCACCAAAGGTTTTAATGATTCATGTGGGAGACCTGAATGTAAAAGTTGGCATGGACAACACTGGATATGAAGACAAAATGGGACGACGTGGACTGGTAGAAAGAAACGAAAATGGTGAGAGATTTGCAAACGTATGTGCCTTCAACAAACTGGTCATCGGTGGCACAATATTCCCGCACAAACGCATACAAAAAGCCACATGGATTTCACCGGACCAAACTACTCAAAACCGAATTGATCATATCTGTATCAACAAAACGTTCAGAAGGATTATGGAGGATGTGAGAACCAGGAGAGGAGCTGATATAGCATCAGATCACCATTTGACGATCGCCAAAATGAAACTGAAACAGAAGAAGCACTGGACAACGCGACAGACAACATCACAGAAGTTTAATACGGCCTTTCTTCGGGACACTGTAAAGCTCAACGAATTCAAGATAGCCCTCACCAATAGGTTCCAGGCCTTTCAGAATCTACTCAATGGAGAGGACGCAACATTGGAGAACAATTGGAAAGGGATCAGGGAGGCAATCACTTCAACATGTCACGAAGTTCTGGGTCACAAGAAGTACCATCGCAAGGAGTGGATCTCTGTTGATACTCTTGCGAAAATTGAAGAAAGGAGGAACAAGAGGGCAGCAATCAATGTCAGCCGAACAAGAGCGGAGGCAGTTACCGCACAAGCTGCATACACAGATGCAAACAGGGAAGTGAAGAAGAGCATCAGAGCTGACAAACTAAAATATGTGGAAGATCTAGCAATGACGGCGTAAGAGGCTGCGAGAGACGGAAACTTGTGACAATTGTACGAAACAACAAAGAAGCTGGCCGGAAGCTATCGTAAACCAGAACGACCAGTGAAAAGCAAGGAAGGCAAAGTAATCAGCAACACTGAAGAACAGCGAAATAGGTGGGTAGAGCACTTTCAGGAACACTTGAATTGACCAGCTCCACTGAACACACCCAACATCGACGCAGCATCCACGGACCTCCCAACAAATATTGGCGCACCTACAATTGAGGAGATCAGTACGGCCATTAGACAAATCAAGAGCGGCAAAGCAGCAGGACCAGAAAACATTCCAGCAGAGGCAATGAAGGCAGATGTAGAAGCAACTGCGAAAATATTTCACATCCTCTTCAAGAAGATTTGGGATGAGGAACAAGTACCATCAGATTGGAAAGAAGGATACCTGATCAAAATACCAAAGAAAGGCGATCTCAGCAAGTGTGAGAACCACAGAGGAATCACTCCTCTTTCAATACCAGGCAAAGTCTTCAACAGAGTATTGTTAAACAGAATGAAGGACTGCGTAGACGCCCAACTTCGAGATCAACAGGCCGGATTTCGTAAGGATCGATCGTGTACTGACCAGATTGCTACATTACGGATCATTGTGGAACAATCAATTGAATGGAACTCACCACTCTACATCAACTTCATCGACTACGAGAAAGCATTCGATAACGTGGATAGGAAAACACTGTGGAGGCTTGTTCGACACTACGGCGTGCCTGAGAAGATAGTTAACATCATACGGAATTCTTATGATGGATTCAACTGCAAAATCGTACACGATGGACAGCTAACAGACACTTTCGAGGTGAAGACAGGTGTCAGGCAAGGTTGGTTACTCTCACCCTTTCTCTTTCTCCTGGTCATCGACTGGATTATGAAGACGTCGACATCTGGAGGGAAGCACGTTATTCAGTGGACACCTGGGACGCAGCTGGACGATCTGGACTTCACAGATGATCTGACTTTTCTATCGCACACTCAACAACAAATGCAAGAGAAGACGACCAGTGTAGCAGCAGCCTCTGCAGCAGTAGTTCTCAACATAAATAAAGGAAAAAGAAAATTCTCCGATGCAACACAACATGCACCAACTAAATCACTCTTGTTGTAGATGCTTTGAAAGACGTTAACACCTTTACATATCTTGGCAGCATCATCGACGAGAAAGGTGGATCCGATGCAGATGTGATGGTGCGGATTTGCAAAGCAAGGGCTGCATTTCTACAGTTGAAAAATATCTGGAACTCCAAACAACTTTCAACCAACACCAAAATCAGCATTTTCAATGCAAATGTCACGACTGTTCTACTGTATGGAGAGGAAGCTTGCAGAACAACGAAAGGCATCATCCAGAAGATACAAGTGTTTATTAACAGTTGTCTACGCAAAACACTTGGGATTCGTTGGCCAGACACCATCAGCATCAACGAGCTGTGGGAGAGAACAAACTAGATTCGAGTGGATGAGGAAATCAGGAAGAAGCGGTGGAAGTGGATAGGACACACACCACGAAAAGCACCTAACTGCGTCACGAGGCAAGCCCTCACATGGAACCCTGAAGGCAAAAGGAAAAGAGGAAGGCCAAAGAATACATAACGCCGAGAAATAGAGAAAGATATGAGAGGAATGAACAAACATTGGACAGAACTGGAGAGGGAAGCTCAGGACAGAGTTGGTTGGAGAAAACTGGTGGGTGGCTTATGCTCCATTGGGGGTAACAGGCGTAAGTACGTAAGTAAGTAAGTAATGATGTATATTTATATTTAGGATTGGTAATAAAACCGTTACCTACCCAACTCACTTATTTTGGATTTAAAATGAGCAAGACGAGTACCTAAATTACATGGACAGTTATTCCTTAATCCAAACCTCAGTTTGAATCCTACAGTTCCTAACAATATCAATAGATCAGAGTTTTTTGGCTGACTTTTCTTGGATTTTAGTTACCGCAACGCAGAATTCTTGTCAAAAGACGTGGCGAAAATGACTGGAAAATAGGTGTTTAAATTCCACGCCTAATAACTAGATAAATTTAATCCAGCAGTTTTTCTCATTCGAATAAAATATAAGATTTTTGACCGTTGTTTGATGTCATGTAGTAACACGTTAATTTTTCACGAACAATGTTCGTAGTTGTAAGTTAGATAACTTCATTAGGTACATGAACTATGCTCTTTTATACGTAGATATTGCTTTTCTCACATAAGTTTCTTTTTTCACATCTGTTATTCTTCTCATGACATTTTGATATGCACCGTGTTAAATTTTCATTTGAAAGCGAAGAAAATGTCCTGACTATTGAATTTTTGACAGAAGGTATCATGGATAAAAAGTACGGCGATAAATTTATCTATGGCATGATATTTTTTCAAAAAATGTAAACGATTAACACCGACCGTTTTAAAATTATACATTGTGAAAACATGGAAGCACTTGACAACTGTTTAATATTAGTATAGGACTCCTCAGGAGTGACATCTAGGTCCATGAATTATGGAGAGTATATATTAAATGAAAAAACATTCTGCGGTTAATCTGCTTATCTGCAGTTTACGTAAAAATACCCAATCACATATCTGGAAAAAGTTCACTTTGTATAAAATGCCCCCTTTATTCAAAAATTACTTGTTCCTGTAGTTGATATTAAAGGCAGCTGAGCTGAATTGGTTTGAGTTGCTGAATTATTCTTTCGAAAAAAATTATTTAGTTTCTCATTTTGTTATTCCATATATGACATATTGAAAAATATCATCTCTAATAACGTGTTTACATTAGTTTTATTACGTTATGAGTTTTTTTATTTGGAAATAAGCAATGTAATAAATTTTTTATGCCAAAATCTAACTGAATCTTCAAAAATTTAGATGAAATGATGATAATAACTAATATTCAATAATAAAAATGACAGACCGATACTTAAAAAACAAAACTGAATCGAATGAAAGTATATAAGGAAAACATTTCGCTTGCTTTTTACGACAACTGGCATTATTTATAGAAAATGAAAGGAAAGAACTTGAAAATTAAATTTTCTGTATCCTCTTTGTGGTATGTGTCATGAGATTGAAAGGAAAATATTAAAGTTTCACCAAAATATGATGATTATATTTTCCTATTTCGTTACTTTAAGTAAACATACAAATCAACATTTATGATTTATTGCTCTACTGATAATTTTATTAGATATACTATTTTATTTTCAAATATTCTTGTTTAACAAGGAGTAAAAAGTTGAAAGAAATATTAATTTAAATAAATTAGGATGATAATACATTTTGTAACGAATGTGAATTAGTTACTTTAAGGATACATGTTCTAAAGCACTTTGTGATATATTGATTTTTAAGTAAAACATAAATACAAACATGTGGAACAGTACGTGAATCGTGTAAGGCATCACTACATTTAAGTGGAATTATAACAAAAGATAAATTACTTTCATAAATAATCCATTTGTTTAGTTATTGAGTGCTAGATGATAGTTCATAAAATAACAGTTAAATACAAAGTAGGTAAAGCCAAAAAGCTGACAGTGCTGGTTACCTGAGTCCTCAACTGTTATTGATTCTTATTTATATGCTTCAACGATAATTATAGCTGATAAGTAGATGGAGGAAGTTGACATGAAGTTAATAATATAAATTTTGTTCCAATTAATCCTACGTCAGTCGTAATGTATGGAGTGATCCTCACCAAAACAACTGGAACCTACTACAGTGTTACAGGTTGATACAATATCACTTAGCTATTTGGGTTGCACATAAATAATGATAAGCACTGAAAATGTTAGGAAATTATTTGAAAGGTTTTTTTATGAATAAATATATTATGAATATCCATGAGTACATGGTTGGAGACTTCTACCTACAATGAAGTTCCAAAATGAGGAACTATTGTGAGTGAATAATGCAGTACACTATTACAATCACCTAAGAAAACTTGTTCCTACACTCCTGATGAGCAGCAGATTGGAGTGTAGCTGCGCTAAAAATACCTCACCTACTTACGAAACTCAGGGTAATTCTTCTTACCTAATGCAATATATGCGATTGATTTGACAAAACAAGATTCGATATTCATAGACTGACTAGATACAGCTGTGTAAAACTGATTTAGTTAACAGGAATATTTTGTAAACATAAATTATTGAAATTAAAGTGATCTTAAAGAAATAATATATGTGATAATCCAGTAAGTGTCACAGATATAAACTTCGAGGTTTGCTTCTGGTATGAAGTCAAGCGTAAATATCAGACATTTTAATAATGTCAATGATTTAATAAACTTGGTTTTAAAAAAATTCTGTTATGATATTTACTTTTATTTTAGCTGTATAAGTCTTAGTCTTCTTGTTTTTTTCAATAGGGATATGTGAATCAAAAGACGACAGCCTCCATATTATCATTATTTCTGAGGTGTTGAGGTGACATTGAACTGTGATGACAGTGAGATTCACGACGTGTTTTCCATCCTAATTGAGTGTGAGTCATTGTTCACCTAGTACTGCTTTTAGGTTCGGGAGGCTGTAGTCAATCGTCGAGAGATGCTCATCAAAAAGGATTTGACGATTCTGATGGGAGGCCGAAATGCCATCAAATTCGAAGTCATCATGGGACAACATGGAATGGTAGAAAGAAACGAAAATGGTGAGAGATTTGCAAACGTATGTGCCTTCAACAAACTGGTCATCGGTGGCACAATATTCCCGCACAAACGCATACACAAAGCCACATGGATTTCACCGGACCAAACTACTCAAAACCGAATTGATCATATCTGTATCAAAAAAACGTTCAGAAGGATTATGGAGGATGTGAGAACCAGGAGAGGAGCTGATATAGCCTCAGATCACCATTTACCGATCGCCAAAATGAAACTGAAACTAAGGAAGCACTGGACAACGCGACAGACAACATCACAGAAGTTTAATACGGCCTTTCTTCGGGATACTGTAAAGCTCAACGAATTCAAGATAGCCCTCACCAATAGGTTCCAGGCCTTTCAGAATCTACTCAATGGAGAGGACGCAACATTGGAGAACAATTGGAAAGGGATCAGGGAGGCAATCACTTCAACATGTCACGAAGTTCTGGGTCACAAGAAGTACCATCGCAAGGAGTGGATCTCTGTTGATACTCTTGCGAAAATTGAAGAAAGGAGGAACAAGAGGGCAGCAATCAATGTCAGCCGAACAAGAGCGGAGGCAGTTACCGCACAAGCTGCATACACAGATGCAAACAGGGAAGTGAAGAAGAGCATCAGAGCTGACAAACGAAAATATGTGGAAGATCTAGCGATGACGGCGTAAGAGGCTGCGAGAGATGGAAACTTGAGACAATTGTACGAAACAACAAAGAAGCTGGCCGGAAACTATCGTAAACCAGAACGACCAGTGAAAAGTAAGGAAGACAAAGTAATCAGCAACACTGAAAAACGGCCTCTGGAGGGAAGCAGGTATCAAGTGGACAGCTGGGAAGCAGCTGGACGATCTGGACTTCACAGATGATCTGACTCTTCTATCGCACACTCAACAACAAATGCAAGAGAAGACGACCAGTGTAGCAGCAGCCTCTGCAGCAGTGGGTCTCAAAATACCTAAAGAAAAAAGCAAAATTCTCCGATGCAACACAACATGCACCAACCAAATCACTCTTGATGGAGATGCCTTGGAAGACATTACCACTTTTACATATCTTGGCAGCATCATCGACGAGAAAGGTGGATCCGATGCAGATGTGATGGTGCGGATTGGCAAAGCAAGGGCTGCATTTCTACAGTTGAAAAATATCTGGAACTCCAAACAACTTTCAACAAAAACAAAAATCAGCATTTTCAATACAAATGTCAAGACAGTTCTACTGTATGGAGCGGAAACATGGAGAATTACAAAAGGCAACATCCAGAAGATACAAGTGTTTATTAACAGTTGTCTACGCAAAATACTTCGGATTCATTGGCCAGACACGATCAGCAACAACGAGCTGTGGGAGAGAACAAACTAGATTCGAGTGGAGGAGGAAATCAGGAAGAAGTGGTGGAAGTGGATAGGACTCACTGCGAAAAGCACTTAACTGTGTCACAAGACAAGCCCTTACTTAACACCCTCACGGTCTTAGGAAAAGAGAAAAACCAAAAACACATTACGCCTAGTATACATGAGAAGACTTAACAAAAACTGAACAAATATAGAAAGGAAGTCTCAGGACTGAGTAGGGTTGGAGAATATTGGTTGGCGGCCTATGCTCTACTGGGGTTAACAGGCGTAATTAAATAAGTAATTCTTTGGTAATACTTTCATTGATTATTGGTTTTCAAAATTTAATAAACTGTAAGAGATATTCTTTGGTGGAAAATAGAATATTAGGATATTTCTTGAAAAAATAAATCGATACCCGAAACAACATTGTTAAGTTAAGACATACATTGTTTTATTTACCCCGCTAGATGGTCTTGCATATGTTGTATCAAGAAAAGCACTGATAATTTGAATGAACCATTCATTTATTATTTCAGAATTACTTTAGCGGTGACAAATATAGACTTAAAATTGTAGCTTATTCAAGATCAGTAATCATTAATAATTTCACATTTTATTAAACATTAAACTTTAAAATTTGTAAAGTATGTCCTATGGTCTTTTTTACTTTTTGTTGATATCAGTGTCGGTATTTTGTATCCACTGATAATAAAAGTAAGATTCTAAGTAAAAAAAAAATTAAAAAGAATGTTAAAACAAGCATAATGTTTTGATAATATTTCTTTAAACTGTGTATAAAAGAAGAAATAATTATTTTGTTATTGTTTGAATGTCAAAACCATTCATCATCAGGAGTGGAGTCTGTGAAAAAAAGGAATACATTAATGCTTTGCCGACCATTCATTTGGGTTAGGATTGTTTGTGTACCAATTTTTAGCTTAGTTTTAATATGTGATTTATGGATAATATTAAATTTATTTTAAATTGAAATATATTGTCTAAAATTTTGATATCAGTCTTATATTGGAGAAGCAAATATTGTATAATCGTTTTAAATTATATCAAAAAATTTTCAAGTGGTTTGATATACTCCAGTGAATTTGCAAGCGGTTTACTCAAGAAAATCGCTGGTTTTAACGTAAAATAGCTTATCTGATGGTAAACCGCTCTGTAGTGTTTTTGTGTAGCTATGAAAACCTTAGTGTTATTTTAAGATGTATCCTGTTTATGATTATAAAGGGCTTCGAAATCTAAATATTTGTTAGAAATCAGTGTAAGAATTTGAAAGATGTTTTGAATGAAAAGCCTTATAGTCTTAGTATTCTGGTTACTCTGACTATTTGTTTAGTAAAATAATCCATTAAAAAGCCAAGAGCTAAACAAGCTTTTTTATACGCAACTTAATGCAGAGGAATTTTCACCGAATAAAACCAGTCTTCAAAATATGAACCGATGTTCCGTGGGACTGAAAGAATAGTAATAATACTAGTAATAACACTAGATCTATAGTCGAACATAGGTTGAAGAAGCATGATACAGAGCTAGACAGCTGAATTATTTTGCAATGTTATTTTTTACAACCACAAAGATTTACTTTAGATTAAGTATTTATCGCGAATCGATAGACTTAAATGGCCTTGGATATCAGCGTTAGTGATAATTAATTTCTACTTTCCAAAAAACATTATCAACTTGTCATATTTTCTAAGACTAAATTAATTCTCAGCATATACTTATTCCTCTATGACCCTGTTAAGTCATCTGATATGTACAAGTCTGGATACTTATGTTACAATTAAAAAACTGCAACAAAGCAGTAATATTTCGAATTTCAAGTACGAAATACTAATACGTATAATAAATCACTGTCAATAAATACGGCAGTCAAGTTTATTTACTATCAACACAAAATACATAAACTACTCTTGAATACATACATTTTTAAAAGCTATGTTCAAATTACCAATAAATACCTGTCCCAAGTGTATCGGACAGTTTTAAAGAATCATGTTTCGCCACTGACGTCGATTTCAACAAATTTCCATTATAAGTAAAACTATAGGAATCCTTTCGTTTTGTTCATAGATCATCTAGACAGTTTTATTTTTCAGATGCAAACAAACTATATATATATATATATATATATATATATATATATATATATATATGGAGCGTTGTAGAAAACAAGAACAAAGATTTAAGCAGAATAACATCAATCCATTTTATCCGGTTTGATTCTCGTCAACTGCTTACGATCTACAATATGCTATCCTTTTTGTTCGGCCAATGCAGCCGCTTTGGCACATAAATGCAAATTTATACATACAGTGTTTGGTAAAACGAAAGGATTGTTTGTGAACCTTTGATTGGGTTATTGAACATGTCTCTGATACGGAATTACTGGTTCTGCTTCCACGTAATTCCTGGCTAATGTAATGATGAAAGTCTTGTTGATCATGCTTATGTCACCACTACCTTTGAAAGTGAGATTTAGAAATATCAGTGTTTTGCTGACTCTGGTCGAAACTGACTTGTTTTCTTTAGATTTTTTAAGCTTGTTACTAAATCCCAATGAGTAGAAGTTGTCTCAAACATTTTTCAACATTCATTAGCTCTTCTCTTCGTTTTTGGGACGTATGTATATTTTCTACTCTGTACAACAATGTTTCGATCAATATTTTCTTGGACAAAAACTATTGGAATTCAGATAATGAATATTCTAAGAAACTTTCTGATAAAGTAAACGCCGAACTGTTCCATCTGTCCTGCATTGTAAGTCAATTACGAAATGGTGGAACATATCATTCTTTTCAAGTCCCATAGTAAATTGTATATTGGGATGAGCATTGTTAAAGTGTTCTAATGGGTGGATTGTATGCTTTTTACCAGTGCAGACAATAGACCTGTCATCAACATATCTAGAGTATTCCGACATTTCAGTAATCGCCAGTTTAAGCCACTTATTTTCGCGATAACCCATAAAAATATCTGCTATAACTAGACATAATGAACTTCGTAATGCATGCTTTCAATTTTACGGTACATAGTCTTTTTGAATTGAAGTTGAATTCATTTGTGCACAGAAATAGTAGTTTTTTGAACTCTGGTACAAGGGATGATTGGTGATCAGAATCTCAGTGAATTATTTGAATAGTTTCAGCAGTTATTATTTTAGTCAACAAGAGTGTTACATCAAAAGAGACCATGAACTTTCAAGTAACATTCAGACGACTTAATCTGCTAGCGTATTTGAATGAATCTGCTTGATATTCAATGAAATGCGAATAAACGTTACAGAGTTTGTTTAAAACCATGTATATGCTTATTCTTTTATCAGAGTTTTCAAAATATTCGTGCTAGTTCTTACGGACTTTAATTTGAAGATCGTGTATGTTATGCTCGCCTCCAGGTATGCTTAAAACGTTAATGGGTTCACCTTATTCGAATTACGAGAACAAAAACAATGAACCAGAGTCCAGTAGGTTACTGTGATACTACTGTCCCAATTGTATCAGCAAGAAGTCTTGATATAGCGTAGAGACTGTGTTCTACAAACACTCAGCCAGCACACAATGAAATCAAGCACTCAAATTACGTTTATATATACTCCATAGAGACGTCCTTGGGACATTCACAAAAATAGCACACTCAAATACGCAGAAACCAATCACAGCCAAGGATTTTCCTGGTGGGAAATGTGATCTCAAGGTCAACTGATCGGTCCATGAAATAAATCCAAAAGAAATATATTTATCAAGCGAGTTCTGGGGATCTAACATCCCTAACAGTGTATAACGTTTATGAATTTTACCTGAAATAGGTTATTTGGTCCATTGACCAGTTTATCAATCGCGTAACAAGCAACTTCAATGTTCGATTAGTGATAAGTTGAAGGATTTTCAATTAAACTGACCTCCGCATATGAGTAATTTAAATACTATTCACAATTACGATTTTCAAGTATTACAGATCGTAAACAGCTGATGAGAACCATACGGAATAACATTCCATTCAGAATTGTGTCCCGCATTTATTGATAGTAAATCCTATTTCTATTAATATGTTTTTTTTAGATTTTTAATTTGAACAGTTTATAATTGAAAAGAATTTATTAAGATGTATGTAAACAAGAAATTATTTATCAACAATTCAATAAATATGAAGATACTATGTGAATGTATGAATCATTCTAATGACCTTGTTCTTAACTAGTATTTATTTTAGTTTATATTGAGACATCATACAATCACATTTGTAAATACAACTTCAGGTATACACATAAAATCAGTAACGGGCTTATGATAATCTGTCAATCACTTCATAGAAAGAATAAATAAATAAATAAAATTAATATATCGATCTCAGCCTCGTTAATGATTTCCTATTATTATTATTATTATTATTATTATTATTATTATTATTATTATTCACCTTTTCTGATTTATGTTAGCCGTAAATTTTTATCTATTTTATGCATCTATTATGTAAAACTATGCAGAATCATACATAATTATCACTTGCTTACAAATACAATCATCACAAAAAACACAAAACTAACATGTTGGAATGTGTAACCACTCAAAAAGAATGTCAGTTTATCTAAAAAAAAATTATTCCAAATTTTTTTATATTGAACTATTTCCTACTGAGAAGTAATAGTAATAATAATTTGTTGTTTCGGTTGTTGTTCTTGTCAGTTTATAAGTGAATGTAAAATATGGATCGAAAATTGGTTGATAGATGCCAATGTTTAAAATAAAATGCCTGTTATTTCCGATCGGTTTGTTAGTTGATTTATTTTGTTTCGTGAAAAAAATTATGCAATGTTGGTGGCTCGTTGTTCAAATCTTTTATTAAATACTAAGCTGATCTTGAGTTCTGTCATCGACAACAACAAATTATTTCCACAAATATATATATATATATATATATATATATATATATACATATTGACTAGAAAGAATATTATTATTAAATATATACAATATCCAGAATCACATGTATTACATAATGATAATAAATGTCATTAACTTTATCTGATACATGCAATGAGTAATGTTTTTTACGAACTTAATTTTGTGATTAGACTGCTCGCATAGTTATCAAAAATACCTAATATTGGAATCCCTATTATTTAAACAAAGCTTCTTCATTCGCATATAAGTAATTACTTGCAATTACCATAACAAAAAAAACTGTATTTATATTTCTAGAAATTTTACATTTGAATTTACATTTGATGACTTGTAAGCTTTTGTTAAAAAGCAAAATAGAAATAATAAAAGGTTCATAAGTGATTCGAAAATAAATTATCAGACGTTATGGGATTTTAAATATTATGTAAACAATGGAAGTTGTCTTTTCCATTAGTGAATAAAAAGTATTAGTTGTATAGTTTACTAATAAAATAATTCACTGTAAAATGTCTTTTATCATGTAAAAAGCAGAATAGTTTAATTATTATAAATGAAGCGTTTAACGTTTTTTCACAAAATAATGAATAAAAATTGTAATATGTCATATTGCAATTATTAAAATAATAAGCTTAGACATAGCTATACACACTAAGTAGTAATACTTCAACGTTCAGGTGTCATTTGTACGGATAAATTTGGAACAAATCAGATCTATTTGAACCACATTTCAATGTGTTAATTTATATAACAACCAAAATCATATTCTGGATATCGTTGAATCTACCAATCTGGAATTTTTGTATTGGAGTAATATTTTAGGTGTCTTTATAAAAGGTAATCGAATCATATATATATATATTGAAAAGTAATTATGTTAAACACAAATTTTATTTTGTAGCCAAATAAACCACAACACTTAGATCTTGATAAATGACAGCTGGAGGGAATAATCGTTAACTAATAAATGTTATTTACATAATATACAGAAGAAGTTACGCTAAATTGTAGCAAAATAGTTTATAAGAAATTCGATCAAATGACTTATTTCGAAATTTCATTTTAAAGACTCTAATAAAGTCTCATAACAAATAAATCCAATAATCTTTTAAATTTGAAATATATAATAATGGAAAATGTTCCTATCAAAATCTCACTAAAATAAATTATTAAAAGAGATTATTTGACAAATGAATTTGATGAGATAGAGAAATTTTTCATGAATTCCAAAAGTTAGTGAATTTTCGATGATAATGCTGAACAATAAATAATATCAAATAAATTTCACTGTTCCCTCGTTTAAAGAAAAAGTATATACATAAAAATATTCTCAAAAAATGTATTAATAAATTCCTTTTGAAGTTGTTAAGAATAGTCGCTAAGGCAATTGTAAAAAAATTAGTTTGTCCGGAAAACAGTTTAAAACTCAATGGGTTTTATTTTTAAAATTCACACACGTGATTATTGAAGAATGATGTTTCTTACGAGAGCATTTATTGGTTCAGTCAATGAATATAAATCATGAGTGAATATTTCTACGAGTCAGTGCTGTCACTTACAGAACAATAATAGAATGACAACAAAAAAAATGAAGTGAAATGAAAAAAAGCTCATTTTTAAGTAGATGGTTGGTCATATAAAATATGTAACGATTATATTTCGGTAAATATTTTATGTCTAAACAGTAGGACAACATGGATGAGGCTTGTAGTGTTATGCAATTAGTTTTTAGCCAAATTTACTTTATTAATTTAAGATTGAGTTCACTTTAGAATTTGTATCTCAGTTTGTTAACCTTTGTAATTTTCTGTCAAGCGTGACCATTTTATTATCATTGTACTCATCATCATCATCATCATCAAAATTCTCATATTCAGTTTTGGATGATACGTTTATTGAGTCGTTGACTTATGTTTCTTTATAAACAAATAATTTAGAATGATAAATATGTAAAATCATTAATCTGTCGACATCATACATTTAGTATATCATGATAACGTTAAACGATAGCCACATATTAAATTTGTAGATATTGAATGATTTGTTATGTAAGTTTATGGTATACAACTTGTGTTCTTTAGGCATTTTATGGCTCTTTATGTCCTAAGAACATTAGTCATGGTAAGAAAACAAATTTTCCATATTAGGTATAAAAGATCATTAGGGCAACAGTAATTTTATTAGTATGTTTTAATGCATAACAATAGTAGTAGTAAGATTCAATAAATTCGATACTATAAACAATAATTACTCTACAGACAGTGATTGGCAAGAATCTATTTGAACAATATTTTTGTGAATAATATTTTTTTAAATTTTTGACAGAAGTTTCGAATTATTCCGAAAGATTTGTTGCTATTTTTACTGAATCAAATGATGATGGAGTCACACACAAAAAAATTTCGAAAGCATATGATAATTTGAATAAAATTAAGAAAAAATATTTTTTTTATATCATCAGAATGAACAAAAAGTTAGGAAGTATTTAGTTATTTAAAATTAAAAGAGATTTAATGAATCACATGTAATTTTTCTGACTAGTTACAGATGTTTAGGTTTCAAAAATTCGCATAAATAATGATTTATCATTTAAATTGAATTTGAAAAAAATTTGCTTCTAAAAGAAGATATTAAATTTTTTATGATGGAAAACATGCTGATAGTTTAGTTCACGCGTTATTATTCTATGAGCTATTTGGAATAATGGAGTGGTCATTCCGAATGATTGTAAGTAGTTCATCTAATTAAGTTACAAAGTAAAAAAAGCATTCTTTTATTTTACGTCAGTTGTACTAAGTAAACATTTTCTTTCAGGCATAGAACAATGATATTGAAAAGTAAACTTTTATATCTAACGGGAATTTTCCGAAGTTACACGTCATTTTATGAGTAATTATTTTGTGAAACTGGCCTTAAATAACAAAAAGGGAAATTATAACTGGTGCATTTGTGGAAAATTCAGATTCGTTCATTTGATGCCTGAAATCATGTTTGTAGGTAAGCCTCCTGTGAATGAGCGTAACATTTTTAAATAATTTCAAATACAATGAAGACAAACTCAAATTAGATCATTTATATTTGAGATGTACATTTATCAAAAGTATACAGAAATACTAACTGATATGATGTTCTAATCTCTAAATTCACCTTACAAGATGAACGCTGACAGTCCTTTTACATTGATCAATGAATGTTTAACTGCTGAAAATACTTTCATTGAAGTTTTTCTGGCTGAATGTGAATAAAGTATAGTTAGTAAATTTTATCAGATATTTTATTTCCACTTGTTTAACTTAAGTGAAATGAATTTCAAAAGAAGTTTTCTTACAGAAAGGTTCTTTTTTATAGACATACTGATATGTTACACATTTTTGAAACCGTGAATCGATCAATGTTAGACCACCATTAGAAACCTGGAAGCACTGGACGGCCGTTTCGTCCTGGTATGGGACTCCTCAGCAGTTCGCATCCACGACTCCAGCAGGATTCGAATCCAGGGCCTTCGGTATTGTAGGCGAACGCCTAACCATCGGACCACTGAGCCGGTATATAATGGTGTTAATTATATGTGACAGTTGTGAATCGAATTGTTTAGTTTACTAATATGTATTTAGTTTCACAAGAAATTGGTCTGAAAAAAGAAATATTGTATGTGAAGTTTATCATAAGAAATATAATGAATTCTTTAGAAAACCACTTTTAAAAGCACAGTTATTTGTGAAACTGGTTCAGCAAAAGTGAATCATTATTAAGAAACCTCATTATTTGGAATGCTTGTTTTGATCATTTCTAGTACTAAATAGCGTTAACTTTTGAATATTTAGTGACTCATTATGTTATACTTAGTTGACTGAGCTTAACTAACGTTATTCTTGATGATCATTTCTGAATGTGAAAATATTTTTTTTGTATTGACCAAACTTTAACACAATAGTCTTTGGCTACTGTCTTTGTTATTTATACGAATATTCGTCAATATTTGAACGGATAGATAAGTTTTCTGGGTTAAACGTTGGGACTATATAGATTTCCATTGCTGAGGTTATCTACAAAATATTTCATATAAATTATGTTGTCTAGCAATTGTTTTAAAATGTTGTTTTTTAAATGAATGGCAATATTTTATTGACTTGTTGTGGAACTATTGTCAAAACACCTTCATCCTTAAAACACTATGAAGCCGTAATTTTAGTTATGGATTGCAGTTTGTAATGTAATTGCTGAAAACCTCGGTAAAAATATTACCGCAGGTTATTCTGCATGATTCTTTGGTATTAATATGTTAAAATATGAAAAATATCTGCTCAAGAATAATGTTTCGATTGAAGTTTTCTGCAGTTTTAAAAGTTTCATTTTGTAGCCATACGCTGTTTTCCTAGACGGCATTTTTCAAATATAGCTAAAGTACAAGATGTTGTTTATTTACAAGACATAATTCTCCTTTTGTTACATAACCTGCTGAAGCAAAATTGCAAGAAAGGATTAGGTTTTAGCTATATATAATTGTCTAGAATGATTATAATTGCTTATATTATAAGCCTACTCATTGACTGATACCAAAATTATTCTCCTGAAGCTGCACTGTTCGATACGACTAAATCACAAGATAAGCACTTACTCGGAGTCTTCAAACCCACAGGAAAAGATGAAGACCAAGGAACACATTACGCCGAGAATTGGGAGCAGACATGAAAAGAATGAACAGTAGTTGGGTAGAACTGGAAATAAAGGCTCAAGAAAGAGTAGTTTAGAGAGTGCTTATCAGTGACCCATGCTCCTCTAGGGGTTACAGGCGTAGGTAGGCAAGTAAGTCCTCCTATTGACGGTCATTATATATTCACGTTTTTGGTAAGAATTACAACTGAAAGGTTTTATATAATTAAAATATTTAGGTTACTCATCTAATCGTTAACATACTATGGTAATCATTTCTGGTTATTTTGTGTTAATATATTGAAGTATTAGCTTTTGAAAATGTTGGATTGAATTTAAATTTGGTTGATTTGCTTTGAATGTAACATTTTTAGTTTAAAATATTATTTTTGTCATTATTGTTATATAAATGAACACAGATGTGCATTCATATATTTACCATTTCAACTGGTGACACAAAACTGTAGTCACCAGAACAAATGGTTTATAAATTAAGATCATTTTACATTTTATAATAACCAATTTATGAAAAAAATTCCTATTGTTTTAATAGTTTCTTACTACAGAAATCTCATTAACAGAACTGAACAACGGCTCACTTTTACCCTATGTGCGATGTACGTTGATTAACAATTTTGAAGAAGTGAAATACAGTATGTCATGAGGAAATTTCGAATAAACATCCTTACCTATCAAAACACACAGTTCAAATACCATTTTAACACTTCCATGCTCATTTGAAAAGAGTTATATTTTAATGTACACTGAATAACTAGAGGATTTTAACTCTAATATACATTTATTAACCATAATATTAATAATATGTATGAAATTCTTATTTTTAACTCACCAGTTTGGTTTCGCTTGAAAAAGCTACATATCTATTAAATTGCAGTTTGTGCATCGTACTAAAAATTAAAGTATATGTTTTCCTGTGAACACAAATAGACCTATACAGTATTTGAGAGTCATTTAAATTTTTATGTTGATTAAGTCATTAATTAATATGATGTTTCTTATGATTAGGAAATTTTATGATTATCAGTACTACGAAACTAAGACACTATAACCTGTGGAAAAATATTAAGTCACACTTAGTTATTTATTCACACCACACATACTAATAAAGAATTTTACTTTTTTATAACATGTCAGCCGAAATACAGCGATACAAACTAGTTTGAAGAATACATCACTAAGACGTTTGAAAAAATTAATTATCATACAGTAAATTACTTTCTCTAATGAGAACATTTATTTTACTAAGGAATCGGTTTTTTTTTCTGCTGTTTTGGGAACAAGACGGTAATTGAAAAAAAAATTATGTGTTTTCTACCCATATACATTCACACCTATCTAGGATGAGGATGATGATGATTAATGATCAAGTAAACATCCTATTGTGACAAGATTATTAAAACCTTCTATCTGATATTTGTACATGACTAGTTTGCAGATCAATGTGAATAATATTTTGTCTGCTTTAGTGATTACTTTGGAATCAAAATAAATTTGAAGAGTTTACACGAAGATATTTCCTAGTCGCATCCACTTACATTATCATTTTTAATTCATACAGAATATGCACAAATTGTGGTAAGCAGTGAAAATACTGCTTGATTTACCTACATTCCAAAATTGATGAGTTCCAAATAGAAAGAAACGTACTTCATGTATTTCACTGTTAGCCATATTCCATCTATTCTGTATCAGCTTGTGTCCTGATGTTTATATTAAGACAGTCTGCAAAAGATTTTTTTAAAACTGAACAAATTTACTCAAAGAATGTCAACAACACGATATTCCAAACCATTTTAAAATGAATTGCAATTTTAATTCATTTTAACGCTTTGTTAAAAATAGCTGTATTTCATGTTTATTATTGTTATTTGTTGATTACTTTGAAACTGTATGTAATTTTTAAATAGAAAAGCCTTGAAAGTTTTAAACACTTGTTTATAAACATATATTTATCGATTTGGTTTTATTTATTCAAGAAGGAAAATTGACTAAAGATAAATTCTATGGTAACATGAATCATATATTGCTCAAATAATTTATTCTCACAGTTTATTTTTAAGAAATAACACAAATATAAGTTTTAAAGAAACAAAAACGCATTCAGGTTTCATGTTTTAACTTAACATACATCTCAGTTTCTCAAAATAAATAATGTGGGATAAAACCTGGTTATTTAGTTACATACATTGTTTAACTATCTCTTCTTCAGCTATTTGTCTGATACATATATGAATAATTTGATATATCCTGCACAGACATCCCTATTCTTTATTACAAGTTTGTGTGAAGCAAACAAGGTGTGGCCAGCAGTTAAGTTGAAACCTTTGGTTTTGTTCACTTTAGGAAGCATAATCTGAATAACAAGATTTGGTGATTACTTTTCTATTTGGGTTTCAACCAGACTGCAGATCGAATTTTAAAAAATCATAGATGGTTAGTGTATTGACATACATTTGTATTTCGATCTTCATGAACACTACTGATTCAGATCTAAGCTTGTTGACTGTTTAGGTTGAGCTCACGTCAACTATGCGCGTCAAACTATGGTTAAGTAGCCCTGTTTGGTTCATAGGACGCTTATCATACAAAGTTAGCGAAGGATATTCCTATTTTGCTAATAAATATGAAACTAAAAACTGATATATCCTAATTTAGAAAATTCACTGCACAAACAAATTTGTGGTTATTGAAGGGCTTTCTACATTTTTCGTAATGTTCTCCTAGTAAAACATAAAATCAGTTAATGACACTGGATTACCGAATTTGCCCCATCTTTTAGTTTGAAAACTTTGTCTGATACATGACAAAATGTAAATGGGAAAAGATCTTGGCTTACTTGGTCTTCGAAACAATTGTGCTCTAGGTGTTTGTGAAAATATTTTAAATGCGACCAGCCTCCCTTTCAGCTTTAATAAAATTATCCGAAATGTAACTACCAAAATTAACGTATACGTTTTTCTGTTTGTGAAGGTTTTGGCCGCAAAGATATCAAATGAAAGTACAGTGGATAAAAATGAGATCCCAATGGATAAATTACTTGATATGGTACTTTCAACGTATGAGAAAATCAATGAATTCCTGTACGAAAAAACAGAAAATTATCTGGAATGCTAACATCATGCTGCGTTAACAGACTCAAGAATGTTCTCACTCTATATGGATAGAGTATTCTCAAGCCTGTTGCCGTATTTCAGAATGCAAAAGTTGTTTGTTTAAATCTGAAGTAACTTTTAACACGGACTTTACTGGAGTGGTTCTTGCAAGTCAATGTAAAACTTGGTAAAAGGACTTTTTGAAAACTAATTGCGAAAATTATCGTGTTTGTAACTTCGTAGCGCGATGTTGTCAGTAATTTTCCCATTTTATGCTTATGTCATGATAATTTGGACTGATTCATTTACGTCAGGTTTTACACTGCTTATGACTGAATTACTTGAAATTCCAGTCAAACAGAAGTGAAAGGTGTCTTAAATTTTGATTTTTACGGTATATCTACTTCGTTAGTAAGGAGAAAAACTTTAATAAATGTTGATTAATCCACAGATTAGTCATATATATTTCTAAATGATAACTAAAATAATAATATGCAGAAAATTCTATCGCTCCCGAGCGCTATTCCTTTTAATACAAAGCGAACGATTACCAATTGATATCCCTTTTTTACATGACATTACGTCTTTACTCAGTAATAAAACTCATTTATAATACCGAGATGAAGAATTTGAAAAAACAAGGTTAGGCAGTTATATATTAAAAGACACTGTTAAGATTGTTCAAATAATTTTATTTTGATGTGCACCTCTGATGAGCCTCGTACAAAGACGGAACAGCCGTCCAGTGCTTTGAAGATTTTTAGTGCCCAGCTAACAATGATTAATTCATGATTTCAGTGTGCAAAAACAACGATCTCGACAATACTATCATGCAAAATCAAAAAAATATGTTCACAAGCGAATAGCTACGTGAAGAAATTCTCGGAGGTCTAATGAGAAGACGTGACCAGCGGAACTCAACCCTGTTGAGTCTAGGCAGTAAATACCAAAACCGATTGTTGAGCTTTTGCGAAATCCCTAGATTCATCAGAGTTAGACATAATTACTATCGAATGCCGGCCCACTTGTACAGAGGTTAGGCGTTCTTGCGCATGGACGAAGTTCCTGCCTTCCGATCCGGCGAGTAGCACGATTCGTGGATGCACGCTGCTGACGAATCACGTACCAGGACAAAAAGAGTGCCCAATGATTTCAGGTTACTAATGATGGACTAACAATCATTCATTCATGATTTTAATACATAAAAATTGTTATTTTACTGACATGTTTTCCCATCACTAACATAAGTGGTTTTTATTTCTATCAAATTTTTCCAAGTATCTTTTGCGTCAGATTTTATGTTTTTGTTTATAAAAAAACAATTTAACGTCTTTTAATATTAATGAAGGAATTCATATGTGAATCAGTTTAATTTTAAAATTGATTCTCAGCATGAGCTAGGCATGACTAAAATTTACCAAATTGACTGTTTATTAATGCAATTAAACGAATTGAAACCATTTTGTTTCATGTTTAATAAAATTTGTCTTAAATACCATACAAATGTTTAATAAATGAAATTCAGCTTATCATTTTGATAGTTTGCATAATGAACAAGTGTACAGAATTTTAATAGAGATAATTTTTTCATGTAAACGCAGTCCAACAAACGCGATATAATTTAGGTTGAAAATTAACGTGTAAGTGTAATTAAATTTCTGAAAAGACGAAAAATTGTATTTCACTCATATCTTTTTCCCATTTACTCTCATGCTATTAAATGAAACAAATGGTTGCAAATTTGTTAAATCACATTTTCTAACGTTATGGTTTAGATGTTGTTTTTTCTCAGTAACTGTTGATCATTTTCTGATCAAAGAAAAACCGCCTAGTTTAAGATTATTTTCAACTATGTATATTAACTTAGGTCTTCATAATTCCATTTATTTTGTTTACTTTATTCGGATAAACCTCAAATTTCTGTCATGAAAAATATTCAGTATTAATAATCATGTTTTCTCACTATCGTATGGAATCATGTTTACAAACGAAGGCAAAAAAGTACTTTATATTTTTTTTCATTTATTAATAAGTAGACTAAACAAAAGATGTTTGATTGTAATCACAGTATAACCCTTAGGCCCTGTTCTATACTATTTACTACTCATTATCCATTCAAACATGTTATCTACAGAAAGATCATGGAATCCACTACGCCAAGATTCATTCTAAGATTTCATTACAAGGCTAATCGATATGAGATTGATTCTCTGAATGAATAGGACATTTACAATCGACTAATCACTTAATTGTAATTAATTTCATGCTTGTCTAGTCACTTGGTGCTGATAAAATTATATCAAACAGGCCACAGAGTAATCATTAGTTTTTCGACATCACTTTCACCATGTTGTGATGTTAGCTGACAGGGAGAATAAACATTACTTCTAAAATGTTTTACAGATGTTGGCGTGTTTTCGTTTCACTATGTCACTTAACTTCTTTACATTTATCAGTGTCGATATTATAAACCAGCACAATCCTCATTCAAATTTACACAATTCACTTTGAAACTATTACCAGTTAACCGAGAGCAAAGAGAAATGTTGCAGTGACAGGATAGGCTATTCTGATCCGATTAACCCCGGCCCTGCTAATTATATCAAAAGTCTTGATAAGGCAAAGAAAGTGGATTCTACAATCACTCAGAAAATATGAGGTTGACACGCTAACAAATCGTGTTTATGTATACATCATGGAAACATCCTTGGGAAGGCCACAAAAATAGTGTAATAAAATACTACATCAACCAATAACAGCCAAGGATTTTCCAGGTTGGAAATGTAATCTCCAAGAACATCAACGAATGTGATTGAAGTTAGAAAAGCAGAAAAACTTATCTAATTTCTGATGTTTATAAATGAATAAAGCGGTACCACACAATTAAAAATGATCACATTTCTATTTGAAATAAGGTAAATTTTCAATCAATAAAAAAAATGATGATATTTCTTAAGCTGATAAAGTTCAAAAATATCTCAATCATTCTTTTGAGACACCACATTGTTTTTTGTTAATTATACTCCTTTACAAAGAAGTTTCATCTGTTATGGACTAGACTGAAGAATTAAAGAACCTCCATTAATAAACGTCATCAAATAAATACAGCTACTTTAGAAAGAAAACAAGTTCGGTTTGAACAACGAGTAAACCGGATAACTGTATGAATAGGCACCTAAGTATTATGATGCACATATTCAGCCATTTCAAATTATTTGCTTTTTAAAAAGTTTGAAATATTTGTTTAGGCGTTCTAGAAAACTAAATTATTACCAGACATTACCAAAAAAATTAACAAGTTATTTGTTCATGTAATGATTTTACTATTACAACTTTTATTATTATTATTATTATCATTATTATTATGATTTTTACTTCGAAAATACTTAGATTAAACGTTGTCAGTCATAGAATATTATGATTGATAAGCAATAATCATAAACAAACAATCTTATACAATAATCGTCCTATTCTTATTAGCGAATGTTTTGTTGCTGTAATTGAGCGTGGGCTACATTAATTTATAGGGTCAGTTTTAATATTTATTGTTAGGATTTATGAAGCAAAAATTTAGTTGCATTTGTAAATATGAACTAGTGTCGACCTGATTTATTATGAGTTATATTTTCAAACGAATTTATTGACTATTTGATCATACAGTACCGTCAAAAACATTTGAACGAACACAGTTATATCAGTGCTACCAGCATTTACGTGACTCCGGATCGCACCCCATTTGCACTATCTGGTTTTTTTATTGAATTAACTGGATTTGCTGCTACTAACATTAACAGTTAACGTTCAGTTACATGTGATAAATTTATTTCATGTGATAGTATCTTTCTTTTATCATTAGATCACCAAAATATGGTCCATTTTTCCATTTATTCAGATGGGCATTGTGACTTAGTTCTCATTAATGATATGGGAACATATGCAATTTGTAAATGTTCCCCATTGCCTTATCCTAATCAGTGTATTATTTGTGGTCTACCTAAAGTATATGGAAAATATGAAATGAGTACATTCTCATATTAGACGAAGAAAGGAATCCTAAAGTAGAAAATATTCCAGATCTGAAAAATTTGTTTCACACAACAAACTCAAAGGTACGAAGAAAACGGTTGTATGAAATGTAAAACTTTGTTGAAGTTCAAAAATTAAATGGCTTAATAAACTGAGTTACTAGACCTTTGAACTTCTATCACAATAAAAACTCTTCAAATAAACAGCAACGGTTTAAAGGTTTTACAGGTGCAAGAGGCATTATTGACGCTACCCGTCTGAGTATTTGTGAATTAAATGAATCGAATGATCGGTAATCATCCGATTTTGTGTCCTCTATATCGACAAGTTTGAAGAAGAGTTGTTCCTTTCTAAAAGCGTGCTGACGTCCTGTATCATCCATTTACGAGCATCTTTTATGAATCCTTCTCAGCAAATTTTCTGCGTACATTATGGAGAAAAAACTATTTAAATATCAAATAATGTATCTGGCGATTAGAATGCAAAATTTAGATGAATGACAAGAAGCTGAATTTTTTCCTAGAACAACTTAAAAACGTTTACTGCTCCTACTTTAACCTTCATTAAGAGAGCATATTGATTTAAATCAGTTTGCTAGGAAAAGCAAAAAAAGTAAGTTGAATGTTGTTGTTGTTCTATATGATGACAATTACACAGCTTGCAAAATAGGTAATAAGTACGTTCGATGAGCATTTTGTAACTATACTCTAACTTTTGAATCAATTACAAGATGTCTAGCTGTTAGTTTCTCTGATTATTTTTGTAAAAGATACTTGTTGAAATATTCCAGGCTGAGAATTCTATATAATACTAAACATATCATTCTGGAAAAGCCATTATTAATATTATTTTTATTATCATCATGATCGAATCCCATACTTTCTGACTAATTGGAGAAACAATAATGGCTTCAGTCAAACAGAATGTTCAAATGACAGCGAAGACTTTTGTCCGAAGACCTTATACACGACAACCATCTTATTAGCTAAGTCGATTCTTGGACACGGTGTTTTACAACAGCTATTGTTAAGATGAAATAAATATGCAATTTTATAAGAAACAGTTTAAAGAACACAAGCTATTTTCACAAAACAACAAAATCCCTAAAATGCATCAGAGACTGCGTATACGTCATAATCTTCATGAAATTTATCAATGAATGAAGTTTATCTACTTTTTGAAGTTATAACTAATAATACGGGAAGGTCTTTAATGAAAAAAAAGAATACCAACCAAAATGTTTAGTTGATCATGTTTTTGATTTATGGACAATAACAATCAGAAAAAAGCCAACTTATATAGGCTTTTTAATACATGAATATGTGTTAATATGATTCGAAAGTAAATTTGTTTTTTTCTAAAAAAAAATAGATAACTGTGTCGCAAGTGTGAGGCAGCTACGCACCCAAGACAATGGTTGATGGTCACGCGATATCATAGATTGATTCATATTAGATATTCTCACCTTTGGATGCCAAGGAAGTAGTCAAAAGTTGAAGCGCTCACATGCAAAACCGAAGGTCTTGGTTTCGATTTCTACTTGCCAAGATGAAACAGCCATCCAGTGTTTTCAGGTTTCCAATAATAGTCTAACGATGATCACTTCATGATATTAATGAGAATCAACTATCTCCATATTCCTATAGTGACGAATTAAATATTAGTGATTCATTGGTAGACCAATAGGAACAGTCACTTTCTATTTCTTACAGTCGTAATAATTTCTATCTACTTGAACTATTTCTACTGTCTTGAAGAGAAAATTCTCAAAATTGACATTCAGACAACCGAGAAATTCAATAATAAAATAAATTCAAGTTGCGTGTATTAATTGAATGAAAAAAATATTTCTATTCATAAAGGCAATAAGGCATGAAATATTTCAATAAAAAGTTGATTTTCGGTTAGTTTTTAGTTGTTTTGTTTTCATAATTGGTCCTCTCAACAATTCTGAATGCATTTGTATGAGTATTATTGATAAAATCAATAGAGAATATCGCAATTATATTATATATTTTAAGTATACAAAAGTTGGTAATTCTTATACGAAATATTGAAAACTTTATCGGGATAAAGCAATCAGGAATAAATGTTTTTCCGCTCATCTAGAAATTAAAAACGTGCCGTGACAACTCTCTCATAAAAACTATTTTCATGCATCACTATTAATTTAACTTAGTTATCACATTAAAATAACCTGACCTAGAAGAAATGTTCTACGTTCATGTGAGCCAGTGATTCAATTAATTTCCCAGTGAATTATGGACAATACTGGTAAAAAAAACTGAACTATTACTTTTTGAATATTATAAATAGTCTTTTATCTGTACTTTTTTATAGGATACTTGTTGATTAGAAATAATTAGAGAAATTTAGAACAACACATATAAGCTAACAATATTGTTTTCGATTAGATCGTCATCAGGCTTTACTTTAATATACATGAGTATTTATATGAAAATGTTAAACCAATCAAAGCAATTTGAGTGATAATCACAATGAAATGAAAAAGGCAAAAGTACAAGTGGATAGTAGATAGGAAAATTTATAAAATATGATACTAAAGTAGGTCAAAGGTGGATGAATAGAAAATGTAACAGTGTTTTTTGGTAATGCACTCTTTTTCAGTCATTCAGAATTAAGATGTCTAATGATTTCTGCTGTAAATATGAATAAATGAAACGAGTGTTCATTCAAGTTAAGCGCAAGAGTTCAAGTAAATTATCGATGTCATGTATCGGTTATCTTAAACTAAGCTTAAGTATTCACATTGCATAATAAGCAACAGTTTACGGTCTGTAATGGTGAATATTCGATATATTACTAAACATCGTAAACAGTTCGTCCTGATAGCCATTACTCCTTATGTCTTTAAGGAATATTTCATAGAGTTTATTGAACGCGTAACTTATACATGTACAATATATAAACAAGATTTAGCTTTTGGTAAGTAGCACGTGATTATTCCAAGGTTGTTGTAAATTTTTTATGGACTAAATATAACTATTAAGAATTACAGTTTAGTCTAATATATGAATTAGTTCATTCTCAACTATCTGTCAGTTACACTAAATAATTTGAATGAACTTCAATTTATTTACTTCATATGTTAATTTAAGTGTGCTTGTCTATCCTCTTCAAATTGTGTGATGTGTATAATGCATGAGTATTAATTCGTTCTTTTCAAATTTCTACAAACAACAGAATTGAAGTTAAACATAGGAAAAATGTTGATGCTTCCACCTGTTTGTTTGAGTATTTGCTACCATGATATGTTTAAGGTATTTTTCAAATACATATTCCAAACAATCTATTTGTTAATAAACACTTCGCGTACGGTTATATGAAAGACTAAACTGTATTATCTTTAGTTATCATTTCTATAAACAAATATTTCTTGATTTGATAACTTGATTAAATTGTCCAGTTTAAAATCCACGAAAATACCAAAACAACCAAATATCCCAAGTTTAAATAACTAACTATAATAGTGCGGTTTCAAAATATTCTAAAATACGCTTTATAATATTTAAGTCAGGGTATTTTTAAATAAATGACTTAATCAGATTTGATAGTCTAATCTTAATGTATTAACATAATCATCTATTCATATAATTCGCAAATTTCACAAAATGCGTTAATTCCTTTCATTCGCTACAATTTTCATACCTATTTATTATAATAAATATGAATGAGAAACATCTAGTTCACAGTTCTTACTCTCAAATCACATAATATTTTTTTTATATTCTTTAAAGTTAGCAAATAATGATAGAGTTTTAAACGCCATTAAATTATTGCTGTATTTTCCATTCAAAGCAATATATAGAAAAATAAACTAGTTAACAGAAACATTGTAAATTATGACTGATTTTGTGTTGAATATTTTTTTTTCTAAAAATAATAACAACTTAAGTCCAAATGTAAAAAAAATGTATTCCTTAATATATTCGGTTTTTATTTATAAACATAAGATTTAATATTTCTGAATTCTTGTAAAAAAAAAAGCATATCTAGAATGGAATCACCAAATCATATTATTAAGCAATAATATTTACTTCGTCAGAAACATTGATCATTTAAGTGGTGATTGTTTTAGTAAATAGAAAGCATTATATATTTACTGATAATTTTATGCTTTGAATATTTATGATTATGATGTATGTATGTTTTATCCAATGTGTTCATTCTATTGTATGCACTGTGAAGTTAGATACGCTTGAATTAGTTTTATTAATAGGCTGATATGCATCATTGTATAAAATGACATCTCATTACATTATAATCAGCGTAGTATTGAATAGTATTCCATGTGATTTTAAATACACGAAAAACGTTTGATTTTTATGCATTCATCTATTTCAAAAGAATAAATGATATGTATCTATTAAGTGGATGCCGTTGAAAGGTTTTGATTCATGTGATCAGGCTGAGCTATGTATCTTCCTTCCACTCTCATTGAGTTTGGCGATTCCAATTAAAATCTCATCTGAACATTCTCAATAATAGTTTACTAAGTTACAGTTATTTGAACAATGGTATTATAGCTGAAAACATACATACATACATACAAATAGCTACCGTGAAAAAAACACAGACATCTGACATTTAGTGATATGAATAATGTAAAAAAGCTAGTATTCGATCGACTACTTTTTTTAGAATTTTATGTTTACTATGATACATAATTAGTCCATACACATCGCGAAAATATCGAGATGATAAGCTACAAATTAAAGCAACATGAAATTACTAAATTGCTTCATTTTAATGTAAGTGAGAATTATGCAATATCACTAAATGACTGATTATTGATGATAACTGTTATTGGAAGGGTGAACATAGTCTGTTGATTTAAATGGTTTATTTAAACTTACTGAAGCATTACAATTTGCAAAAAATACGTTTTAACTTACTGTAATTCAAAGTGATAAAATCATTTTTCAACTTACTCAATTCATTTTTAAATCTGTCAACAAATAAACCAAACATCATGAATTAAGAAGCTTTTTGTTTGAAAACTATGAAATGGTGTTCTGATTTTTCACTTTTAATGATAAAAGCAACTGAAATTAAAAGAATTTATTTTTAAAAAACCTGGAAATCAACCCTAAGATTACGTCTCCCTACTGTCATATTTTATTGATACTGCATGATCGCAGAACATCATCTTAGCAGAAATTAATGAGCATCGTGTAGTAATTTACGTAAATTTATAACCTCAATAGTGTCGGAAGCTTCCATCTGATAGATTCGTCATGGTGTAAATCAAGCTATCACATACCAACTTAGTATTGGATGTAAACATTACTTTGCAGAAACGTTTGTGAATATTGTTGAATAGCTCTTTTCACTGAATCTGTAAGTGATGATTTTAATTCTTGTGGTCTCGTGTATGGCTGCAACTGTTACAGCAAACTGTCAAGTACAATTTCTATGGTTTTTGTGGCTGCCATGATCTCTTGATATAAATATTGAACGTAGACATCTTTCAAACCGCTACTTTTTGGTTCATCATCTGAAAAATGAAATGTATGGAACCAATTTGGTTAAAAAGTGTTTTTATTCGAAAAAATTGTAAAAGTCCAAACTGTGATGTGTCATTCGAATACACTACTAGGATCTCTAGTCTTTAATTAAAAGATACATGTTGTTCGAATTCAGAATTCAGATGTTTTGTAATTTAAAAACTACGATTTCTGAGTCTAGTGCTCTGTTGATGTTGAGCTGTTTTAAATAAAATTGAATACCAGATCACACATGCGTTGGTTGTTTGGTTACCGCTATGAAGTATTTAATGCGGGCAGCGTTTATGAGAATGGGATCATCTACACTGACCGCTATAAATCTAAATATAATATGCAATTGCATGAGAATTATGTTCGTATTCTAAATAACTAAGTTTAAACCTCCTTGCTTTTACGTACCTACATAACGATTCCACTATATTCCAGATGTAAAAGCTCGCATATCTGATATTAATTTTGAGAAATCGTATACTTACTTACCTACCAAAGTCTGTTGTTTCTTATGGAGCATAGTCCGCTGACCATCATCCTCCAAACTATTCTGTCTTGGTCTCCCCTTTCCGCTTGTTTCTAATGCCATTCATTCTTCTCACGCCGGTCTCCGATTCTCGCGGTAAGGCGTTTGTTGATCTGCCTCTATTCCTACGGTCATTGGGATTCAAAATTCAAGCTTGCCTCACTACGCAGTTGGGTACTTTCTACAATTTATTTCCTATTCAGTTCCTGAGCTTTTTTCCAATTTATTCCCCAACTGAAAACTCGTTGGTTCTCTACCACAGTAGCCTGTTGCTGATGGTTTATGACCAACGGACCCGCCGTATTTTCTGTAGACGACTATCAGTGAACACGTGTATCTTTTGAATGACGGTTTTATAGTTATCCAAGTTCCTGCTCCATTCAATAGAATGGTTTGAAGTCTGTATTAAAAATTCTGACTTTGGTGTCAGTTCATGGTTATATTTAGTTCCAAGCATTCCTCAGTTGCTGGAATGCTATCCATAATTTATCAGTCTGTATTTTGAAATTTGCGATAAATCAACCTTACCTATCAATCATTGATGTTGCTGAGCTATGTAAAACTTTCCACATCTTCCAGCAACTGTCTTTCTCCTCTTTTGTTGCTGTATATCAGATAGAAGAGCTAGATCATCTGCGAAGTCTAACTCGTTATGGAAAAACGTTAATATGGTATGTACTGTTATTCATGTATATTTCTCGGTAGTCAGTCATGATTTTACAGACCATTTAAGCTAGTGATAAATCTCCGGTAAGTAGTTAATATGTATTTAATTAAAATGTTTATTACAAACTGCTGATGACATCGATTTTAAACATCAATAATTAGATCATGCTATAATAGCAAAAGACTAGTTTAGAGCAGAATTAACTTATAAAAATAAATAAAATGTCATTTCTCTCTCAAAAAGAAAAACACCTGAAACAGCTATAAATAATACAAACAAAGTATCAAGGTGAAAAATAAAATCTCTAACAAAATCGCTTATCTAAGATTTTACTCTGAACGTTATTTTGACCTTATTTGCTTTTGTCCTCGAATTGTTAGTTAGGTTTTAGATGTTTTTCTTTATAAATATGATTAGTCAAGGTCGTGGAATGCTTCGTTTTATAATCTCTCTAAGAAAATGTGAGGAATAAATATTTTCAAATTATTCTAAAAAATAAAACCTGTGAAATAAAAAGGTAAAATATGATTATAAATAAAATAATGAGTCCGATTAAAATGTAGAGATCTTAGAAGAACCATGTAGAAATCAAATTGTCAAAACAACTAAACTAAGTTTCTATTTTTTTGATAAAAAAAAAGTACAAGTTCACAAATTAAATTCAAATTTGACTCACCAGATCATTGCTTTAAATATACTCGTCAGCAAAAGAGATAGTCGTTTATTCAAATGCTGTGTTGGTTGAAAATCATATTCTTATATGGCATTATCTAATTGTCTTAGTCACCATCCTATACCGCATAAACGAGCTTTGATGAAGTGCTTATTTAAGAAGATTAAAATTATTCGTAAAATTATTCGTCCTGAAAAAAAGTGATTTTCTTCACCATCCACAAACCAGCCGAATATATTGAGATTTATTAAGATAACGACCTAAATTCTTACCGTTCAGAGATAACTGTAACGCCTTTGTGTTAAAGCAAAATCTTAAATTAAAGATTATATAGATCATTTTTTTCAGCCCATTTTATCATTATCGAAAATTCATTGTAATTGCCTCCTCAAAATCAGAAATAGTCCGTAGAAGAGTGTGATGCACCCTTCTGTCCTTATTAGTTTTGTACGATGAAAAGCAAACGTGATCTATAAAAGAGGATGCGTGAACTGTTATAATAGTACGTAAATACAACAGTCAAATTAAAGTGACAGATGAACAAACTCTTTTCTCTAAGAATTGATTTGAAACAGGTCATGGTGTTGATATTAAAACATACTTGATGGTAATAATGTATAAAGCTTCTCAAAGCCATAGCCACATACAGATTTGATCGTCTTTTACATGTTCAATAACAATTTGTTTTGTACGCCTTACAACCTGGCTGTTTTGAATTAAATCTTTCTTAATATTTATCCTAAAGTGTAAACGTATAATGAGATTCTTCAAACTGTGTATTTCTCCTATACAACACATACTTCTGATGAATTTTATCTTATCGCAATTTTTCTAAGGGAAATAAAAACGAATAAGTTAATGCACTAATTTTAGAATCATCATTTTGTTTTGACATTGAATGAAACATCTCTTCATCATAGGAAATTTTTATTTTAAAAGCTGTTATTTAAATTTTCAAAAACCGATTTTGTTGATCATTCTTTCAAAATTTGCGTTCTTTTTTAAGGATAAAATAAATTCTCCGAGAAAAAAACAGTTAAAAATAATAATAATTTTAATTCATCTAGAACACTTTATATTCACATATCTTGAAATGATGGACTGTGATAAATTGTAATTAAAAGTTAATTCCTAATGCATTGATACACTTTAGTCAATCGGTCTAATAGAAATTTCATTAAATCTTGTCAAACTGTCCAATTCTGTTTGAAAATTTTTAATAAATCTTGATCAATGGATCACAATGAAAAGTGATCTTGAACATCTAGGCTAGTGATGATATGCCGAAAATGAAAATAAAGTTGAAAAAGTATAAATTATGCAAACAAGTAAATATGATCTTTATTGAAATATATTTCATATTTTTGATTTGATAACTATCTGCTAACATATGGATAACATCATACAGTCTTCATTGACTAACATTTCAGTCAATCTGATCAGTATCATTGTGCAATCTGACATACCGAACACATATGCTTCACGTGTCCGATGAGAATGGTTTTTCCTCATCATTGTCGAAACATCGTAATTGGAAATAATAATAAAATTCTGAATTTATTTGATAACTATTCAGATAATCACATTTTAATGTATAAAAGACTGAGTAGATTTATTTATTACTAGTATTATCGAAACCATATAGTTTTCCTGCACAAAATATTAACGCTGATTTAACGAAAATAATATGAAGATATAAGGATAAGTCAAACTATAACATGAACATATTCATGAGTTTCTTTCATCGTGATTTATTATAGCTTTTGTTGTATATCAAAGAGATCATTATTTGTTGCGTGTTTCTTTGTCTTCAAAGGTAATTTAGTTGCGTAGTTAAGAGTAACTGTAATAATATAATTTGTGATTCAGAAAGAGAATTAATTTAAGACTTTTTATTTGAGTATCTAAAAAATATTTCCATCTAATGACTTGAATTTGTGTTCTCCTTGTTACAGAACTTAGTCATTTTACTTAAACATATATTAGGAATGAAAGCAAATATGACTAGCCTAAATGCATTGCTAAGAGAATAAACATACCACTATTATTTATGAAACATTTTATCACTGAATGTATTGAAATGTAACACAGGTTATTATAAATGTGAGATAAGAGAAAGTTTTCGTGTTTCTTTTTACAATCAAGTCATAAGCAGTACTACTTTATTCTGCCGGCAGTGACACTTCATTATATATTTTGAACACTTGTTAATTAATTTAGTGCTATATCTATCGGTTGTCTTCCTCACGTATTGAAATAAACATCTGAATTGTATTTATTTTTCTTTGTGTATCACAAAGTGATGTCAAGGTCGGAGGGTTATATTTTAATAATTAAGCTAAAAAGGAACCATTCCGTATTTACAATCTTAGTCGATTCCTACTACCACACGATCACTAGTCAATCTCGCAAGAAATTTTTATCACTATTCAAAAATAAATGACTCAAGTGACCACCAGGCTCCTCGAAAAAACATTATTATTCTTCTTTACATTGTATATTTAGTCTCACTTATTTAAAGGCGTTTTCAAATGTTTAACTTTGAAACATTTAACTACTGTAGTTCATAAATACTCTGTGAATTATAAATGATATTGTTTGAACATTGAACTTAGTTTGAACTATACTGAAGTCGTGGATAAAAAAATATGACCTCACGATCATAAGTATATTACGCTTATCGTAACACCAGAATGTTAAGAATTATATCTCATGAATCTTCTACTGCTTGTAAAATCTTGTGGAGTTCCAAAGAAAGATCTACCGGGTTTAATTGGTTTTCATAATAAATATAAATTTGTGACGACAGTCATTCCTAGTCTATTCAACTGAGAACACAGGAGCAAGCACACTTTTTTAGGTTATTTGATGAATGTTTTTTGACTGCTAAATATTCTCCCCATTATGCTTCAATAATGAAATTATATCTAGTATACTAACATTTATCAACAATGTTTGAGGACTCCTTAAGTGTATTTACATTAGTCTTAATATAGTTGTTCATATTCTACACAGTTTGCAAACAGATAAAAAAACAAATTCAATTAGTAATCTCATCCAACAACATGTTAATTAATTTTTGTGGTGACTAGTAAGAATTAGAATAATCTAACAAAAAAATGGTTCCTTTTTTTGCAAATATTAGTCACTTCTGTTAATTCGGCTATTTCTGTGTTGTCAAAATAAAAACCACAAACTAGACTAGTACACTATTAATTAATTTGTTAATTTAAATTAATGATCATTTCAAAAACAATCAGAAACTTTTCAGCTCAATGGTATGAAAATCTGATGAAAATAATTCACAATTTACAACAGAATAAGTAACTTTTAATAAAGTTATGTATTCTTAACACCTAGAATTTAACTGAACATGAAACGCACGCTTAGTTCTATTGAAATGAAATGTATTTAACAATTTGGTTTAGACATGGTTTACCAGTAATAGAGAAATCTAAGTAGATAAGGTATATCTCTTGTTTCAGTTCAGATTTAACAAATATAATCACGCAATTTTGTTATATAATATAATTTGTCAAATGTATTACCGATTCCTTTTGAAATAATAGGATAAAGAAATTTGATTTTTAATTTTCCAAAATGTTACAGTTAAACCCAGCTATGATAAATGGATATTACTGCATTGAAGTCGAAAAAATAAGTGCTTAACTGGTCATATAAAATCACCTGGTTTGTAAATCAATTTTCTTCATGGTGTTCGTACTTCAAGAATGATAGTAATCAAAAACGAATTTTACGGGAAAAACTGAATGTAAATAATCTAACCTATCATTAGGACATAATTATTTATTTATGAGGAAACCAGTAGTCGCTTGTCTATATAATTTCGCTCATAATCAGTGATGCTTGAGAAGTTCGTAGGTTCTATTGAAAATCCAGTTATTCAAGTGACTGTGTCATGATCACAATTCATCTGTGACGAATTCCATTGGTTAAGTATTATATTATCGTTCATTGCTTTCTACGCATTTTTAACTGTTAACTGACAAGTTGTATAGGATGTTAAAAAGAATCATTCCAAAAAAATAAAATGACATACAACTTATATTCAAATTTTTATATTTTTAAGTTTTTAATGTTACCTATTTTTGCCTATTATTATTATTCGACAATAAATCAAGTTCATTGTGACTAGTATCCATATAGCATCTCAATAAAAACATACAAACAAAACTCCTCGTTCAAAACAATTGTTTTAGAAATAATGCTTGATGACAATTGTATTTGACATATATTGATTAGATTCCATCAGCTTTTACAAATACAAATGATCACTATATTGTCAATGCAATTTCTATATAAACTAAAATATACCGAGAATTCTGCAATAAAGTAAATAAAAAATAAAAGAGTAAATCCAAGGGCGTTTGTAGACTATGCTGACAAGTTGATACCTTGTCAAATGTTTACGTTTTTACAAAGGGAAAGTTGATTTTCTGATTTGTTTTTCACATCCCATTCGTTCAAATGTACTGAATTGTTACTGTTTTCTGCTAAAAGTTGACTGAAATTCAAAACTGAAATATTTAACGAAATTCTTGAGAATACCGTGTTCAGAAAACGATCATGGATACATTGTGGGAATTATACTCCACGAAACGCGTTAATTTAAATAACCGAAATATATGTTTGATAAAATCACTGATTAGGTTAGAAATAAATTCATTTTGAAATTTAGTATTCATAATTTCACTGTTTATTGAGCTTAGAAATCGATACAAAATTATTTTCTTACTTTTTAAGATAAGTAAATCAAGTTGAATCTCTCTCCATACAGATTTTCAGTCTGCAAGTTTAATAAAAATATGGAAAATGTATTCTTTTTTTAGTTTAAAATATGACATTCTTTTACATAGATTTCTTATTGCTAACTAGTAGAATAAGTGTAAAATATCTCTATAGTCATATATTTGGCACTATTTGACTGCATCTTCAAAAAAATAAAAATCATTCAACTAGTCAAAACTACTATCTACAAGTCAGACTTAAACAGACAAATTAATTTTGATGCAAATATCCAGTCGAACGTAACCATTTTAGTTGATTATCTGTTGTAAAAGAAAAATATTGAATTAAGTTATACAAATAAAAATGCTTGTCTAAGCAAAACATTAGCTTTCTTCACTGTTTTTTTCTTCTCTTATATTTCAGTTTATTGGTGAGAAATTATGATGTAAGATAAGAAGAATGAAAAATTATTTTTGATGAAATGAATCCCCTTCTACGGTTTTCACCTGCACCATAGTATTACGAAATAAATATATCTTTCATAAATAATTTTATATGCATTATGTGAAACACATTACACAATGAGAAATGTCTGACGTAGTTTGGATTTGAAGAAAAAAACTACGTTTAATAGGGTATAAGTAGATATAAGAACATTAGATATGTGGCAACTAGATGGCTACTTAGACGACGTGAGTGAAGTTATTGTAAATATAAAGACACTTTCGAAATAATCATAATAATAGTGATAGTTTTGATTAACAGCAGTATAAAAGAATGAAATATTTTCATAACTTAGCCAAAATATTAGGAAGGTGTTCAACGGGGTTTGAAAATATTATCGAAAATACTTAAATTATTGATGATAATAACCATAAATTGTAAGTTAGTCAGAGATACATCAAGGGGCATAACAATTAATTAATTAATTTTGATATTCAAGTTCTTCAAGTATAAATTACACCTCCACAGTAGCATCCAAATTTTGTCCATCCTGTGAATCAGTTAACGAAATACATCAATTTTTACAAGAATTCAATTCAATCTTCGATTCATGTAATTCCTTCAAATAATTTAGTAAATAATAGACTCTCAGCAGAAATCACCGACTTCAAATAAGGAAAAATCATTGACAGTGGTTTTTAAATTTTTTATTACAGTATAACATCATACCATTTATCATGATTTGCAAATTATCTAATTACGCTGATCAAAAACTGTCTGCATCCGATATCAATTTGTACTCCCACTGTTATGTAACTATTTGTATCAATTAACTGATTATCAAAGTTCATCTTAGATTTAATTTGAACATTATGTAAATAACTAACGATTATATCGCTAAATTGTTTCATCACTAACTAATTGGTATTGATTTTCTACCACTTTTTCCTAAAAAATAAGAACTACATTATACTATTGCATATAACGATATGATAGAAAGTTTAATAGTAGTTATAATAATATATCAGTCTTCAAACATTCAGATGTATTTTTTTCCTCATTTAATAAAACTTCAAATATCATGTAACAACAAAATCAGATACAGTCCAAAATTTCCATATTTCTTCAGGATTCCTAATAAAACAGCGTTATGCGAGATTGACGAAATAAACCTTTCTTATTTAAATAAATATAGAAGTGCAGTAGTAGAAGTCAATGAAATACATCCAGCCAAATAAATATCCTCGACTTTCGTCGATGGTCAGCGACATAATTAGATGTTTTTTATACTCCTAGTTAGTTTCATGAAGTGTTAAGGAAACAGAAAGCCTAATCACTATTTTGCAATTCATTTTTTAACGAAAATATCCTTCACTGTAAATTTGTCAAAACTCAAGCTTCAAAGCTGGAACGTTCCAGAATTAAACTCATAAGACCACGTTCTAAACTGCTTTGAACTTTCCAGGTAAATATTTTTTCACTAAATAAAATGCTAATCTGTCAAATCTTATTCAGGTAAAACAACTCTAAACATGTTCTCTAAAAACATTCTACTAAATTGCTTTAACTACACGTCCTTTCATAGATGACATCTAAGAGAAATTTACAATTTATGAAACAGTAAACTATCACTTCATGTAAATATAACTAGATTATTGTAATCGTTATGCATTCTCACGGTTATACATCATGGTGTCATAGAAACAAAGCGATAACTGTCTAGCTTAGTGTTACTTTGATCAAGAAAGTTCCAGATACGTATTTTTAAAAGTCGGTACAAATACTTCGTACCGGTTAATTTTTATACAATTATATAATGTGGTTTAGTTCTTGAAGAAATATTGCCGTAAACATTTCGAAACGTTTTTATTCCCCCCTTAGTTTTTGCAATGGTAAATAGCATCAAAAGAGGTTGATTATAATTAATGTTTCATAAATATATTTTTCTAATGTATAATAATGAATATTTACATGAAGTTTCAGATAAAAACATGCTTAAATAATGTACACACGGAAATCTGCAAAAGGACATATTTACAATGAAATCGTTCATGGGAGATGGAATTTGACAGGGGAAAAAACGTAATATGCATATGGTACATATTTCATCACACTAAAATACTTATATATTTTCAAGTCCCTGATGTTGAGGTAGATTAGAAAATCATAGTTATACAAGTTGTTCCTCGATTGTATGTATACAAAGTTATGTTATTACTGGTTCATTCGTAAAAATTGTCAGATGAAAATCACTTCTTTATGTAAGCAAGAATAAAAATAAGTTGAGAAAATGTTTGGAATGTTGAACTATGGCAATGAAGGTGCTATTGACCATTTGATAGTCATTATGATTGCAGAAATCCAGTTCGTTGTAAAATGTTACATCAACACGTGAAAAAGGAAATGAAATAAAAATTACCATTTATTAGTATTTACCAATATCATAAGATGTATGATAAATTACTAAAGATAATTGGCCTCAAACACCTTTCGGTATAATTATAATCACAGCAAGTCGTGTATTGAGAAGCAACATTTAGAGTTGATTTTGGTCATATCCGCAAATCAAGTTCACTCTTACTTATTTCTTCTAGAGGTGTAGGCGCGTTGTATTCTAACTCAAAGCTCACCAATTTATGTAAAGGTGGCTGTGTTATGTTCGATTTCGAGTTGACCATTTCATCGGCTGCGTTAAACGCAAAGTAGGACTCACTACTTTAGTGACCCGCGATTAAACTCCTTTATTTATGAAAAGGTAAATATGTAATTAAATAAATTTCTCCTCCAGTTTCCGTATATCATACTTAGGCAAACCCCGTTTGTGTGACGGCAGTAATACGAAGCCAAATGCGAATACGGTCGGATGAATTTATTTCAAGCAAACAGACATGCGAATGAAAAGTGTACATGTAGAGCGAAGCGAGCCGACTCCATGCGATGAAATATGGCTCAGAATTTATAGTCAGACTGAATAAGTGAGACATAGGGATAGGAGAAGTAAGACGCACATTCAAACACTTAAGCAAAAACAACCAAAATACGAGCGAATGATTGATAAGGTCAAAAGGTAACTTGTGCACAATGAATTGATTGGATTGTTTCAAGGCTGGGCAAGCCATGTGGGCTCGACATAAAAGTACACCCACCACATTATATTTTCTTTAACTATCCTTTGCGTCACCAATTCAGAATAGGCAAACTTTATGACATAAATTGTGTACACAAATAAAGCTCATTTTCACTGTGGCTATTTTCTCTAATGACAATAAGCGTTTTGCTTTCTATCTGTTTCGAAACTAATTGTATTCGGTTTAAAGAATACTTGTGTAACGCTTTATTTAAACATCAAAAGAGTGTTTTTTGTAGTTAGTTAAATCAATAATGCGGTTAAAAAACAATAATACTTTTCAGTGTTACTCATTATCTTACCAAAATATGTCCTTCTAGCTTCCATTGAACAGTAGGGTTGCTTTGAAATAAAAACAGTATAATATTATGTAAATCGTCATACAAAAATGGCTTTCAAAACACAAACAAGTTCTTTCAAATTTGCATTCTACGCAAAACTACCATTTTATATAAATGAAATAATGTACTGACGCACCTGTCATTACTGTGTTATTTAGAGTTAACGTAACGCTCACTACTACTTTCATTCAGGAGATTTTAAAAATAAATCTAAACAGCAACAGAGATCCAATATATCATTCAAGAAGGTAATTTAGCAAAAATGTTCTTTTTTTAATTATGTCAATTATATAAACTGTACAATCGTATCTACAGTTGACATTATTTGCAAAATTATTAGTCTATAACGAAATAGACTACTGTTGAATAGTCAAAGTACTTGAAGTGGTGTATTGTCATGGTCTGTTAACAAAATGTAGACACTGAAAGTCAGTTACGCAATAGTGGGCTTGTGAAAGTTACTTAGATGACGATATTTTTTCACTTTATGTCTATTTCAAACAACAACTACTACTAACTAATAGTTCTGAAACTAATATGAAAGGAGTAGAAATAATAAGTCAACAGATCGCATTTCCTAACTCTATCCTACCTGCGTTTCTAAAAGAATGACAGAAGCTGAATAGCTAAGAGAGTAATTACTCGCTATAGTAATTGTAGTTTAGTATTTTTTTCAATTTGTTGATAAATTCCCCTCTATCTGTTGTATTTAGTAGCATATGTACAAACATAACTTGATTTTTATTCAGCAAAGACTCAGAAAAGACGGTAGATATTTAAAAATCCATCCGACAGAATATTATCTAAATATGTCAAATTATCACAATCACTAGCAATATTAAGTGTTCATTACTTAGACTTTTTATCTCTGAACAGATGAAGTAATTTGTGCAAAACCTTATTTTCTAACGGATTAAGAAATGGTTGTTCACAAAAGCAAACAAATATACTTACACTTTTTATAAAATCAATATTTGTTCGAACTGACCGATTATTCAATTTTTGAATGGTACGATAATTGTCAGCCATGCTGCCTGATCCTCGAAATGGTGCTATTCGAAGTTGACGAAGTGATTTCAGCTTTAACAAGAATGCGACAAGATAGAAACCAATAAATAGTATTAACTCAATGATATTATATTTATGAAATAAAAATAACTGTATGAACATTCTTTTATTGAAATGTTGTAAACCAGAATGACCAAGCCAAAATATTAAGATATGCAAAAGAATATCTAATCGAAATATGCTATATTTCGTGTTAAAACGATGATAAAGATAAGTGTTTCAAAATTCTGATTAGTTTTATGCGATTAGTAGTTCTCGTTAAAAAAATTTGACTACATGATTTCATATGATTTCGTTTGCCATCCTGCTTTTTGGATATTCATTTCTAGTCTCTTTTTTTTAAACTATTTTTATAATGGTGAGTACATTAAATTAATGTATGCTTTTCATGCACAGTTATACGTAAGAAAATACATATTCAATCTTTCGTTTGAATGATGATATCTTATTCTGGTGATCAGTACATTTCTAAAAATATAAAGTATAAAATCATACATAATAATTTCAAACAAATTAATTATATTAAGTAGATAATCATCTGGAGATCAAATTCTCTTCAGAATGAAATATCTGGATAAAATTATCTCTGCCAACTGATGTATACATATTTTTTACTATAAACATATGTCAGATATATCAATACTTGCTGAAATATTTCATACTCTACGCAACCAAAATACAAAATGATTATCCTGAATTCGATTTCTGGTAGCAAGGTCATAGATGAATACAGCTAAAGAGTTTTTCACAGGTACAAAAGAGCCTTCAGAACATCAATGTTTGCCCAACTTAGACCAGTTAAGGGATTGAATAAACTTCTTCCGTTTAGAATATTAATGCTTACGTTTTTCTTATGCACTCAGTAGCTATGATAATTTATATTATATGATATAAAAAAAACGATTAAAAATAGTTTAAAAGTTATGACTGAATATTGTCTTACTTGAGTTTCTGTAATTACAATTGCTTGATTCAATAAAATCCATGTTGCAGTCTCATAACAGGCTGGGAATGGTAATGAACCTGGGTATGTCATATACTGCATTGTGGATGGTACAATAGCATCCAACAACAAACCATGAAGCCTTTTAGATTGTCCTTTATTCAATTTAATTCAATCAGTGATACAATTTAGAAAAATTCAAAAAGTAACGAAAAAGTAATGAATGTTCTTGTTTAACCAAATATAGAGAAATAAAAGAAATTTGAGACGACTTTCTAGCTGGCTAATTTATTGTACATAAAACAGCATCAAAATGAAAGTTACATTCTTCGGTATAATAGGTGCTTGTCAATTTTCACCTGAATTCCATAACTTTTCAAATATTAGTAATGATAATAGTATTTGTGTGAACTTGTAAACCAGAAATTGCCTACATAATTACCAGCTGATTCTTTAAAGGTTTATGGAGTATTACTAACTTGCTTGTATACGCCATTTTAATACGCAGTTAATACACCATAATAACGAATTCGGTTATAGGTTGTTAACAACTGTTTATATAAGCCGGTAATACTTCGTTTGACAGAATGACCTTAAACTGAGATGACCTAAGTTAATAAAATAATTTCATCAAATAGGCAGACGAAAATATCAACAGAATTCATAGTTCATGTAGCATTATTTACAACCTATTGAGCATATAGCTGGTGAAACTAAACTTTATTCTTATCAAATCTGTTGCAATTAGTTAGTGATATGTCTATAAACGATTTCATCAGCCGAATGTTAGAGCTATGGGATGAAATGGTAGATTTATATAACTTGATCAATTCGACATAGCAATTTAACTTGATGATTTTTTATTTTTATTAATTTTCAAACTATAATATAGTCTAATTTATTTGTACTGCATATTTAAATCGCTACTTTTTTGTTTAGGACTACAAACGATCACTCACTTTCGCATATGTGCATCGTGTGCAGATTGATTTGATAATGCTATTTAGTAACAAACTTTATTAGGAAAGATAGATAATGAGGAGCATCGGAATCCAGGACACGTGGTTCATCCTATTTGGTACTCATCACCTGGATGTGTGTGCATCCTGAAGCTGATGTTTACTCCTAGGCATCAATGGGTGAATCCAATTAACCTCATAGCAAAAATAAGAGGTTATCTGTATTCAGTAACTAAGTGAATAACGCGATGCCGTTTGAAGCAAATAGTTTCGGATTCGAGTCTTGGAGTGAATATCAATTCTGGGATGCAGACACACATAGTTGATGAAACCCAAATGGAACGAAACGCGCTTTGTGGATTCCAATCTCGGCCACCATTTATCTCTGTCTATAATATAATATGCTTGTTGGTTTTAATCAAAAGAGATGTTCTAAAACATACCTTTCAGTTGAACCTGTTCTGCTGTGGATAGTAACGCTTCCAAGTCAGCTGAAGATTGGTCACCAATCTGAAAGTTACCGAAATTAATTATTGAAAACTAACAGATTCATTAGTTTAACATATTTAACTTCCATTATTGCACTAGTTTATTTTAGTTAATTAGTAGTTTTCTTCCTATCTTTGTGCGAGCGTTTGACAGATTTTATTCATGGTAATTTATAAATTAGATGGCTCATTTTACTAAAAAAAAACTTATCAAGAGAATGATGAATGCAACTGGGTTTTTAATACATTAAACCAAAGCCAAAGTTTTAAGTTATGGGACAGACCACATATCCAAAACTAGTACGGAACTTAATGTAATTTAATATAATCGGTGTGCATTAAAGTTACTTACTATTTATTTATTTTACTAAGTGAATATCGATGTTCTGAAAGTGTAAGTAATAAAATTTTCCCTTGATTTAATTAAATTCACGAAAGTCCTGAGTGCATGAATCATTCTGTTTTTTCATTTAAGTGATAGCTATTCACCATATCATTATTTATCTAGCTTATTTATAGCAAATTAAATAAACATTGATTTTAGATTCAAATGAGTCTTTTTGTTGTCTATTGCGTTTGTTTTCATGTCGTATCATAATACACCATTATCTGATAAACATAATTTCTGTCAAAAATCTACGTCCCATTAACTTATTTCTAATGTATTTGAGAGAATTCAACGTGACTACATTTTTAATAAAAAATAACAAATAACATTATAACGTCATAATTCGAAATTCATGTTTTCACAATCAACTATACATTAAAACTTTCTAAAATAATTTTTTATCAGCCATACAACTATTTTTTTAACAATACTGTTTCCTCTGAATATGCAAATTTAAGTGGATACCAAAAATTTATCTATGTCAAATTGACTTTTGCAAATGTATTTGTTGTAATTGGTCATTTTTTTTATTCTGTAAGTTTTGCAATGTAATGATTCATTCATTATTAACTACTCATAAATACGACGAATAAAATTATAGGCATTATAGATTAATTTTAAATCATATTTCATAGGTATTCAGCATATTTATATATTCGAAATAACTAGTCGTCGTAACAGATCTTGAAATTGTAAACATTTAAATTTAATTTGCTTGTACAAATCACTTTGATCTATCGTCTTATTGACTAGTTTATTGAGTCAAATATGTATTCTTGTTTAAAAATAATCAAAGTCTTGAATATTAAGTCTATCATACAAGATTATCATGAGCTAAAAGTATAAGAGCAGCCCGTACTTATCAATCAATCTGTTTTGATTTATGTAACTCATGTGCTAGACATTGATTGAGATAGTTTGTTTCGAGATACATTTTTTTACATCTGAAGCCCAGTGATAGTATAGGATTGCCTGAACCGAAATAGTTGAAGTAGTATTTGAATAGCCTATGAAAGGGGTGAGATTCACTAACTTTATTCAGGAAACTATCATGCCACTTTCATTAGGAAATATTACAGTCTCTTTCGTTAGTTTTTCATTTCATTAAATTCACAGAAAAGACTGAACATTTATAACTTAAACTGCGTCTTATAATGTGTACATTTAGTTATACAACTATTGACAATTTAATATTCATATTTTCACATATTTAGATTGACAGAATGCTATTAAGTTAATAGAACTTTTGCTTCTTAAATAAATGTAACAATAGTAATTAAATCTATTGTTTTTATGACAGTAATTTATATTTGTCATAGCGTTTATATGCACAAGAAAATCTCTTTTGTTTTAATCATCGGCATAATGTCGTTTTTTGTTGGAAACAAAAATTTAACAAAATAAACTTACTTTAAAAAATACTGACAATACAGCTAATCCATTTGGTTTAGAAAGCGCGGTAGAAAAGTTTGGATATAAAATAAAATTGTATGCGTACATTTGTAGCTATGAAATAAATATACAAATAAGAAATGCGTAATACCATTAGTAGGCATCATTTAGATCGCGTATTTGAATTATTTAAGACTTGGTAAAATTAAATTATATAATTTACGGGAAACGAAATACACTTTAACATGGTGTAAAAGCTATTTGTATATGATATTAGAGTTTTTAAATCTTATTGATCATTAGCAGATGAAAAATCTAGTTCAAAATGAGTATGAGTGCTTGCTCAAAATCAAAGTCGTTGTTTGTGAATACGCGTTATTGAAACATAAATTTGTTGCTCTAAGCAAACGTAACGTTCTGAAAAATTAATTTTATATTGTAGCGGACATTTTCTTACTCGAATAAAGCAAGACTGATTAACGTAGCAGAATAATATGAATTGATTTTACTCTGCGGTTTCTTGTCAGCTACTGACAATCTAAACATAATAGTATTGATCATTAAAACTCAGTGTACATAATTTACATCATAATATTGGAAAGATTTTATCGATGAAGCATCATAAAAGAGCACTTAGAACCATAAGAGATAAATAATATGAATATCTATAGGTTGAACATAAGGAGTAGAATCATTTAGAAATAACATATCGATGTTATAATTATGTGACTATTACAGCAAAATTCATTAAGGACAAATAAAATAAGACTTGGGAATCATAAGTCACAGACAGAATCAAATATCAACACTTATGAATGAGACCACAATAGGAGAGCAAGATTGATAGCTGATTCTCTTTGAATGCAGTGATCTCGTTTAAATCTTCTTATTGCGTCTGCGATCCGTAGCATTTATATTGTTCTTTGTTTATTCATTATCTGTATGGGCCTTGAGATATTAACCTCGTGATCACTGTCAAGCGAATCGCAACTACACTACCAAAAACGTGAAGCCCTGTTAGTCTCAGCTTCTGTGAAATATGCTCACACAACCGGTACTAACCCTCTCTTCTGTTCTTTCATTGTTTGTGCTTTGGCGCAAACATGTAAGACTGTTAGATACAACTGGACGTAACATAGGAGTGGAGTTTTTTCACATGACTATCTAAATGAAATAGCCCCTATTGTTTAATTATTAATCTTCACTGATGAGAACGTTACCGACAGGATGATCTAAAGTATGTCGGCTGATTTTTAATGACTCAGGTTGTAAGCAGTTGATGAGAAAGTGCGAAATAAAATGAATTCATAGTAATCTGCTACGTTGATTACCTTGCTTTATTTAAATGTAATAATAAGAAAAACTGTATGCTATTTCGTTTTTACATGATTTTTATTTTTAAAGTAATCAATAGAAAGCTGAAATCATTTTAAAAGATAAAGATGAGAAATATTGTAAAATATTCACAATTCAGTAGTTGATAAATACCTCAGCTGGAAAAGCAATACCATCGATTTGATGGTCTGAACCACGATCTGTTCTTGAGCCGAATTTGATTAAAGCTCCAAAGAATTTGTAATTATAAACTAATGGTCCTTCACTGAATATAACTGATGCTGTTGAATCAAGAATTTTCACTTGTAAATCTTGTCCTGTATTCACTATCTCTACGTCAATCTATTAAAAAAAAATAAAATCGAAAAAAGTTCAACTCTTGATTGAACATTCATAAGTTAGTTTACTTAAGATTCAAAAACATGAAATTTAACACTAACGAAACTTGATTCGATCTTCAGTGTATAGTACAAAATGTTCACTTAAGTATTATTTAAAAAATAAATAGCTCAAGTCAGTCTCAGAGTTATGCGAAGCGAGACGTTTCTTAGGTGTGGATAACTTCAACCGATTAAAGCCTACCTAGTGATCTCAATTTACAAAGCAATCAGAATATATGATCCTGAAGTGATCTTTTCCCTACTTTAAGAAGCTTTCAGTAAAACTACAAATTCTTGAGGTCTGATTGGTATTTTTCACTATGTTAGGATAGTTATTATCTATATCCATTTTTTCATTACACACCCATCACTACAAATTGATTTGCCTTTTTTACCAAATATTTTACTCTTGACTAAACTCTTTACGTTCATTTATGATGTCTTGCATGAAAGCAAATTCAGTAAGCTGTTAAGTTTTTAAAAGCATTGCAGAAACTAATCAGTTCATGCTTAAAATTTTCGCCAACAATATTCAATATATGATTCTTTATGTAGCTTTTATCTATCAAACTAATCATGAAAGATTTAACGGAAGAACGTTTTTCAGAAAAACGTTTCCTATTGGAGCTCGTAAATTTAACACTTTTACCAAAAAAATAATGTCAGTTTCATTTTAACCTACCAAAATGGTGAAAAATTTAGTCGTTCAGTTTTCATCTAATTAAAATGGGTTCTTTTTCCTCAAATAAATTATTCAAAACTTCATTCTTGTATAAATACTTACTTGATTATCTGAACCAGAAATTTTCAATGGCACCAAATTAGGGTCATATAGTAAATGTTTCGTAGAGATGCTGATTGGGGACTGCATTTTTCCCTGATAACAAGCTGGCCAAACATCATTGGCAATAGCCATAAAAGCTGTCTGTCCCCAGTGACTTGGACCTAACGGTATAAGAACCAAAATATTTTTTGAATTTGTTATGCAGAAATAAAATACAAGGAATCGAATGTTGATTAATGTTCATGGAAATGTTAATATGAAACGACAAAAACAGTTAGACAACAAAACACTAAAAAACTAATTTCTTGTTAAAGCTGGTCAGCTTAGATTAATTTCTATTTTAATAAAACTATTATGATCTAACGATATTTTTTGCTCATTTCAATCCATTTCAAGAGTACAATTTAAAAAGACCATGATATAAAAGATGTTTGAACATCCATACAACTTCAAACATAAAAAAAAACAAATATGTAATTATACAAGTCAACGCATACCTCCTATCACGCCTTCCTTATAGTGCCACCATGTATCCCAGGAAGGATCCCAAGAACTATCATGCCATAAAGCGTTCATTCGCACTAAGAAATTCAAAACGGATAGAATAACGGAAAATTATAAATATGAGCAACATGTGCTCACTAACAATTAACTGTTGATTACATTTCAGAAAAGTTTGCATGTCGATACAAGTGGTAAATATGAAGATGTAAAATTAATTTACATTGTATTGATTAAGAAATTTGGATTATACATTATTTTATTGAAAGAAATAAACATTCTATCTACTTTCTATTTTTGATAAAAAACATTAACATTCATTTAGTAAAAATGATTCTCTCTCCGATACACCACAGGAAATTATACACAATAATTCTTACTTTCTAATTCCATCTTTAACACAAGTATCAGGTTTTATTAGTTTCTTTTCACTTAAAATAATTCCTTTATTTTCACACATTTACAGACATTTTATTTAAATAATTTCTTATAATTCTGGTTTATTTCTGTGTTTTATGTCAAAATTAATAATTATAACTAAGTTTCAATCTATTTGTCAGCAAAGGACTTCACAATTGATGTCCAAAACTAGGTCCAAACTATTGTTTCCTCCTCTAAAATATTTCTTGAAACTTTCCTGTAGCGCATGCTAGTTCAAGGTCAATACCGCCTTCAAAAATTAAATTTCTTCGTCAATCAATGAGTGAAATAAAAATTTACTTAGTACAATAACGCCAATTTTCTTTGGAAATATATCAAATCATTCATTCACTCAATGTAAAAAGAAAGGTCAAAAATAAATGTGTTTCAAATAGTTGGACATTTTTCTAACAAAATTTACAAGCTTATTGCTACATTGTTCTTTAAAAGAAACAAATTAATTAATTACAATTTAAAAAAACCAACTGACAAATGATCTGAAAGAACGAAACAACTATTCATAGAAAAGGACAATTTAAGATATTTTAATACTCATTAAAAATATCCACTTAAGTGATATATAATATGATAACGTATGTGAAGGTGATTGATACTCAAGGATTTTGCAAAGCAAATTAGGTGAGTTGTGATTTGAAATGGGACTTAATGGATGAAAACCGAAAGCTACCGCTCTACTATCTATATATTAACAGCTCACACGCAAAATTGAGTCAACTAAGTAATGAGGAGACCTACACTAGGATGAAACAGTTGTTTAATGAGTAGGTATACTGATACTATAGTGATTTTTAAGCATTATTCAATACGAAGATGTTTGTTCAAATTTGCCTTGTAGTAGTTCAGAGTTAGTTCAAGTGTGAAAGCTTAAACTGAACAGTTCTTCTACCTATCTTTTCTAATGTAAATTTGTTAGTCTGTAACTTGTATTAGCAGTACTTTGAATATGTCACAACCTCCACATAAATATTGATAAAGGTTTAAGTGATTGCTTATCTGTCTGATTTCAGATCAATCATAAAGGGAATGTAATTTCTGAGATGGGAAATAATATATCTTATAACATTTTTAGTTTGCCTTTATTCATGAGAAATGAATTATTTTTAGATGTCTAGCAATAATTTATGAAGGAACATAAAAAGGCTTGGTAGGACCCTATCACAGTACTTGATTGATTGTTAGCCGTGTAATCATAAACTTTAGTAGTTTTTCGTATTCAAAAATCCTATATGTCAGGTAGAAATGACCAATAGTAATTTTTTATGTTGTTTAACTTTAAAAGACATTTTATAAGTTTGAAAATAGCATCTTCATCGCATTTTATAGGTTTTTTTTTCAAAAGAAGCCTACATACCTCTTCACGACTTCATAAAAGTTTTAAAAAAAATCCTAAAACATGAACACCGTACGCTGAAATTGATTAAATATTTCTTTTACTTCAACCTCATTTGTTACAAAACTGAAAAATAGTAAATTTTTAAAATATTAACTAATTCTCAAAAAATATTAGGAGTTTACGCTTTCACTGAACATACACTAACATTAGTACAAACAGAATATCAGCTTAATATAGTAAACAGTAGTTAGAGTTGTTACATCTATTTTAAAAGACAAAGCAATCTGTCATTCCAATAAATGATTACTGTGGGACAAAATAATAAAAGCTTACTTTAATTAGCCTACGCAGTTTATCTTATTATTACACTTCGACTACATCAAATAAAAAGCTAATCACATATGCAACTGACTTTATATTAATACATCTGTGAAGGAGTATTTAGTCTACTTTATAAATAGTGTATTTATCCCAGAATATTTGTTATTTAAATTAGTTGCTTTTATTTGAAGATTTGTTCAAAATAGCTACCATCTTGTTTTCTATTTATTCAAGCATTTCTTTCTAAATTTTTTTGACAAAAGTGCAACAATACAACAATTAGAAAGCAAATAAAACTGAGGAGACCGTATAATTTAATTCTGTTTCTAGACATTTTCAAGACCAACAACAAAACACGTTTATTTTTCACCGTTTATTATATTTTGTATAGATTTATATTAAAACCACTGAACCACAACTTGTTATTAAGGTTTGTTTTTATGTCAATTTGTTTTTTAGTGAATAAGAATTTACGAGAAATAACCCTGGAAAATAAACTGACTACATTCAAATAATATTTTTGACTTGTTTTCAAAATTACAACAATAGTTCTTGCATCATCCTTACTTGGGATAGTTTTATTTATATTTCAGTGTTCACATGGTATATAGTTCCTGTAGTAAAGTTTTATAAATGGGATCCGTAACTTGTTTAGATAATGAATTTGGACATATATATTTCAGATTCTGTATACGTGTAACATCAAAATATATTATCTCTTTCTACTGCTAGTAATTTTCTAATGTTATTTACAATAATTATATGTTCTTGTGCTTTGTTTTTGATGAATGCTATCAATTACCATGGTAATCATGTGACAAAGACTGGTTAACTTACAGATCAGACTATATTTGTTGTGATTTATAATTTTATATGATACTAAAAGAAACTTCAGACTGGTTGAAACATGTATAATGTATTCGTGGGCATTATTTCGATAAAGAAATGAACTTTCAGAAACTAACGCATGATTAAAAATACAATTTGCATCCTAACACAGTATATGCATAGACATCCTTAGCTAACCAGAAAATGATGGATTTACCAGCAGTAGCACGATGCTAATGATTAAACTAGGTAAATACCAGATTTCTGTGACTGACTGTATTGCCATAGAATCCTGTTTCGGAGGTAATTTATGTATAATAACTATGTTACAATGATCTATTAGTTGATCTCTCAAATGTCTACTATGGCCAGTATCATCATCTAATTTATGATACAATAAATTGACAAGGTGAAATACATAAACAATATTCAAATTTGATTAAAGTGGTAAAATAACGATTTTCTTGTTGATCAAAGCTTCTTATAAAGGTTTTCTAGAAGAAGAAAATGTTCTGTGTTTAATTATTCTCTAAAATATGTCCTTAGTTGATTTATGTTATGTTAAACATTGTAGTTCAAATGAAGTGCACCTTTACATCTAAAATTAAACAGGACGAATAAAGTATTAGTGAACTATATGTGTGATGTTTCATTATTTGATTCAGAGAATCTGTAAGGATGGTAATGAAAACCAAGAACTGTTTTTGGTATGACATATTTCTAGTACATTAACCGCTTGTTATTTTAGTTTGACATTTTTATCCAAGCCACAGTTTAGCCAAACCAAGATATGTTTGTACTATTCATCATAATGTATTAATTGTTAAAAAAATTAATGTAAAATGAACGAGAATAAAATTTTTAATCATTAATTTATTTAATTTATATACAACTGAAAATCTATTCAGTGGACTGTTATATAAATCAACCAATATTAACTTAAATTACTTTGAAAATTAAACTAGTCATCAAATGTGAATTTAATTTGGTTATGAACTCTGTCTTTTTAAACAATACTGAAATCAGTCATAGTTTGATGTAAAAACTACTGGAAGTACACACTTGGTAAATCATCTCTATTCCTGAAATTATATGTTATCTACTTTAAATTATTTTGACAGTTGGTAGTAACATTTTAATGAAATATTTATAGTGTAAGCAATTATGTAACTAGGAAAGTAGTAGACAATTTTCACAATGTTAACTATAATAATTCATAGTTCATTTAGAAATCTTCGTTAAACAACACATGAAATAGCCATGAATGATTCATTATGAAATGACATTGTCAAATCATTGACATGACTTCAGTGAACAGTTAGTGATCATTCGCATGATTTATGGCCTATATTACAAAATGAAAACATTATATTATATCGTAACACCTCTTGTCATTTACATACAAAAAAGAAACTACTGATAAACATTATGTGCAGTCAATTGATGTTAAACGTGTTTTAGAATTATCTACTATAGATGTTTAGTTGACCTTCATTTTATTAACAAACTATGGGTATAAACACAAAATTTCACTTTCATACTTTAATGACAACTTGATAAATAAACCATGATTCACACTCTACAGAAAGACTGAATGTACTTACGTATTCGTTTCTTCCAAATGTTTAAATAAAATATGACTGCTGTAAATGTTCTGTCAAGATATTTAGGATCTATTTGCCAGTTAAAACACTTACTTTTCTCTATGAAAATATTACATCAAACCTTCAATCTTGAATTAGTTGATCAATGACGAGTTAACTGTGATCTTAGTTGAGCAATTTATTTACTTTAAATGTGTTGATACTCCACCTGAACCCTAATTATTCTTCCAAGATTTCATCAGAAAATAAAATTCCCAAAATAGACTTCTGGTTCTCATAATCTAGTAAAAGTTTATTTCAAATCAGAACGTGTATATCTTGCATTGATTTGAATACAAACACAAAGTTGAAATTGGATTTCTTTTTTAAAGAATTCAGTGTTTTTCACAAGCTTCTCCAAACGTTGTTTTTAAAAAAGAAACATTTTTTAGTCAAGATGAATATGGAATATTTATCGAAATGTAAGGTGTAACTTGATACTTACTACGCTATCATAATAGTTATTTGATCTGATAAAAATGCCTACTTTAACTTCCATTCACAATTTAATAACATCTAGAAACCTCAATAAGAAATATCGACTCATAAAGTACAGCCCTACCTGTTGATAGACAATAATTATTTATTGCGTAATCTGTAACTGGATGAAGTTGAAATCGTGAACTAATCAGATCAACCTTAATGAACTGATAGTAATGTGCACTTTACAAGCTCAATTTCATTCCAGATCATGGATGCGTTCTGTTGATTTCAATCCTAAACGAAGGCCTTTACCTGGATTCTAGACCCTGGAAATAAGCATCTGTATATCACATCAACACTACGTGTTGAGATTCCGCGTCGCGACGATTGGATATAGTTTGATGCAGATAGTATTACGCACGAAGATGTTTCATACACTTAGTTACCTTTCATCACCTTGACTTTGAGTCAGCTATAACTCCACACTCTCAAGCAAAATAAAACATGATTTTAAAAAAACTAGATTCAAATGTTTACAATCGGAATTCCTATCTGACTTAAAATACAAGAAATATCTGTGATAATTCTAAAATCACTTTTAAACTTTTTATTGACAGCAATTTCTTTCATCGATCTCAGATTTATCTAAATAGTCAGAGGTTTTGAACAGCCAAAAGAACAAGTCGGACTAATTTTTGATTGTTTTAAGTAATCTTTATTTCAGTGCTTTCTACTTCTGACTGAGGGATCCAGCAAGCTAGTAAGATAGTTTGGTTAAATTCACTGGTATTTTACCACTATTAATAAATGTAACAAAGCCTGATTACCAAATAATGGAATTGTTTTTCTACTGCGCACAATTCTTCGATTAATTTTATCCTTAAATGCACAAAGTTACATAATAACTATTTTGATAATTGCTTATAGCACAGCTTATGTTCGTAAAATGCCATTTTATATGGGGCAATTAAGTAATAATTGTTTTCTTTGATAGTATATATTTTTTTCTTTAATGCAATGATAATCAATTTCTGTTATTAGGAAAACTATTTGCCTGTAATTATGATTAAAATCTATCACCCATCATTCAATCATTTCATGTTATCTAACCAGGTCTAGATTGAAGTTGATAAATACTTCAAGTAAATATACTTGAACGCACGATCGATAGATCAGTTATATTTAGAATAGAAATCTATAAACTGAAAATGTAGTCGATAGTTGGGCTGCAAATCAAATGTTTGAATATCATTATAAAAATTCGCATATGAATAACTTCCTATCGTGTCTCATGACATTTGATATATTTATAGAGCCAAACTTACAAATAGATGTTTATGACAGGAAGGAAAAATATTTTTATCTCTCCGGTTTTCTCAGATTGTTTACATGAATTTATATTGAAGAGAGGCTTTGAATTATTTGAGAAATAATTATCAAATAAACTTTTATTTTTCAAGTAACTCATGATTTAGCGAAAGCTCCATAACGTCTTTGTGCATTTCGCTTGTTCATTCTACGGCTCAACACGTAATAAACAGTGTTCCTTTGATAATAAAAGCCTGTAAAACCGTAATCAATATCAGCTATTTTATTTGTTGAGAAGATGAAATTTATCAATGTAAATGGAAGACTAATTTAAAAGCTATTGTGTGAAGGTCAAATTGTTGTTATGTCTATCACCTGGGTTTCCAATGTTGGTTTGATCCAACCCATACTATCACTATTATGACCGTGGATAATCACATGACAAATTTTTAAGACTAAAAAATTTAAATATAGTGACGCATAGCAAAAATACAATGATTTATATATGGATATATCTGACCCCGGAATTATATCAAATTGGTATTTGGATGAAAGTTTTTGTATGGATTACTTACAGATTACCATACAGATTTGTAGGACGTGAATGAAAAATATTTTACATTAATTAACAAACTGTCTCCTGGGTGAGGAAATATAAGCGATTTCATACTGATCGATTATTACACTAAACTTAACCTGCTCATTTAGTCATGTAAAATCAAAAGCGATGATGAAAATCGATGTGTGCTATTCATCATGGCTGACAAGTCGAAATCATTATACAGAAATTTGGTTCAGGTTTCTAGTCTCTGTTAATCACCATTCAGCCATAACTCTGATTATATACCTCAAACACCTAGGACAATGTAAATTAGTAATTAAAAAAACATATAATGAAAGTTTTATACACTTTTTACGTGCATGTTCTAGAAATAAAAACTAATCTTACATCTGGTTGGCAGGAAGCTGTCATAATAAAATACAAAATCATTTAGACTTCGTAAATCGTAGTGCTGAAAGATTAAACCGGCAGCTATGGCAAAACATGGCAAATGAAATGGCTAAAGTCACTGCCTATACTGTTGTGACACTGGATATTCAATATCGACTAAATCCCGAAATGCTACAATATCCAATAACTCTATTCACATTCAGTATGGTAAATTGTTACGGTTCATTACAGAAATATCTATACAGCTTTTTTACCGCATTGTAAAATAAATGAAAATCATTAAAAAGGGCCCTTCTACGTTTCTTCCAAACAATGGTATTTTAGTGCATTCTCACGAATTAATAACTTCCAAAATCTTTTGACTAACTGAGAAATATTCTATCAATATTTGATGATATGTGGAATAAACTGGATAAATTGAGATTTATTTCATACAATTAGTTAAATGCAAACAAATCCAAACGATAGTAGACAATTCCATCCGTCCCATTGGAACTGGGTTATTACAAAATGCGCTGAAACCTCAGAAAGAAGACACAACAATTGCGACTCCTAACCAACTTTCATAAAATAACTAAATCGGAAAAGAGAAGGTTTGTAGTAAGAATCACTATCACTGATTTATGTGATATTCGCTGAAATTTCAGGCTCCTTTTGTCGTCTTTTTGCTTGTCTTCGACATATTAAAAAACTACTTAGAGCGTGCTACTGAAATGTTGACAGTGCTAGGAATGCACTTTACGTCGTACAACAATGCAACTACATTACCTAACGTATACTTTTGATATAAACAATAATTTTCTGCTAACTTGGCTATCAACAGAAGATCTTACGCAAAGCTTTCTGCAAAGTTATAGACAAATTGTAGCGTGGTGAACAACAAACACCCTGAAAAGCAGTTATTAAAGATGATCACTATGAAATATGACAGTAAAGTAGCATCGAAAATCGCATATAATGCACACACTTGATATGCAGCTCAAGTGCATTGAATTGAAAATAATTTTCAGTTTTGCAAGTCACAAAGAATCGCCAATAACGGTATTGTTTATATATTTAAAACAAACATTCCAATAAAATAAAAGCCAAAATTAAAAGTTATTAGGAGCCCTAGTGAATTTCATATATTTACTTGAAAGTAAAACATTTGTCTATGGACGAATTTAGCGAGTGAGTAGAAAAATACAAAACAGGAAGAAAATAAGAATTTTGAAGGTGGCAAAAACTTGATAATTCATATTGGTTTATAAATAAGCGTATATATAAGAAAACATAAAGACAAATGATAACCATGAAAAACTATAATATGATAAAACTTTCACACAACATCTCTGAGTTACGAACTTAAATATGCTAAATCGATTATATCAGTCAGGTAGTAAGTACCTGATGATGACTGACATTTAGGTCTAACCACAGTGATAATGCTTCTTAAAAGTTTTTTTCACATTCTTTTTATCACAACGGTATTTTTACGACAGTGTATAAAAACTTTACATCAAGTTGGTCATAAAGTGATAAATATGCTCTTGTTCTCGTCTCATGTGCGTATTGTGGTCAATTTTTCACAACTAAAATGTTTACGTAAAACCTGTACATTCATAATATTTCGGTCAAAAATTAAAAATGCTTTCAAGTCCAGGCTTACAAGTATAGTGAAAACAGACTGATATTTACTTATATATATATACTTATATTATCTTTCGGTTCTAAATTATATAGTGACGAATATATGACAAATTAAATAAAAGTATATCGATACTTGAACATTCAAATGAAAATAAGAGTAAAACTGTATCCTTAATCATAAATTTGTTCTTATACATAAAACCAGTTTTCATAACATAAATAAGTCACTGAGTTCAAAAATAATTAAAATGGGGCAAAAAAGATTTTTAAAAATCTGCTAGCTCAGTCTTGGGGGAGTTTTATTCGGTGAATGTTTTCGGATGTTAGATGTTGTCGTGGGATTCTGCAACTATGGTGATGTCAGCAAAAGAACCTTAAGTAAGTTTTTGTGCGGAGTAATAAGCTACAAAATAGTTATACTTCAAGACCGAACACTAGACTTACAATAGACTTACAAAACCAGTTTGAAATATTCCATGTAACATTTTACACTAAACCGCAAAGTGTCGGCAACTGCCTACAAAAGGTTCAGTTAGGTTGCAAAAGTATATCAAGTTACCAAGACGAAACCTATATAGTTTCTTATCTAAATTAATTAGTTTCCATAAAAGCTCGTTTGTAAAGATTGTGAGATATCCATCAAGGTTTAAAGAAGTTTCGATAGGCATGCGAAAGAATTCTTATTTAGGCAAACATGACAATCTTAATAGATCCATCAAATAATAAAAAATTGAACATCTGATGAAAGCTTACTCAAGAGTTCCAGAAACAAAGCATAAGACTATTATCTACCTCAATGAAGTTTAAGTATAATCCGTTGTTTTATAAACTACGGCGATCAATAGTGTTACATTAAATAAGACGGTAAAAAGGTTTTGTTACACCGGTTAGCCTGGAAACACCCGAAAATATAATTATGAGGTAAAAATAAAATTTCGAAAACCACATTGAAGTTCATACTCTGCATCCGTATCTTCAGTGCTTATACAGTGAGTCTACATTCTTTTTTAGAAATGGAATTTATACAGCACAGAAAAATCGCTCATAAATTTTTGTCGTAAAACCACGTACAAGTGAGTAAAGCTAAATATAGAGCATAAAAACCAGACAATGTAGGAATTTCATCAATGTCAAAAACTTTGAGATCAGATAAAGGAGTAACTCATACCCTATCCTGGCTGAACAGCAAGGTAGGACTAATACGAATGACACCGACCATAATAGTAGTATAACACATAAATAATCGAAAAACTTACTGGTAACAGTAGAGGAAATAATAACGAAAACTGTTAAAATTCCTAAATTCATTCCCACAGATCAGGTGGGCGCATCTGTTTGCTATGGAGAGTTTTCACCATAACGGAGCTACAGTCTAAATGGATGTGCGCAGTATGATGTGACAGATTCAAGTTTGAGACACTTAAGGTCGTTTGAGGAAAATAATAATCAACTTACAAAAAATACATTTGTGTCAAAAACATAAGCTTTCATTCTTGTTAATAACAAAGGAAATACAATTATTCATTAAAATGACTGTAAAATTCTGCAAACGTTGTAAAAAGAATAGGATCCCTAATGTTTACAATAATATCGTGTTTTCGAGTCATTTGAGAACAAGGTGCGGAATATGAGAGACGGAATTCTCTGTCAAAACTTTCGATTAAGTATTCATCATCATCAGTATGCACAGCGTTTAGATCTCTAAGTACGTCATTTATGAATCTGTGAAAATGTTACACACTATTTGTTAGACCGAAGGGCAAACAAACAATTTCAATCGTGTGAAATGGTCCACTTCTATAAATACATGAGCCCATCCTTTTAATCCGCAAGGGTTTTTAAACAGGCACCAGATGTTGAGACAGGGGTTGTAGGACACTAACTCCATATAGTGATCTTAGAATTCTCGGTGTCATACTTGGAAGTAAGCTTGCTTCCACACATCGGGACAGCAAATTCGTATTGCTGATGATTGTATCGCCTACTCATTGCCAGTTACAACCAGTGGCTCTGTATTTAAACGTAACTTCTGCAATTCAAGGGTTAACTGTTGTTACGTTACTGAAGTAGTAAGACAGTAAAATGGGTTCGTACCAAGTCATTCCTGTCCGTAGTTATGGAGTGTATATCTACAGGGAAGCATCATTAGACCAGTAAAATCAAAGAAGCGATATTCACTGAGTTTAGTTAACGTTCCAGTATCGAAGGGTAGCTTACTGGAAAGTAGGAGTATCTTAGTGAATAAAAATGCTATAGATACAACGCAATGCTTGTTATGAACAGTACCCTGACAAAAATATACAATATGTCTGAGGATAAGAATCTAGCTGAATTGGGACCGTTCCATCGAAGACAAATTTAGACTCGGCAGAGACTTCGAGGAAACGATTTCGACATTTCAGAAACCCTAGTTTTAGTTGTTCTCGCTGATGCTGGTCAGTAAGAACACCGGTTACAAAATCAATAAAGTGCCAAGTGCCGACCAGCATAGTGGTTCACTGAGTGCTTGAGATCGTTGGTGGTAGTTTGGATGCGACTAACGCACACGATATGCTACAATGATGATGGCTACCACATACGATAACAATAAGCGCCTATGTTCTGTGAAATCCGTGACATCTCACATACTGCAAGTGCTCGTATCTGATGGCGGTTGACCTCAAATATCGGAAAGACCTGACTATGACACTGCAGGTACGATGCGGCACGAATAATCATCTCTCCGGTCTTGGATCTAGATCTAGATCTGTGAAACAGGGTGGCCTAAATAAGCACATATTAATACCGCTCGATCTAGAACGACAGTTCACGGTAAAATACGTGAAGATCACGATAGTGCAGATGGAATACACTGTGCACGCCAGTTCCTTGTGAAATGACCATTCGGGATTCACCGACTTGTTTGGAGTCTGATGAATTGAGCTGGCAAGCCGGGTACAGCTCCCACTGGTTGGTTCCAAAGACGACTTGGCACAGTCATTAGAAGTTCTGGCCTCACTGAGCACGTTGGATTAATTGTCAACAAATGGTTAGCTACTGGTAGAGGATTTTAACGTCCATACACCAATAGGAAGTAGTTACCACGCCGCAGTGCTGTTTAACATGGTAACAAACGAAACACACACAAGACGAAAACGTGCCTGTGCTTGCTAAACTGGGGCGAATAACTGGCGAATGAGAGAGGACCCTCTGAATTTCCCATAGCTGCGGGAATGGCGGAGGCAGACAGCAGATGATCACTGGCAAACAGTTAGAGATATCATCCAGAATGCTGTCATAGACAACAGACCACAAACCCGGAAATAGAATAACATGTATTAGGAGCGGCATTGTTATAGGCAGCTGACGAACCAGCATACGTGCCTCCCTGTCTCACAGATCTATGTCGGCTATTGCGAATTCTTCCAAGAACGGAGAGATGATTATTCGTGCCGCATCATACCTGCAGTGTCATAGTCAGGTCTTTCCGATATTTCAGGTCAACCGCCATCAGATACGAGCACTTGCAGTATGTGAGATGTCACGGATTTCACAGAACATAGGCGCTTATTGTTATCGTATGTGGTAGCCATCATCATTGTAGCATATCGTGTGCGTTAGTCGCATCCAAACTACCACCAACGATCTCAAGCACTCAGTGAACCACTATGCTGGTCGGCACTTGGCTCTTTATTGATTTTGTAACCGGTGTTCTTACTAACCAGCTTCAGCGAGAACAACTAAAACTAGGGTTTCTGAAATGTCAAAATGGTTTCCTCGAAGTCTGTGCCGAGTCTAAATTTGTCTTCGATGGAACGGTCCCAATTCAGCTATATTCTTATCCTCAGACATATTGTATAGTTTTGTCAGGGTACTGTTCATAACAAGCATTGCGTTGTATCTATAGCATTTTTATTCACTAAGATACTCCTACTTTCCAGTAAGCTACCCTTCGATACTGGAACGTTAACTAAACTCAGTGAATATCGCTTCTTTGATTTTACTGGTCTAATGATGCTTCCCTGTAGATATACACTCCATAACTACGGACAGGAATGAATTGGTACGAACCCATTTTACTGTCTTAATACTGCAGTAACGTAACAACAGTTAACCCATGAATTGCAGAAGTTACGTTTAAATACAGAGCCACTGGTTGTAACTGGCAATGAGTAGGCGATACAATCATCAGCAATACGAATTTGCTGTCCCGATGTGTGGAAGCAAGCTTACTTCCAAGTATGACACCGAGAATTCTAAGATCACTATATGGAGTTAGTGTCCTACAACCCCTGTCTCAACATCTGGTGCCTGTTTAAAAACCCTTGCGGATTAAAAGGATGGGCTCATGTACTAATAGAAGTGGACCATTTCACACGATTGAAATTGTTTGTTTGCCCTTCGGTCTAACAAATAGTGTGTAACATTTTCACAGATTCATAAATGACGTACTTAGAGATCTAAACGCTGTGCATACTGATGATGATGAATACTTAATCGAAAGTTTTGACACAGAATTCCGTCTCTCATATTCCGCACCTTCTTCCCAAATGACTCGAAAACACGATATTATTGTAAACATTAGGGATCCTATTCTTTTTACAACGTTTGGAGAATATCATAGTCATTTTAAAGAATAATTTTATTTCCTTTGTTATTAACAAGAATGAAAGCTTATGTTTTTGACATAAATGTATTTTTTGTAAGTTGATTATTATTTTCCTCAAACGACCTTAAGTGTCTCAAACTTGAATCTGTCACATCATACTGCGCACATCCATTTAGACTGTAGCTCCGTTATGGTGAAAACTCTCCATAGCAAACAGATGCGCCCACCTGATCTGTGGGAATGAATTTAGGAATTTTAACAGTTTTCGTTATTATTTCCTCTACTGTTACCAGTAAGTTTTTCGATTATTTATGTGTTATACTACTATTATGGTCGGTGTCATTCGTATTAGTCCTACCTTGCTGTTCAGCCAGGATAGGGTATGAGTTACTCCTTTATCTGATCTCAAAGTTTTTGACATTGATGAAAGTCCTACATTGTCTGGTTTTTATGCTCTATATTTAGCTTTACTCACTTGTACGTGGTTTTACGACAAAAATTTATGAGCGACTTTTCTGTGCTGTATAAGTTCCATTTCTTATAAAGAATGTAGACTCACTGTATAAGCACTGAAGATACGGATGCAGAGTATGAACTTCAATGTGGTTTTCGAAATTTTATTTTTACCTCATAATTATATTTTCGGGTGTTTCCAGGCTAACCGGTGTAACAAAGCCTTTTTACCGTCTTATTTAATACTACACTATTGATCGCCGTAGTTTATAAAACAACGGATCATACTTAAACTTCATTGAGGTAGATAATAGTCTTATGCTTTGTTTCTGGAACTCTTGAGTAAGCTTTCATCAGATGTTGAATTTTTTATTATTTGATGGATCTATTAAGATTGTCATGTTTGCCTAAATAAGAATTCTTTCGCATGCCTATCGAAACTTCTTTAAACCTTGATGGATATCTCACAATCTTTACAAACGAGCTTTTATGGAAACTAATTAATTTAGATAAGAAACTATATAGGTTTCGTCTTGGTAACTTGATATACTTTTGCAACCTAACTGAACCTTTTGTAGGCAGTTGCCGGCACTTTGCGGTTTAGTGTAAAATGTTACATGGAATATTTCAAACTGGTTTTGTAAGTCTATTGTAAGTCTAGTGTTCTGTCTTGAAGTATAATCATTTTGTAGCTTATTACTCAGCACAAAAACTTACTTAAGGTTCTTTTGCTGACATCACCATAGTTGCAGAGTCCCACGACAACATCTAACATCCGAAAACATTCACCGAATAAAACTCCCCCAAGACTGAGCTAGCAGATTTTTAAAAATCTTTTTTTTTCCCTATTTTAATTATTTTTGAACTCAGTTACTTATCTATGTTATGAAAACTGGTTTTATGTATAAGAACAAATTTATGATTAAGGATACAGTTTTACTCTTATTTTCATTTGAATGTTCAAGTATCGATATACTTTTATTTAATTTGTCATATATTCGTCACTATATAATTTAGAACCGAAAAATAATACAAGTATATATATATAAGTAAATATCAGTCTGTTTTCACTACACTTGTAAGCCTGGACTTGAAAGCATTTTTAATTTTTGACCGAAATATTATGAATGTACAGGTTTTACGTAAACATTTTGGTTGTGAAAAATTGACCACAATACGCACATGAGACGAGAACAAGAGCGTATTTATCATTTTATGACCAACTTGATGTAAAGTTTTTATACACTGTCGTAAAAATACCGCTGTGATAAAAAAAATGTGAAAAAAACTTTTAAGAAGCATTATCACTGCGGTTAGACCTAAATGTCAGTCATCATCAGGTACTCACTCCCTGACTGATATAATCGATTTAGCATATTTTAGTTCGTAACTCAGAGATGTTGTGTGAAAGTTTTACCATATTATGGTTTTTCATGGTTATCATTTGTCTTTATGTTTTCTTATATATACGCTTATTTATAAACCAATATGAATTATCAAGTTTTTGCCACCTTCAAAATTCTTATTTTCTTCCTGTTTTGTATTTTTCTACTCACTCGCTAAATTCGTCCATAGACAAATGTTTTACTTTCAAGTAAATATATGAAATTCACTAGGGCTCCTAATAACTTTTAATTTTGGCTTTTATTTTATCGGAATGTTTGTTTTAAATATATAAACAATACCGTTATTGGCGATTCTTTGTGGCTTGCAAAACTGAAAATTATTTTCAATTCAATGCACTTGAGCTGCATATCAAGTGTGTGCATCATATGCGATTTTTGATGCTACTTTACTGTCATATTTCATAGTGATCATCTTTAATAACTGCTTTTCAGGGTGTTTGTTGTTCACCACGTTACAATTTGTCTATAACTTTGCAGAAAGCTTTGCATAAGATCTTCTGTTGATAGCCAAGTTAGCAGAAAATTATTGTTTATATCAAAAGTATACGTTAGGTAATGTAGTTGCATTGTTGTACGACCTAAAGTGCATTCCTAGCACTGTCAACATTTCAGTAGCACGCTCTAAATAGTTTTTCAATATGTCGAAGACAAGCAAAAAGACAACAAAAGGAGCCTGAAATTTCAGCGAATATCACATAAATCAGTGATAATGATTCTTACTACAAACCTTCTCTTTTGCGATTTAGTTATTTTTTGAACTATTGTTAACAGACGCTTTTTTCATATGTGTTTTCAAAATTAATTATTCGTTTTTGGATATAATCATCTTTGACTGTTTCAAAAAGAACTGCAATTTTTAGATAGATGTTTTGCTCAAAACTGCTATTATTTCACTTACGTACTGAAATTTGCGTCTTTTTGGTGAAATTTAAACCCTCAACATAATATCTCAAGCGTCAAAAAGTTTGTGTATGCTGAAACTTTTTTATTTTATTAGATGTCAGTCTCAGTGTTTTGTGAACAATTTCATTAGATTGAATAGGGCGTATCCGCTTATTTGATAAAGATGTGTTCAAATAAATTTTACATTACAGAGATCTTTGTAAATCCTATGCCTTGCAATTTTCAAATACACCGAGCCATAAGTAAACGTAAGACACACGTAACATGACATTCAAGTTCATTTATATACTCTCATTTTAACTCGCGCTGCAATTAGCCTGAACAATGAATCAAAATTATTGAGAAGAAAGGGTGCATTATCTATCAGTCGCTTATTACTTTTGCCACTTAAAACCGTGATAAGCTTTCCTCATAGTATTTTTTAAAGCTTATATTTCATGTTCAACTAATTCGCAATCTGTAGTTGCTGAATGGTTGGCAAATTCGTGAGTGCTAATTAATGTTTGTGGTTCACCTTATTGCATAAGAATTCGATTCCTTACTTTCCTTAACTCTTTTTTCAAATCCTCCAACAGTTATATTATTTTCTACTTTTTGAAGAGTATCTTAACGATATTGATTTATCCTTAGTAATGAATAAACTGACCGAATTAATTTCTAGTATCTTACCTATTCTAACTAATAGTCTCATTAATCGTACTATGATTGGTCCATTAGATGATAGGATCACTTTCATACTTCACTACAAACCTCGAATTAATAAACAATTCTTCAAATGGATCGAAGGATTCTAGCCTACAGCACAAAATAGTGGAGATTCAACTGAAATTTAGTTTGGTGTTTGTATTGTGCATTAAATTGTTAGAAGGATATCAAAGAATGCTGATTTCATAGTTATAAACTCATTCCATTCATTTGGATGATTGATGGCTAAGAGTTATTTTAAGGAGAATTTTTACAGAATTTTAGTAGGTAAATTTGAAAAAATAGATTATGGTATATACAGTCACTAGTCTTTCATTAATTTATGTTTTTAAATATTAAAATAACGAAAATTAAAGTAAGTTTCGATCAGCTTGTTTATGTAGTAAGTGATACATTTTCAATACTACTTGATGATTTTGGGATAGGTCTAGAAAAAATAAAATGTTTATTCCTAACCTTTTAAAACTTTGCTCCCTACATAAAATGCATCTTAAAAGTGTTTCGTGAATTTATTTAATGTCTTTTCGTTGTCTTGTTAGTCTTGTGTATGCAAAAGAAAAAATATCTCAGTATTATTTATTGAACTATTCATCACTCAAGATTTTTAATCAGAAGCATGCAATTATTTTTTCTCTGAATATTTTAAGAGTTGCTAGACGCTATGTGGCAAGAAAAGTCCTGGGATTCCACCCTAAACTCCTGGTGGCATTACAAAGAAGGTGTAATTGGAGGTATGTAATCAAACATTCAATAATTCGATTTAATAAGCGATTTTTTCAACTGAACATATATTTGTCATAATATAGAAAGGTTTTTACAAAAAGCACTTCAGTAAACGTTCTACATGTGATTGTGCGTGTTACCAAAGTTTATTTGTATAAAATTTATTCAGTGGTAAATTAGAGCGTAAACGCAAACATTATTCTGTAAAGGAACGAGCTGTAGATAAAACAAACTTCTGTAATCCAAACTTCCATTCATGCGTGAGTAATCAACTAAAGTTAGTATAGTCCTGTAAGAATTTTTAACTTTTGAAGATACCGCTTATTTCATTGCCGAAATTCTGAACTGAACGCTGAACATTCTTAGTTGGTATATGTGTATTTTGCGAAGAAGTTTGTACAATGGCTTCAAATTTTAATCTTATTCGTAAGGCTACCTGGACTCAGCAAGTCAGTGGATAATATGATGGGAAGTTAAAGAAAAGATTCTGGGACCATGTCCCGGTATGCAAGCCAATAATAAATTTCAGATGTACCTGGATGAATAGTTCCAAGCTGGTCAATAATCACGACATAATAAAAACCTATCTGTGATATAAAAGTTACTTGTTTTAATTTAGAAATCGGAAGCTGATTGGTATCTCAGTATCAAATTTTAAAACTGTCAAGAATAAAATCATAAATTTCATGATCTGAATAAACAGGGAAGAACAATTAGCACAAAATATATGAAATGATTTTTATTTCATGTATTCGAATCGATATCCCACAACTACATATGTACTAAAATATAGCATGGTGTGAATTAATAGATATTTAATACTAAATATTAATGAGGAGTGTTAAACAGACAGTGAAACAACATTCAGTTGTAAACAAGTTAATGACACTTTTAGTATCCATGATCGTATAAAGTATTCCACATATCTCCCCAGAGCACGCCATAATAACAAATTCACCTTGGTATATGAGTGGGAAAATATAATCAGACCATGGATTTTAGAATTTAACAAACTTTGATTGGAAGGCTACAGAGGGATATCTGTCACGAAAGCATTTAAGTTTTGTCTGTCTAAATTAAAATAGTTTCTGCCTAATAAGTCAGTAAAAGGAAATTGTGCAAACCACTTTTGACCAAAGCAAAACTGGAAGAAAAAACTGCAATCATTCTCTGGAAAAGGGGATGAAACAGTACATGTTTGCTTTCAAGAGCATTTTACAGTGAACCAAAGACTGAAACGTGTATGGAACCGAAAATTTCCATAGCTAAATATTGAATCAACAATGAGCACATTGTCATCGTTCTTCGATTCTCCACAACATTTAATTTAAAATGGAGGCAACTAATTTTTGCTTCTCTTAAGGAATAAATTTTATCAATCTGTAATGTCCATGATCATACAGCCTCTACTTGAAGACAGAAAGTGATAAAACAAGAACTGACAAAGCCGAGGTTAACTAACTCACCAAATAACGGGATGACATGGAAACAAGTACTGATTTCAGAGATTTTTAGTGGCGATTGAATAAAAATCATTTAAATTAAGTTCACATTAAATAATGCAAAGAGAAAAATTCTAGTGTTGGACGAAAGTTTATATTTGTTATGTTAAATGAAATTTACAAGTAGGTGATTAAGTGCACACTGATTTGAAATAAAATTTCACTTCAAAGAATTACCCTAATATCAAACTAAATAAAATATTACATTGAATATAAAATGAATTTCAAATGTCACACCGAAAATAAATTAACAATACACTGAATAAAATGTCACTCTGACAATAAACAAATGCCAAACTGTGAACAAAACTAATGCCATGAAACGTTATTGTATATTGAAAACTATTGGTAAACCTGAATAATTATCCCGACTTATTATTAGTCAAAAAATATTTGTGATTTCCGACACGTGATAATTCAGCGATACTATTGTAAATTGATGGCACATATTCAATTTTCTCCAGTTATTGTTAAAATTAGCTAACATCCCTTTCATTCGAGAATTTCATTTTGCTCTAAAAGACTATGTTATTCTTTAAAATCTTCTATTATAACTATGTAATTAATTTTATAAAATTTCAATTTTCATATAATTACAGTGAGATCAGATTTATGTAATCTTTATCTATCTTTAAATGATTTCACACATATATGTATGTATATAATACTAATAATCCACTGTTATTTCAGTTTTTCTACAAATCAGTATAGAAATGGTTGTAGTAAAATGCTGACAACTCATGTAATAAAGATGAATTTGTGTATATCTGTCTACTATTGTTCTGACTTTCTTGAAATTCTTAAATAAAGCAAATTTTATAAACCGTCCATATTTTGCAGTTACTCATATATAGTTTAACTACTTATTTTCAAAATGATTAATGAATGATATTCGTTTTTGTTTGTTCAAGGTCCGAGTCACTGGGGGCAGATGGCTTTCATGGCTATTACTAATGACATTTGGTCTATTTGCTATCAAGGGAAAATGCAATCACCAATCAACATCTCTACAAGACATCTAGTATTTGATACTAATTTGGAGCCTTTAAAAATACTAGGCCTAGATAAACAGGCAAGCGTTCTGTCTCAAATACATATATTATTAGTTTTCTGTAACCAAATTAAGAGATTGCAGTTTGTTTTGAAGGAGTCGGCTGTAATTCCTATATAAGCTGCATTTACTTGTAACCATTTATTGCACTCCCTAATTAAATCCAAAAATTTAAAATTAACCCACCGTACTACTTTATGACAAATTGTTCAGTTATACTGTTTAGTTGAAACCATGCTGATGTTGACATAGAGATTCATCAAGGAACTGATGATTAATCGTACATAAATAAGATATAACATTCATAATATATTCTCTAGCTAACAGAAAATTACTGATACACTAAATGCTTTCCTGATCGATACTTTTAGATAGACGTGGAGATAGTAAATACTGGACAAGATTTACAATTGAAAATTCTTGATTCAACAACATTGATTGTATTCAGTGAAGGACCGTTGGTATACGATTACAGACTATTTGGTGTGATTATAAAATTTGGTTCAAGGTCAGATCGTGGTTCAGATCATCAAATTGATGGTGTTGCTTTTCCAGCTGAGGTATAATTCTTCTTACTGTCCGCATTAAGACATTATTCCTTATATGTAAAACTCAATTACCCATATGAATTAAACTTATTTAAGTAGCTTATTTGCATTAAATAAAACTGATGATTATTGCTATAAAATACTTATAAATCCTATCTAGTGATTGAAAAGTGGCTGTTGTTCTGAACTCAATAACAGTGAAAATCGTGTTCATTTTCAAGAAACTAGCGGAAATCTGACTGGGAAATGTTGTGATATATTCTTAATATTAGGTTTGTCATCAACAAAGTTGTTCTATCTTGCGTATATATGTATTCACTGTGCAATATGGTCCGAAATATTGAAAAAAATCTGGCAACAATTCAGAAAAGTTACATTAAACGCAAAAGTCTTTTCCATAGTAGGTTTATTCAAAATCAGCTTGATATCGGTCAGTTTCTGATATCCACTTTTAAATTAACTACATTTATTCATTTCTAAATGAGAGAGTCGAGTCACGAGACACGAGATAGTCGAGAGACTGCCTATCACTTGGTCACAAGTAAATACACATTTTTACCAGACTTAATTGTTTATACAATTATTTGTTCAAGATAATAATCATAATAATTCATAGATTGTAAAAACCTTTTGCTTGAACAATTTACTTAAAGATAATTTACAAACGATTAGTGTAAATCTATTCCCATATTTAACAAAGATGTTTGTACTTTGTATACATAGAACACGTTTTATTAATAATTTGAACAATAAAAATGTGTTTCATTTTAAGCAGTTGTAAATAAAGCTTTAACATCTATACTTAAAATCTAATATCGACAATAAGTACTATCAAGTTTTTCAAATCCGAAAATATAAAAGGGGCTGTACTTATTGACAAAGATAAACATTAAGTTCCTGGTAGATGATAACAGACATTTCTTCAGCCAACAAGATATTTTTGCTTCGATTATTCATTTTTAAAAGTTAAACGACTGTATTTATTGGAAATAGTCAATGTGATTTAAGGAAATACTGTGAATATGGATACTGAGAGCGAGTTATGCAGTGTAGCATTTTCAATAATGAAGTCATTAGAAAGAACCATTTGTTTATTGACATAATTGTTTGAACGATAGATATCTTTAGTTTTTGATAGTAGTAGAGAAACGTAACAATTAAGTTAACTGATACATATTATATAGGTCACAGATGTAATAAGTTTTTGTTTTGTAGTACATACTTATATAGGTGAAAGGATTTAAAACAGCCATCAGAGAGCATTTGTCTGTGTCGTTTGACCTCTCCTTTCTACGATTAACTCCGGTCATAAACTTTATTCAATTTCACTACCCAACTTGCTTATCAATAAGAGTTAGCTGACTAAGGCAGTATGAAAATAAACCTAAACTATCAAATTCAGTTTTCATTTTTCGTTACCTATTAGGACACAGATGGTGTCTTACAATAACACTTTGTTTCTTCTGTAAACAAAAATGACCTGGCGTAACAACTGCAGTATTAGAGAAGCTATCGAAACCAAGTTCAGTTTATTAAAATTTGCATTTAGAAAACGGGACAGGAAAAAAAAACAATGCTGTAACAAGCCTCGTAATAAATGAGATAAAGTATGATATGGGCTAGCAGATTATTTAAATTGATTTATTGAGCTGAATCGGAGCATACCTGTATGACTTTACCTACGTATTTCCAAACTCGTTTGGATAGTTTCCCTTAGGTCATGCCATTATGCCATAGCCACTGTGATTAAATTGTTATTTGAACAGTCGCTTTTCGCCACAACATGGATTAATTTTGATGCCATGTAATTACTAATTCAAAGTCAATCATCTTTTAAAATCATTTTCCGTTGAGATATTCCTGTGTTGATGTTTAAAGCATTTAATGTAGATAATATTTAATAATTTATAAACTGAATAAAGCGAGACAAAAGTAAAATTTACATTACAATGTCATAACTTTTTATTCTTCTTTTTTTCACAGCTGCAATTGTATGCATTCAATTACATTTTATATCCAAATTTTTCAGTTGCACTATCCAAACCAAATGGGTTGGCTGCGTTGTCTATTTTTTGTCAAGTAAGTGATTCGTATTTATCATTGGTTTTATCAACAAAGTGGCTATTGTATTAAACCTAAGTTTTCTGGATTAGCAGTACACTGGTGTGTCAGATAATTCCTGACAAAGGTCATCTAATCCCATTTATTATATATTAACGTTTTTTGTAAACGGTTATTTTAAAAAAACTGGGGAAACTGAATGTCAAGTAAAATTTCAGAAACAGTCAATTTAGTCACAGCATTTCCACACAATTGCAAATGTTATTGTTACTTGTAGAAAAATATTTTAGGTGTTTACAATTTAATGACAGTTCAAATAAATCGATCAAAACGTATTTAGTGCATCTTGTGAAATCAAACCTGTCTCATTTTGTTTGATTAAACCAAAGAAATATTTGTTAAATATACACTTATTAACATAGTCAAAACTATCATCATGAAAGTTTGTTTAAGATAGATCTTCTTTATGCTTCGAACTGAAACTCTAAAAAGTCAAGATTTATGTTTCCTGATGATTTTTTTGAAATACTTAGTTCAATCTTTCAAAGATTTATGTGTATAAAATATATGGGTAAAATGACCAATAATTTTAATGGCGAAATCATATTTACTTTCCTGTTAAAGTTACATATTCTGAATCATTGACTAATATTTATTTTACCTGAATAATCAACTGAAAGTTTAAATTAAAATACGCCGTACAACAATTATCAATATTAAGGCTGCTAACACAACATTGATGAGAGCTCATTTTATTACGACAGTCAATTACGCAAATGTCATACAAAACTCTTCATCATAGGTGTAAGGTTTTGAGTGATCTATCACTTTGTGACTCAAACACTTATTTACTAAACAATATTTAAGCGAACAATAACTTATTAAAAAGTCTCTTCAACAAAAACTATATTCCTTAAACCCGTATTCAGTTTAAACGTTAATCATGTCCAATATACTGTGTCTTGGTTAATCACTAACATGTGAGAACAACTATCTTATTGCAAAACTTTATTCACATTTTACAATTGTGTAATTACCCATTATTTACAAACTTTATTAATAAAGGATAATATTTTTCAATCTTATAAACATAATTCAGTTTATTATTATTTAAAATAAATATTCACAAATTCGCTAGATTGGTGATCAGTCATCAGCTGATTTAGAAGCTATAATTTCAATGGCGGATCAGGTGCAATTAAAAGGTAAGTCAAATCATACAGAATCGCTTATTACTCATTTATTTGTTAATTATTGTATTAAAAATAGAATATTACTTCATCAAAACTGTGATTTTGTTTACAGTGTTCACATTGTTGATCAAGGCTTTAAATGAATCATTTTTGTTGTGAAATTATCAAACATGATAATTTCATCAAATGAAGAAAAACAGAGGAAATTCATTTCTAATAGGCAGGTTCACTATTTTTTAAGAAATGCTGTACAAAACAGCAAGCGCTTCAACATCTGATATTCATTTAGTTGTTCTTAAGATTTATATTCTTTGAAATATACGGTTATACGATAAACTAATGAATAACTGAACTTAAGTGCAATAATTCTGTAAGTGAATAGGAATATTTCGTTTTTTCACAAAGCCAACGATAGATAGTGTTAGATCTGATAAATGAAATAAGTAATATAGAACTGAAGATATTCCACTACATTGTATTACTTTATGTTTATGTAATCAGTGACGAAAAAAAGGTGAAGCAAGAAGAATACATTATTGTAAAATTAAAACCACAAATTTCTTATAATATCATTGGAATGAATTAGGATTGCCGAATTTTAAACATTATCGATATTCAAGAAAGATATACAGAGCTTGTTTCTTCAATGTTCAGCAAAAGACAATTCAGTAAAAGTTTAAAAAAGCCATATTACAGACAATCAACAGAGTTATTACATAACTTTTATTTAACTTCGTTTAGTTTCAGGTAATAAAACGAAACTGTTTAACTTTACCTCAATACCGATAGTGAATGAACGAAGATATGAAGGTGCATTTAATGACTGACTTAACCTATCAGGGGTAAATAAATAAACGAAATTAACCCATATTGTTTTCAATGAGGAACTAATGACATTTCAGTTAAGAAGACTTTTTGACTATAACATTTACTCAAGGTGGACAATCAACTAAGAATAGCCAATATGTCCTTCGAAAATTCACATAGCCAAATAGTTGTTCAACAGGAACTCAGATAAAAAATGTTTTTACTGTAGAGGCGTTGGCAATTCATCTTTTACTAACTAAGCTCTGTATGCAAAGGCAGCACTTGGAAGTTATCAATCTTCCGTGGACCCAGCACGTTATTTCCATAGACTGTAAACTACCAGTAATCGGTCCTTCTAATGTATGTTATTCTATATTATTCATTACATGCTTAGTTTATTATCCACCTTTCCCTGACTTATCAAGTTCACAATTACCTTTCACACGTTTGGTTTCCACTTATCATCTTTCCTCAAATTCTTGAACATTATATAATTTTCTTATCTTTTTTCAATGGACTATATGATTTGGTTGTTAACCATAAATATGATAGTGCAAACTGAATAAAAGATATTATCATAATAAATCTTGCTGAGTTATAACTCTTCTCCAGTCAGATACCTAGAACAAAGTAGCTGTCATTTTCACACTTTGCACAATGATTAAAACCCTTCAAGCATTTTAGTAATTCCGATCTAGCTCATATCATCTTTTAGGTAGTTTGGCAATAAAATTAATCTGTAAACAACGAAATTTAATAAGATTGCTTCTTTCAGCTATTGGTCAATTATTTAGATTAATGTTTGAATGGTGTAGTTTACTAACTTCATTTTTAATTTACATGCGTTTTTTTGTGTAGGGCAGTATAAGAAGCTTCACGGTTTGTTATTGAATGCAATAATTCCTTCCACTGCTCAATATATGACCTATCATGGTTCCTTACCCTTTCCTGCTTGTTATGAAACAGTCACTTGGATTATACTCAACCAACCAGTTATAATCACAGAAACACAGGTAAACATGAATTCATTTAAAAATAAAATGGATACTGATTAGATATTATAACAACTGACTGAGTAAATACGAGTTAATCGACGAATTGACAAAGTAATATTTATCAACTTATTAGGATTTCAGTTTCGAATAAAGGAATATTTGATTGCAAAAACGGATAAACTATATAATCTAATTTCGCCCTACTAAATAATCAAAAATCAAATAACCAGTAAATTGAATAAATATGACCAAGTAAATTTTCATGAACTAAGAACTATCAGAAATAAGCGGACCACTTACAAACTCACTATTCTATAAAAACCCATAACCTTTCATTTAACCTTTATGCTCAGTTGCCAATATATCTTTTTTTTCAACTTTAAGAGTTTTAGCTAAACGTTACTTCAGTACATTTCACTTCATTGTTGCTTTTAAAATGACCCTCAGTATTTTTAACCTCTATCAGTTACTTATTATCAACACTAAGTCAAGCATAAATGTATATGGATCAACATATTATATAACATTAGTATGACAAGAGAAAAATATCGTTCAGAAGACAAAGCAGAAAAGGATATACGAAGAAACATTTGGTATTCAAGATAGAAAATGAATTCATCAGCGTTACTGAGAACAATTCTCGAAAAAATACTTCAAATATACGTTGAAGCATAAATACAGCCTTTAACTTCATTGATTAAAATGATGCGTTCATTATTCATTACTACTTATTTTCTTCCCACATAGTAGCCGTGGTTTGGTCAACTATATCATTATATTATTATTTATGATTTGGCGAACACCAACTCTTAAAATGACAGATAAAATTGATACCTGACTGATATTATAAAAATCATTTTCTTGAAATTATTTTTAACTGTTAATGCCAAATAAATCATTCTCGTGCACTTTTTATATTTCCAACTTAAAAATTTACGATAACTTACATTTAAGTAGTTGTCAGATTATGGATACATTTTTAACCAATAATAATTGATAACTTTATTAGAGCAATGTCTGCTGTTTATTTTCTATAAACAGTGCAGAAATATTGCATATATTTTTTCTAACAACAGTCGATGCGATGATTTTCTATAATTTTGATGTTTTTTTAAGTTCTATCTTAATTTCATGAATTTATGGTGATTCAATCATTTGTAGGTATACTTTTTAAAAAAAGATCAGCATTTATTTCGCGTTCTTTTTCATTAGAATATAGCAATTTCAGGCAAGTCAAAAATAAGTTAGACAATCAGAAGTAATTTTTATCAGATAAATAATGAGACTTTGATGATTACTCATAACTATTGTGCTCAATGACCTGATAACTGCAATTATCACCTGCTATCATTTAGGAGTGGTTTTAATTTCTATGTTGATTGGTAAGAGAATGAATTACACATCATAATGAATATTCATTTGTAAAAATCATTCGAGATTCTTTTTTTCATTTATTATTACTCAGACATCATGATGAACATCGTTTTTTACAATTTCAAAATAATGGGCTTTTTTGTAGGAAAATCTTTATCTCGTAACTGTCGATATTGTGTACAAAATAGGGAATTCCGACACCAAGCAAAAAACTGCATCATAAAACTTATAATTGTTCAAATGGACTTCGGAATCTTTTAGACCATCATAAGATGTTTCTAGACCTCAAGGATATAATGACATGACAGAAATTTGCCTAATGTTTAATATTTCTAAACAGTACTTTTCTCAACCTGGACATGAATGCTGTTCAGTAGTACTCTAGAAGAACTAGAACTTCAAATATAAATTCAAAAAGTCACATTATGCTCGTCACTCGATATGCCTGAAACTATTACGAGTTCACCTCATTCGATAAACGAGAACAAGACAATGAACCAGTAACACAGTAGGCTTTTCTAATGCGTTGTCCCCTGCCCGGCTAACTATATCAAGAAGTCTTGATATGGCGTAGAAAGTGTATTCTACAAGTACCCACCAAATACGATGATCTCAAGCCCACAAATCACGTTTATTGTTACATCATAGAAACGTCCTTGGGAGAGTCACGAAAATAGCGTACTAAAATAACACATCACCCAATCACAGTCAGGGATTTTTCTGGTGAGAAATATGATCTCAAGGTTAACTGGTCGGCCCATGAATGAAATCCGACACTGAGGCCTTTATCAAGTGAACTCTGGGGATCTAACGTCCCCAACAGGTATGGGCAAATACAATAAAATATATAATTCTTAGGACTTTAAGTTTACATATTTTATGAAATGAAGACAGTACTGACATCAAAATGTTATAAACGAATTTCAGAACGAAATAAATTGTGTCAAAATAATTTGTTGACTGTAAGAAAATTTAAACAAAAAAGAGTGAATTTAAGAATAACACAGTCTATAAATATATATAATTGGAACGTTTATGCCCAAAAATATTTCAGCAGCAGACAAATATTCCATATTATTTATGTTCTGATTTGTACTGAACACTGAAAAGTATGCCAAATAAAAGCAATAAATGTCCTCTGTGTTTGACAAGTCATGTCATATGCTGTTTATATTCTTATTAATTCTAAGGTTAAATTTAATTAATAGTAGTATTCAAACATTCATGACTGAATTTCAGAAAATCTGACAGTTGGGTGTTAGGCCATATTTATTTTACACGCAGGGAAAGCAACTGAAAAACCTTTAATTAGCTATTATATTTTAATAATTTCTTTACAATTAAAGGGAGGTAATCGTTTGTAATAAATAAAACTTTTAGTGTGTATCATATATTGTACAATGTAGTTTTACATGATTTTCTCATTGTAGTTAAAATCTCTCCGTCAACTTCGAATCTCTTCATTTCGAGAATCTGGTAGAATGGCCGATAATTATCGAACGATTCAGAAACTGAACAATCGTTCGGTAAGGACAAATATCGACTTCATGCAAACTGTAAGTGATACTGCTTATAATATCACCAGGTATGATAAAATCAAGCGATAAATATTATAAATTCAACAAGAATTAAAAAGCTTTATTCTGAATAAATCAATGAAACAAATTAGCTCATAATGAAGGCTATGCTTTGTATAATTCAGTATCAGTTTCTTAATATGTCTAAGTTAATTATTTGGTTACACTGATTTGCATTTTAATCAATATGACTGAGACGAACAAATCATTAATTTAATTGGTTACGCTCACTTTATCTTATCAGATTGCTTAAAAATTGTGGTTAGTCGATTGCTGTTATTTGACCATTTCTGAAAGTCTGGAATGTATATGGTATAATAAACGAAACTAATTAAAGTCGAATCTCCTTATTTGAGTTACGGGTGTACAACCATTTGTCTATGAAGCAGTTTTATGTAATCCCTAGCTTACAAATCTGAACTTTTATCAATGATTCGTAAGGACGGTAAAATGGTAGTTTTGAGTAATATATAATTATTTGCTTTGATCAGTATTTTAAGTCTTGTATATAAATGATTAGATAACTATAGAAAGATTACCTATACTGAATATGACTAAATTGTACCGTTTCTTTGGTTATCAACTTAATACCACCAAATTCTCTTTACACACAATATGTTTTATTAATATTAAATTAGAAATGAAACAAACGCTCTTTAAATCGAATTTATTAGCCGATGTCAGATATAGTTTTAAAAAACAAACGAGAAAATAATGTTTTGTAAATGTTAAATAATTTACAAAATATTAATGTTTAGGAAATTGTTTACATTTCTATGCGCATAGTAACGATAGATTTATAGAAACTGATGAAGAGATTCGCATCACTGCTATTTTGATGTTTAATCAACCTCCACATATTCTGCATTTCATATTTCGTAAAGAATATAGAAATATGCTTTAAATATAGGGATTTGTATATCTCTGGAAAATAAAATTTTTAGCTTCGGTGTTATAGGTCGAAAACATTTTATTGAAAATATATTTGTATGAGAAAACTCCTAACATGTCAGTGGATTTTATACTTAAATTTAAAGAATAGAACCACGTATCATATATGTAAATTGTTTTTTCGGGTCAAGTAAGTTAAAATCGTAACTCAAATTGAATAAATACAATTAATCAGAATACGTCCTGAATTAGTGATTGACATATGAGCTTTCCATCCTAATAATTTTTGTAATAAATGCAACGTAACGGACAAAATCTTTAAGAAATATATAACTTTAAAACTTACATTAAAATTATAAATATATATAGAATTGAAATTAACAAAAAATAATTGTGTTTTATTTATCAGCAACCATACTGTTCAATGCAATCTGGAAGAACTTATATTGGTAAGTTTAGAATCGCTTTCGCTTATTTATGGTGCTGGATTTTCATACTGATCTAGAACAGGTGTACAATAATTTACTTAGACATTTGTTTAACGAGTGCAAAAATGTATCTTTTGACTGCTAAATGAAGTGTTTGTTTTTTTCAAAGCTGGTTGTTGTCATATTCGAATTTAGATGATATTACTGTAAAGATGCAAGTGGCTTATAAGGTAAATCACACAAGTGAAGATAAAAATGAAGCAAATTTCAGTGATGATATGTTACGTGTTTGTTATGCATATATCTATCGTTTTAGCAGCTAAAGGAATAGGAAATTTCAATGATTTGTGAACTATACTTAACTCCGTATCAGAAAATAAACGATTTCGATCATAGTTTCCCAGTTCGTTTAAACTGTTACAGTGATATGTAGTTTAAGACACCGAATCATTTTGTTGTTTAAGATACCTTTTACAATAAAACAATAACAAAAAAACAGCATTGTAAAATGTTTCTTATGTTTACAGTGTGATGAATAAATACTTGTTTTCTATTTGTGTTTTATTCCAATGAACTCTCTCAAATTCATACGTTATCGCGATTGTTTGGTTGGGATCGATCACATCGTTTTGGCGAAAAGCTTCAATAGCATCAACGAAAACTCTAGAAAACTAAAACGTTTAGTCATTACATGATTTGTTCGTACATGTGAATGCGTTCATTTCAAAGCGTTTCATTCAGACTAATATTATTATATGTTTAAAAAAAGTGATTTGAGTAATTCAACACAGAAACAAGGATTTCTTTCAATTGACTTGAGAAAAAATTGAATGTACAAATTCAGAATTATATTTCTGAAAAAGAATAATACAAAATTCAACTTATATCATTATTAGTTAAACAGTTGCTGTACTTAGGAAAACAACACCGCATATTTGTGACCAAGTAACTCTATGCAACTGAAATGTTGTAGAACTTTGATTGCAGTGATTTTGTTAGTAACAAAGCAAATAAGATAATTGATGTGATTTGATTTTATTGTATTGAAAATCATTGGAATGCTACTGTGAATGAAATCAAGCAAAACAGGAAAATCTTTGCAATGTACTTTGATGATGATAATAAATGTTTAACAATGAGAAAAGCAGTTTCATCAGTATCATTCAGTATATTTTTCGAAGACAAGCACAATTCAGGTTACTAAATTCCATTTTCGTACAAAGTTACGATTATCACCATCACAATCCTTTTGAATGAATAGATTGAAATAAAATTTGTAGATAAATTTATATTTATATATTTATTCAACATGGTCCATAGTTGTGTAATAATTTCACAAAAATATTGTATTTATTAAGCGTATACATTTATAAATTTATTTTAATGTTTTCAAGACCGCAGTGAGACAATAATAATGACATAAAAACTTCTTTTGCTTACACAATATTATTTTCTCTTCTCTATATCGATAAACATTTTTATTTCTACAGACGCTAAATACATCTTTTACAAAATTATTGTAAGTTTTCAAAACTTTACACATTCCAATTTGACTATGGGATTTCATTTCCAGATAGACTCAACATTATAATCATATATGAAGAGAACAGAGAATAAAATTTCATGTAAAACATATTTCCGAAAAAAATAATCAATATTGTGAACAAAGCAAATCCTAACGCTTACTACAGATTACAATAAAACAAAAAATCTATTTATTAAGAAAAAAAGATTTTTATGTATTCCTTACATCTTTATGATTTTTTAAGTGGGTACTTTAACTCTGTTGAAATCTATTTTTATTGACATTTCCGTGAAAACTAAACTGAAAACTTCGAATGTAAGTGAAGTGATTATGAAAAACAACATTAACCAACAAACTTTCGTGTTTGTCTATCAAAAAAGAATATATGATGATTTAAATAATAATTGACTTTTTAAAAGTCTCGTTTTGTACTAAATAATGCTAGTAGCAGGATTTTTATTTGAGTATCATACACAGAATTGTATAAATGTAATTTTTTCCTAACTCACCATTGTTATGAAACATTATGAATGACAATCTGGTTTGATTGGAGAACTGTAAAACATTTTAGTAAATGCTTTATAAAACGACAAATCACATATAAAGCATGATAAATATGATATAATATCAAAAGAACTAATGTTGCATAAAACTTAATTTGCTCAACCACAGAATATTTTCTAAAAAACCTGTGTCATCTGACTTTGGAATATGACAAATGAAAGTGATCATTGAATTCCTATGTTAGATTACATAATTGCTTCGTCAATTTCGAGAATAATCCACAAGATATATTCTCATAAGTTTTCATAACAATACTCAATATATAATAAATGCTTTAATACTAAGCAATATCATAAAAAGTCTGTTTGGAAGTAATTAACGACTACGAACCAGAAAATGAAATATATACATTTAGATGCATTAAAATTATTCCATACTCTTCATGAGAACAATTGTATTTGTCAGGCGGATTCGCTCGAATAGATTGTTCTTTAAACCATTTCAAGTTTATGAAATTGTGATTATTTCAAAAGTTGTAAAATTACACTCGCTTTTCGTTATCTTTATTGTTCTATAAGTTATTTTCATTTATTTTTAGAATAATATAAAACTATTATTTTCTCAAAAAATGTTATTTTACCATTAAGTAGTACATTTTTGATTAGTTTTGGTTTTAGATCATTAAGAAATGAGCTCAGTAAAAATTGTAGTGTAGACAAAATCTAAACATAAAATTTCGGTCACGAATAGAGATCATCATTCAGCAACAAAACAAATCACAATGTCTGTTATAACCTATTACTAATGTCATAACAAGGGATTCTTTTTAACCCAACGAGTTTCACATACTCTTATGTACAGTATGTCTTTCTTACGGAACAACCTACAGAACTTGTCAGTGACTACTTTGATTCACTATACGGTCGTTTATTTTATTTAATTTTTTTTGGTTGTTCAAATAAAACTTAAGCATTTGAAGTAAACATTTTTATCAAGTATTATTAAACAAACAGAAATGTATTCAACTCAAGCAATGAATTACGATTGGAAGTATATATAAATTTATAAATAATTTACTAGAAATTGTAGAGTAGGCTTCAATCTACAAAAAACCACAAACTTCGCTTACTTGTATCCATCATATCGAAAGATATCATGGTACATGTTTTATGATGAAAGTATCTATAGTATTCGCTAAACGTTGTTTCTTAAATATATGGTATCTGGAGTTTTTGTTCTTACATTGATTTATCAATCAAAAAGTGATTAACAACCTGGGATTAATTCATAATCATTTAAGTTAGAACCAGTGAAAAGCTACATTACTGTTAAGTAGTTTTCATTCATTGATGTTGATTATCTAGCACTATGTTTTACTCTGACTTTGATGAAACCAAATAAAATAATTGATTCGTTTTCTGCAAATTCTTTCATTATTTTTAAAAGTTCTGCTAATTTATACAGACAAAAACTGTTTAAAAATGACTTACCTTATTTCATTCAGTCATGAAATTTTAATATATGTGATTTCCACTGATTGCAGATAATATTATTGAACAACCTAAGCATACTATAATGTCGATGAAACCCTATGAATTTTTTCGACTTCAATAAATGACATTGAAATACAACAAGTATTATTGAAAAAAATTTGTCCCTTTTATAAATTTTGATAGAAAAGTGAGAAGACGTAATTGATCTGAAAAATGTGATGTATTTGCGCTATACATTTCGAACAATCTGGTCACACATATGAAGATGTATAAAAGGTCAATTAAATAAAAGGAGAGAGAAAATTAACGTAATATGAGAAGAATAAGAAGGGGTAGAAAATTGTCACATTACCCTAGGCTTAAAGATTACCAAGGTAAATTCAAGGTTATGACAAATTGTTTCTGCACACATAAGGGGGATTTTAATTTTCTAATAGCCAAGGCCTCCATAAACCTCAAAATTCGTCCTTCAACATTTCAATACAATGTTTTGAAGGCTATCTTGATGTCAATCTTATGCCCTGTCTCAATTGTGTTTGGAGATCGATGAACATGGTTTTCTATTTCCAACGTTAATCGGCTCATCTGACGTTAGCTGATTTTGAAGCCACTTAGGTACATGTTCCACAACCCTTGATTGCAAAGTCCGATTACTCCTCCCTATGTATGTGTGTCCACACAAACATGTACATTGATAAATACAATGGGATGTGATGTAATCATTAGAGCAACGTTTAGGTATATGCGAAATCATGGACTTGGTCTTTTCAATGATAATCAGTTTAGCAGCGTTGTATGTTTTCTCTATGGCTGCTTTAAATCTCTGTCTTATTTTATTTAATTTATTTTTTATTCATCTTCCTATAAAATGCTTGACAAGTAAATATGTGTGACCAGATTGTTCGAAATGTATAGCGCAAATACACCACATTTTTCAGATCAATTACGTCTTCTCACTGTTCTATCAAAACTATTATTCAGATAAGAATAAATTTCTGTGAGCGACAATTAATAAAGTATATCGAACTGAGCTTTATAATTAGTTAACATTATATGACAAGAAAAACTTACTCCAGATGAATCGCTTCCAACCCCAGAATGAAACAGTTCAAATCAAAGTTTGTAATTTAAATGATAATACATCAATTTTTGATAGGATCGCATTCATACATTGCATCAAACGATGGATATTGGAAATGAAATGACACATTCTTTCATAATATATATTCATAGTTTTTTGCAATCTTACTTTACTAGATTGCTGAGAGTCATTTTATGAAAGTAATTATTTGAAAATGTTTCAAATGATTTATTGACTAGTTATTAAAATACCAACATCACACCATGTTATGTGAACAGATAAGAAGTTTTGTTTGTAATCAAAATTCATAGCTGTCAAGAATTATTGATCTAAATTAGCTGATTATTCACAAACGAAATGTTGCTGCAGACAGGATTAAAACGCAGCCCGAAAAACGTTGATTTTGATTACTTAAGAGTTTTTCTAAAGCTATAGTTCACTGTCAGTGTCACGCCTACATGGGTTATTCAGGATTTTGGATAGACCACTTCTTTATTAATCGTTCATACACGTTTAACATTGTCATTTATTCACTTGTAACCTTTACTATGTTAACATGAGAATATGTGCCGCACTCTTACTTCATTTATAACATGTCTTTAGTTTATTTTCCTTTGGCTGTAAATTGTAACTCAGGCTTTACCCAAGGGAATTAGCAGGTTTACCTTTCCGCCTTTCATTCTAATGTCTGTTTGAGTAAATGAATGTCTGACACGAATTCACTTAATTCGATCCATAGTTGGGTCTGATTACCACCATCCACCAAACAGCACTAACCAAGGTGTAATTTACGAAACTAGACGTTCGTTCGTTCAAACAATTCGGAGTCAGATCTTAAGGCTACAGAAACTGATTGCCGCATTCTTGTCGTGATGAATTTTCATACAAAATAAAAAAGATTTCAGAACACTTTAAGATGACATACCTTGTAAAAGAGTAAATATCACGTCAGTCAGAAAACAGCAGAAACATTAAAACACATGAAATCATAAGTAAACTCCTAAGTGAGGAGATTGAAAATGTACACATTCTATGAAACATAAAGTGGCATCAACACACAAATGAGTGCCAGCAGAAAACAAGAACAGAGCAGAAATCAATAAAACTTAAAAGGTAAAAATTGGTGTATTTCATAAAAACCAAAATACCAGCAAATAATTTCATTTCAACTATGGCTCACAACAGCTAAAACAGTACAGGCCTTTCAAAATTTAATTTTGATGAATCGTTTATGAAACATACATGATATATACTTACGAAACATATAAAGTAAAAAAGCGATTCTATTGACCATAGCTTTTTAACTAGAAAAAATCATGAAACTAAAAGCATATTTACATGCAGTGGTTGCTTGAATCTTCTCATCGATGTTTACAACTATAAGTGAAAAATCTCTTTTTTGTATATGTTCATCCTGTGTGAAATACCTCGAGATTACATCCAAGTCACGCATTTTTGAGCAAAAATAAATTTAAATTTACCTCATTGTACTAGCCAGTGGATATCAGGATTTGGTATTTGAGTGAATGACGCCATGGCTTTTGAAGCAAACTGTGCTTAGTTACAGTCCTTGAGTAAATATCAACACTGGAATGTAAGTACATCCAGAGGACGATTCTGAAACAGGAAGAAACGCCTATCCTTCACTACTTTTTAGCTGTCATCCATCTCTGCTGAAAACATGTTTTATTTAAGCGAAAACTCATATGACTCTCTCTTCGAAAGCACAGTTTCGTCACTTTCATTTATTTCGTTTTTTATTCCTGATTATACCATGAAATATTTTCATAATTAGACTTCATATGACTTTATTTTACTGTTCATTATTATAATATAGGGACAGTTTTTTATGAATTTTTGATTCCATTCATCGTAAATTGTTATAATTTAACACCGAGTATATTTGGTGAAATTTCTACTGATTGCTGAATACTAGTCGCCATTATTGTCAGGTACAAATACAAACTTTTTTCTTGAAAAGTTAACTGCATCTAAAATGATTGATGAACAAAGTTGATCATACTTTTTAGTCAAGATGTGTCAACTTAACTAAATCAAATGCACACCAATCAACATTTCTAACATACATTTATTTTTGTTCTTATTACAAGAAAAAACAACAAAAATTTGACAACCTTGATGATGAATGACACTCAAAACATTAAGAACAATTGGTAATAATGCTGTAGTTTCACAAGATTACTAAAAAAGAAACTTCTAACTCTTGCATCTTTAAATTACCGTAAAAGTATTAGAGGGCAACCCTTACTTCCTGTTGAAGAAACATAGTCATATGCAATCGCATAGTAACAAACTTCCATCGATATCACCTGTTTATTCAAGGTAATCTTTTCATATATGAGGTTACTTTGTCACCAAACTTACGCTTTCAATGTTTTTTTTGAATGGTCGAATTGCATCAAAAAAATAAAATGGAGACAAACTAACTCAAATTTAGGCAAGTACCTCTTAATTAGAAGAAAACTGATTTGGAATTGAAGTACGTGTTTCGGGATTAATTTTTAAAAAACTTATTACTTTGTCAGTCATTGAGCTGTATCTTATGATTAAACTACTACTCGATATGAATGATATATGTTTAATTAGTAATGCAACTGCAAGTCGGTTAGAACTAAGTACGAATTACAGTAAGGAAATTAATAGTGCAGTCGACGAGTATCTGGATGACAAGTACTAAATGCAATGAATGATTGGATCAAATGCCAGTCATTATGCTAAATATATTCAGTGTACCACCACATGACTGATCATGACATCAAGTCAACAAAAACTGATAAACTGAATATATAAATCTTATTCATGAGTAAATACCGATTCGCACAAATATGAAGCTTTTCTTTTGATTAAATATAACAATATTTTAGTAGTGGATTACTGTATGACTTTATTTCTCCTAGCCTTAATAATCTAATATGGACTTTTTCGTAAACACTACAATTAAACAACAATGAACTAAACATTTAATAATATGTACACATCATAATTTATGAAAGACAATTCAGAGAACATTGAATGTGGTAACTCATCGCGAATAATTTAAAACATAAATCACAACAGTTTTCATCATTCGAACTTCTCCTGGACAAAAGTGTATAAATTTTGATGTAAATTAAAAAAACATCATAACCGTCTAAATATAGTCACATCAATATGCATTTGAGTCATATTATAAAATGTAACACGCAGTAAACAAGATTATTACATATTCAATGTTTCATCTGACAAATTAAATTTGAATATATAACATTTAAGTGATAAACAGATGATGTTCACAGATCTCATTTTTGTCAGAGCATCAACCTCTATGACACATACCTAATTCTAATGCTTTCTGATAATACAATTGTTCTGACGATAGCAGAAACCATATTTTTCCCATTGGGTTTTATATTTCTAGCTTAGAAAACGATATCAGTTTCCTAAAATCACGTTTGTCTTCTCCACTCTGTAATAATTTTGATTATATTCAGTACTGAATTTTTCTTTAAGATTTCATTTGGTAAATGCTCCACAAGATTTGTGTTTCATTGTCCACATATATGTAGCCACCTTCATGGCTGCATTACTAAACCTTATTTGTTTAGTTTATCATAAGTAGTTATAGTGCTTTTGCTCACTCCATCCCAAATACAGACTAAATTAGTTATACGACAAAATATCCACGGTCCTACTTATTTATTCTACATCAGAAAACTAAAAATCAACGACCGTTTAGTTATCGTAATGTATATTTAATACGGGTCCCTATAGTGTGTTATGTCGAGTGACGAAACGAATATAAAGCTATGAGCCCTAAAATTTGAATAACTTTAGTAAAGATCTTTTTCTGTCTTTTAATTATAAAATTTCTCTCTCAAAGATAAAAACAAGTTGTTACAGACAGAAAATTTCATTTAGACGTTCCACTCACAACTAAGTCACGTAACATTAAACATAATACTAATGTACTGCTTTGTATCACATGAATTTTTTAATACATTGCACACATGAATGTTCACAATTGTTATATCTTACAGATGCATTATTGAATTGCTTATAATATATGAACTTTCATTGCTAATCGATTTCAAAATGATTCAATATTCTTTTATGCTGAATGCAACATTCTTTATGATGCGGCAAAAAGAAAGGAATATTGATTACTTCTTTACTTATTAAGAAGTATTTGCAAATTTTCAAGCACTTAACCTTTTAGGTTTAAAGCTAGTCGGACTATAGAATACTATCTTCACACCTAGTTCTTAATACTCTCATTCACCGAATTGATGTTGATACCTCTGAAACACTTAAATTTGTTTTCGTATCACAATACTTTTTAGTTGGCTAACCAAATTATTTCATGGATAATTTCAATATTACAGCATGTTTACTATGTGGTATCTCAACATTTTTTTGGTCCTAGCATCCTCGTTCCTTATAATAGTTTTATTGCCTATTACATCATTTTGGAATATGTCAACCACATCACCACTAAACGAAAATTATTTATTTGAAGTACCATAGTTCATTATATATATATATATATATATATATATATATATATATATCGTAAGACATATATCTAATGTTTTTTTTACGTGGATTTAGCAAATTCAATCAAGATCATTATTAATACAAAGTGACGAACATGCTTTGAATAATACTACGTCATAAACATTTATCCGTATTATCGCTAAACATGTAAACATAGATAAACATCTATTCAGTTGTCTTTAAACAGCGCTGAAACAGCTATGACAGAGTTGAATACAAGATAATAAATAAGATAGACAGTTGTAATTCAATCCAACTAACTATACTAAAAAATTTCATGAATTTCATCGACAAAACTATCGAAAACATTGTCACGTCAAAGTTAATTAAATAAATGATATTTTATTGACAGCTAATGTGGGCATGTAATTAGGAAATAAAATAATGCATTTTTTTCGCAGTTTAATCATGCACTGAAAGATTTATATATATTTAAAACAATACCATAATTGTATTTGGCATACATTGAAAATTTTAAATATTTTTACAGAAAACCTTCAATGTTTTGATTTTAATAATATGTGAAATGCTTTCATTAATTCGAGAAATTTTGTAGTCATTAAATAATTGATTTTCTGTTATTAGAACAACACATATAAGCGAACAATATTGTTTTCGATTAGATCGTCAACAGGCTTTACTCTAATATACGAAGGGTCAGTCAAAAACAATACGCAGTTCTATCTTAGCACACCTGGTAGATAGTGGTCACATTGTAGATAAATCTAGATCTTTTCGGGTGATCTATCGTATACTTCCATCATTTCCCAACGGAGTTCGATCCCATCTCCTACACATTGCAGAAGCCATAGGAATACGTACATTCAACCCTAATTTATGTGTTCAGAAGAAATTCGTGACACCCCTATCTCTTCCGTGGCCGGATATGACGTAACTAACGATTGACATTATATTTTTTATTTTATTTTTATTTTTACACATTTGCTTATTACGTAATGTTTTTGATGTTTTTTGATGATTATTTGAATTCTATTCATCCACCTTTGATCTACTTTAGTTATCATATTTTATAAATTTTCCTACTACTATCTGTTCACCTATCATCCTGCTATCCACTTGTACTTTTGCCTTTTTCATTTCATTGTGATTATCACTCAAATTGCTTTGATTGGTTTAACATTTTCATATAAATATTCATGTATATTAGAGTAAAGCCTGATGACGATCTAATCGAAAACAACAATGTTCGCTTATATGTGTTGTTCTAATTTTCATAATGGGAATCTTTTCTGTTATTAAACAAACCAATCATTTGTAACGAGTATACTAAATGTTACTTTTTCTAGGTACATGTTACTGAAGTTGATTGAAGGATTTAAATGTATTCATGATTATTTGGTTGTGCAGAGATACATTAATTGTGTTATATATATATATAAAAAATTGTGTAATCTTCTCTCCAGAATATGTATATACACATACTGAAGTTTGTTTTTCATTTATGTGGTTATCTATTCTCATCATAATTTGATAAACATGTTGAATTTAAAATTCATGTAAACCTAAATAGATTTCACCGCAGCTGATGATGAACATTTTTAACGGCATTTTATGCAGTAGTGTTATTGTTTATGTAACTTATTGTTTTTATAAAAACATAATGTAAATATGCTAAAATTTGTTCAAGTTTTGATATTAGTATCGTACACGTCAATATATATATATATATATATATATATATATAACTCAGTCGATAAACAGTGCGAAGTAAGAAATATTCTGTTATAGCAAAAGGGTTTGTGAAGTAAACACTATCCATTTCACCATACAACTAACTCTGTTTTCAATAGATGTTTATACATTTATTTCGTAACTCGTTTCTCTACATTTATTCGTTGACACATTATCATTTGCTGAGTTACGTTACAAAAAGGTTCACAAATTATTACATGAATCACTGGCATTTAAAAAATAAGACTGTACATAATACGAATTTCTAGTTCATTAACAAAACAAACACGTGTCTTATGTTCTGAAAAGTATACATACATACATATGCAGTTGATTTTTGTCATTCTGACAACTGTGTATTTTCAAAATGTCATAGAAAATTTTAGTTTTCTTTTGGAATGATTAATGATTGCTTTGAATTTTTTAAATCAGCCAACTGTAATATTAGTTTAAAGTTTTTTAGTTTTCTCTTTATTTTCACGCTCTTGATTCATTTGACCCATTTTTATTGTAGATGCTTTTTTTTAATTATGCTAATTGATGAACTGGTATTCATAAAAAGCTATTGAAAATGTGTTTCACTAGAGGATGATCAGAAATATAATTAAATCGTTTTTGGTTTCAACTGTTATATGTGAGATGAAAAATGAAACATCAATGAGGTTAAAAATGAAAATTAGTATACACCGAAATTATTTCATAATGAAGCTCCCTTAGTGTTTCTGATAAAATGTTTCGCTAGTAAATCATCTTTACTGCCTATCATACTGTCTACATTACATGTATCAAAAGGATTATATTCAACGTTGTTGAACTTTCTCTTTTTGTTCATAAAAAATAGGCCACAATGGAATAGTTTTAACACTACTTCCTTTGGTCTAAATAAGATAGTCCGGTTGACTAACGTTCAGAAACTAATTAAATTTAAGCTTTTTAAGGATTTCGAATAACTTTTATGCTATGTAATAATACCAATTATTGACTTGTTTTTCGAAAACGCTTTGTATTGTAAATTAATTACTTAACTGTTCATTTGTGAATCAAATAGCGTAATGTTACTTTTTGTTATAATGTTTTATCTCGTAGTATTTCTTTGATCAAACAGTTCAGGAATGTGAAATACGTGCGACGCATGCTTTATTTAGTCAGATGGTGGTTCTCTCTAGGATGAAAAATATATTTATCGACAGCCAGTTAGGTAAACTGTACCATTCGCATTATAAAATAAATAACATTCATTTTTTCCATTATATCAAAACTTGCAAAATTATATTTCATGCTTATAATGCAATATTTTAAACAAACTTAAAAGGTTCATTGACAAATGACGTCGAAATAATATTATTTTATTAAATTTTCTTGCTTATAATGAACACAAATGTTGGATTAGACACAAATAACTTATATTTTTCTCTTTTAATATTAGTTTCATACCTGCACTTGACTGGTAAATGTAAATTGTAACACAAGAATGGTATCGAATTTTCGAAAGATGAGAAAGACATATGATACTTTCAGTAGTTTCAAAAAGTCCACAAAAGTCAAGACGATAATCAAAAAGAACGTCAGAAAACAATAATCAGAGATGTTTCACAGTCTGGTTGTACATAACATTTTACTCAACAGTTTGATACGTCGAATCGATTTGTAGTTGACCAAAGTTGGGCCACAGTAAGCAGTACAAGAAACGCAATTACATATAGGTCTTGTCGGATGAACTCTGGAGGATACTTATCAGTAGTAACTATCATGTTGGAGATAAAATAAAAAGTGTTCAGACAATCGAACAAGAGTCACTTAATGTATATTAAGCTAAAGGAGATAATCTTCCCTATAAAAAAAACACCTCGTAATCTTTGCAAAAAATGTGATATTCTGCTCACTTTTGTATTTCATTTTGTTTCGGACTGTTGATTTCTTGATTTGTCATAAACAAGTTCCTACTTTGATTAGCATTAATATGTTTGAAAATTTACTTCAACTTATGATGGAGGTTATATTGGTCTTTTCATTCATTAACCTAGCTGGCTGTCAAAATGTGTACGAAGGTTAATCAGAAGTTGTCTTCTTGATAACCTTAAAGATTCAATTTCATAGACTCACCAAAATTATCTTTCGAAATTACTCACATTGTCGAAAGAATTAAGTAATAGATGATTTAAATTAAATAGTTATGCGATGCAATGGCTTTAGTAACTCCCTGATCGAGTCTCCAAAGAGAATTTTTCATTATTTGATCTTTTAGAATATTTTTTAATAGAACACTAAAAATGTTTAGTTCATATGAACTTCAGTCACCATCTTCAATGAACAGTATTGCGAAAAATAAAACCTTTTCAACTGAACAGTTATACTTCATAACAATGACACAACTGGTTTCTTTAATTATTTAAAGAATGTTTTTACATTATTTAAGTGGCTAAAATTATTACCGTTATGCACCCTTAAACCTTTTCATCTTCAGTAGGGATATTTTGAATCTTTCTGTTCCAGTTACATAAGAGTTAAAATCCCAGAAAATCAATACATTAACAAGAATACGCTATATTGTTACATAATTATATGATGAAGCTTGAGCAAGCAGTTTTTTCATGTCTGCATACGATTAATTTTCGTGTATTAATATTAATGATACTTATATTGTACTTTGTAGATTTTTTCTAACTCAGGAACAACTGATTTGAATTTTCATTTCACCTAAACGATTTCTTCAAGATTTCTAAAAAAGTAACATTTTCTGCATTTGCAGAACAACCAAGAAATCTATAAATTTAAAAGCAATATAATCATGAAATATTGTAATTATTTTGTTGCCCAGAAAATATTTTAACTCATTATGTGTTAATTATTCCCTAAATGAAATTACCAATTCAATTAAAAACTAAACAAATCAAATTTGTTTCAAAATTTTATCGTAAACAAAAATTCAAGGTGAAGTGATAACAAGATGAATAGGAAAGAGTACTGAAATTCAATCAACTGAACCTAGAGTTCTTAACCGTATATATAAATACACAAATGTAACTTCTGCAGACAATTTTCTTTGAAACAACGGTATTGTATACTTAGACTAGTGATTCAGTTTCAAGAATCTTATGGTTAAAGGTCATAATTTAAAGCTAAACTGCATTACAGAATGAAAAAAAAGGAAACGACTAAATTAAATCAATTCAAGGTTTTCAGTGATTCCCGTCAAACATTCTAACTTTAACTGACCTACTCAATATTCGTTAGATAATGAGTGTTTTTTTTTAGTTGGACTTAAACGGTCTCTGACTCTCACAGTTTATGGACTAAGATTAAGATGAAGCCAGGAATTCTCAATAATGTTCATCTATTCATTTGGCATATTGGAAAATATACAAAATCTGATAAACAAAATCTAGCATACTAGTTAACAGGCCTTCCATTTTAGGATGGAGATTGTTCGAAAGATATGACAGTGATGATCTGAGGTATGCATTTCAAATAATTAAAGTCATCTTCTACATATTACACTATTTAATGACGGTTGCAGATAATCCGATAGATACTTTCTATCAGTAATGAGACTTTTAAAATTGAAGATAAAATTAATAAAAAAATAATTACAATGATGTTACAGGTAGACTATTAAATCTTGAAATAATGATCATTTTCATGGTTACAAATAGTAAAACGACGAACAGTTAGTAAATTCAAAACTAAACTATTTTCCGTATCAAAATTGCCAGGACAAACATGGATCCAGCCTCTCATCCTTTTTCAAACTGAAAATGACAGAAATACTCATTATTTCTATGCGTCTTGTTTGTTAAACATGACTTTCTTGATCTTTCAATTACATTACATATCATAATCTTAGTTTAAATGATCGTAAGTAAGCTTAAAAACGTATATAAAATTGATTCCAGATGTGTTATTTTCATCATACTACTTTCAAATGGATTTTGAAAAACATATTTGATCAAGAATAATGTAATATAACTTGAGCCACACATCTTGATGATAAATAGCAACAAAAGAAGAACCAAATGCGAATGGGTTTTGAAAGGAATAGTGAATCTGGTTTAATATTCAACAGTAGGCGTGTATGTTTCGATGTAGGTTTTTACTTTTTGCTGAAATGCATCGCTAAATAAAAATGCAGAACTGCTTACAATATACATCATTGTAGTAACGGTATTTTCAAATAATTACGTCTAACCGTTAGTTCAGACACGTATGCAATATTTAACTTCATTACTAAATATGTGAACAATGCTATTCGAGGACGCATATTAATTGTAATCACTAAATGGCGTTGACAATAAGAAGCAACTATCATTGATGAAATTAAGTTTGATTGATAAATTCATACCACAATTACACTAATAATTTTAATCGTTATGTAAATGATAATTCCATAAATCAAATTATTCGTCATTCGTTCGTAAATTTAATACATTCCCATATGCTAAATTACAGTTGAAAATGCTCCACATAGTACGAATCTATCTGTAAAGGCTTTTATGCATGAACTACCAATCTAATGTTCCAATGCAATTTATTTCACTGGTGTATTGAAATACAATATCGCTAAACAATCTATCGAGTAATAATTATTAAGTTGACTGATATGCTTGGTTTTCTTCAAGGGATATAATAATATAAATTTATCAAAAAACATTGTTTTCTTAAAATGAAGTAAATAAGTAAGCAAAGAAGTTATGGGTTAGGTAAAAGGTGCATAATCATATTCGTTTGATGAAATCTCATTTCAGTCATCTCTTGTATACAGATTGTTTAATTCTGCCTTTATTTGTGTACAGTTGATTTCAATAATTTTTAAACCTTAGTTTGTTGTGAATAAATTTGAAAATTTTTTGTTTCATTCCAAAACGATCGTTTGTTTCTATCATTGTGTAAATAATTATCGCTTTCTATATGAAGGACATAACTTCTTTGTAAATAGTTTATTTCGTGCTTATAGAAAATTGTACTAGTGTGTTATTTGGAAAAATACCAAATCAGTTATCTTGAGTTTTTCTTAAAATAATTCCTACATTTAATGTTTAAATGGTATCTGAAATAGTTTGAATCAAAACCTCTTGAATGATAAGCTTATTTAATAAGTTAAAATAAACGTTTCGAATTGACTTCTTAACATCATAGGATTAAGGTGATGTGGATATTGGACATGAATGTTGGAACTTACCAATATAGAGCAGTAGTTTAGTTTCATTAGGTTACAAAACGTCAGAATTCTAAGTTTATGAGATATTACAAATATATGATTATCATATTGCCAAAATTACTATCCAATGCTCAGTTGTCAATTCAAACCTTGACATCTTTCAACATGTATATTTTCTACCCATATTCTACTCTGTTTACAGTTTCACTCTGGAAAACATTTAACTGAAAATAATACCTCCTTTGCTCAAAAAGTGAACGAACGATTAGATTTAATAAAAAAGCTTACGTACAGCTAAAGTTATCGTTCCTGATGTTACGAACTATCTCATTTGAAAGTAACAGTTGCATAAGTGTTACCACAATACAATATATTTCAAAACATGAAATGTTGTATTGATTGAAAAGATTATCTTAACTTTTATTAAAACAAAATAGTAGGATTTCTCGATAATAGATACCGTTAACGTTCAGTTCAGTGTCTCTACATGGATGTGATAAACTTGAAATGGTACTTGAGAATAGAATCTCCATGAAATTTGCATTATTTCTTTTTCTCGTAAGTCAGCTGAATAAACATTCTGAAATCTTTTTGAGTAAACAGAATGTTAGTTTCCAATAGAGAGTCAAAACAGAAAGTACAAAATGTGTTAATCGCTTTACTCAAGTAAATTAAATAACAAGATAGATGGTTATTGATTACGCTGAATGGATATGCCTACATAATGAAATGCATGATAAATTGGTTTGTCGATTCTTCGACTATTGCCCGAAAATTCATTAGTTGTAGGACTATTAATGTATTGATTTTGACAAACAGACTTTACCTTAAAAGTAGTGTTTCAGAGTATTTTTGACAACGCATCAAGATATACAAGATATTATATTTTGTTTACCCATTTTCTTCATAAACATTCCGCCATTAGTCGTTATTATTCTGTCACGACAGCAAATGAAGTAATCGGATTAGTGGCGCTAATGGTATTATGAAAACCAGAACATTAACGATTGTAGTCAATAGTAAGTTTTCAGACCCTTTTTCAGTGCTGAATAATGTTTTCTCAAATATGTATATATATATATATATTTACATAAATAATTATCCGATGATCAAGAGCCATTATCTTTCAGTACACAAAATTTATTGAAATCATTTACTACAGTTTTCCATTTTCATAGTTCTTTCTGTTCAACTTCATTTACCTCATCTTCCGCGGGAATGTAATCAAATTGATCAAGTAACATAAGAATTTTTTTGTTTTAAACAATTATTTATTTATCCCTGATTAAACAAAGGAAGCATATGCTATAAGTATATAATAAATGGGAATTCATGACATAAAAGAGAGTTAATGGATAATTACTTTCACGGGGAATGAAGAACATCTGTTTCATAGTGTTTCGGACTCTTCAGGTGGATGTAGTGGTATTTAATGTTCTATGTCTTTTGTAAAAGCCCGCCATTAGTAATTAGGTGAGAATTTTATCAAAATTAAATTCAGGCTTCTGTTAAATTACTCACAATATATAAATATATAAATAAAAACACAATTTAAATAAAATAAATACATGTGTACCAGTAGTTTTAATTTGGATGTAGTTCATTAATGTAACATTACCAGAATTCCCTTCAACGTTTTTTTAATGTTTCCTTTCGACACTACTCTAATCGTAAACTTCTATATCGAATAGCTGGTAAATAAAATAATTATCCCTCATGTTTATTTAATAGCATACGAGGATTAATGTACAAATAATTTTGTCAATATACAAATTATCTAAATGCAAGTACTCTATTAATTTTCATTTCAAAGTTTATCGAGTAAATTACGAAGTATGGCCCATAATTGGGATTTTAATAGTGTTCCAACGTAATCAGTAGGTAATTTTTCTACAACAGGAGCTCAAAATGCTTTTACTTATGAGTGGTTATGCACATTACATTAGATTTTGTGATTTGTTCGTTATTCTACATTCTGAGATGCTGAAGTAGTACCTATTACTTAGATGAACAAAGAATCCAATAACTTATTTTATTTGACTTTAAGGATTTTCAGCTCTCAAACTAGTTCAATCGTGTTGTTTCTGAGTTTTTCTACTGTGGCATTTCAAAGATTCAATCCATAAAAGCTTTAGTGTTACAAAACAAGGTGAAATAAACGAATTTTTTTAAAATGTCAACCTTACGTCCAATAAAGTCTAATTTACAGAATAGGCAAAATCCACTAACCAAAAACTATCATTTTATTATTTATTATTTGATGGAAAATCTAAGAATTGTATAAAAGTTAAGATATTTCGAAAGCCAAAATATTTTGGGAAATATCTAAATAGTGAACTAAAATTATTTATGTTTACGTCGAGAATGAATAATTATTCTAGGAACTTTCTCAAAAAAATTATTTTAGAAAGAACAATTAAAGGATATGAGGTAAAATAAACCGAACAAAATGGACGTACACGGTGATGATTCCATATCCCAGCCTGACGGGTAGTGATTAGAAGAATCCTCAGCCACTTCAATTAAAGATTATTTTTCCTAACTAATAACTTTATTCTTTCAAAAATAATAAAAATTCAAAAATACACTGTCAACAGAACTGTGTCTATGGATTCTGAAGCCATTACTGTAATTCTAAATATACATTATGTTAGTTGACGATAAGTCTGAGAGAAACCGAATGTCTCTTGAATAATATTCATTAAAGATGACTTCAGAAAACGAGACAATCAGTAAGTAATAGTATTACATTCAATAAAATATAAAATTACTGTTAACTTCAATCGAACAAGTATATTCCATGAAGGTTTTATTTCATTCATGTATAGACAAACTCAATAAACACAGATAGAAGTGATTGAGTAAGGCTTACTGTATACTGAAAACTAAAAACTAATAAGTTCATTTGATTTTTATTTTACTGCTTCTCATTCTTTTCATGTTTTATGGACAACAATTACATAATTCCATCCGTTCACAGTAATTAATTTAGTCGTTCGGTAATATAATAAACATTCAGTGTACGAAAACAATAACATAAACTCATATTCATTTATTTGTTCATTCTCATTTTATGAATATTGTAAATAGTTCATTTCATAACATCTGTTAGAATATGTGATTTCAACAACCACTAAAATTCGACAACATGTACATGTCATGCATTTTTTTGCATATCATATCTTTGAAGACTTATTATCTCATTACAATTTCTCCACACTTCACAACACATATCTCGTTCACACTCTAAAACTAATTTCCAATCCAGAATTACTAACATGATCAAACAATTTTTTTGATACATTGTGAAGTTTTGAAAATTGTTAAGAAGTAAATGTTTTCGTTTATTTTCTTTGTTTTTAAAGAAAATAAGAAGCATGATAACTTACTTACTTTCGCCTGTTACCCCCAATGGAGCATAGGCCGCCCACCATTTTTCTCCAACCAACTCTGTCCTGGGCTTCCCTCTCCAGTTCTGTCCAATGTTTGTTCATTCCTCTCATATCTTTCTCTATTTCTCGGCGTGGTGTGTTCTTTGGCCTTCCTCTTTTCCTTTTGCCTTGAGGGTTCCATGTGAGGGCTTGTCTAGTGACGCAGTTGGGTGCTTTTCGTAGTGTATGTCCTATCCATTTCCACCGCTTCTTCCTGATTTCCTCCTCCATTGGAATCTGACTTGTTCTCTCCCACAGTTCGTTGTTGCTGATGGTGTCTGGCCAACGATTACGAAGTATTTTGCGTAGACAACTGTTAATAAACACTTGTATCTTCTGAATGATGGCTTTGGTAGTTCTCCATGTTTCCGCTCCATACAGTAGAACTGTCTTGACATTTGTATTGAAGATCCTGATTTTGGTTTTGTTTGAAAGTTGTTTGGAGTTCCAGATATTTTTCAACTGTAGAAATGCAGCCCTTGCTTTGCCAATCCGCGCCCTCACCTCTGCGTCCGATCCACCTTTCTCGTCGATGATGCTGCCAAGATATGTGAAGGTGTTAACGTCCTCCAAGGTATCTCCATCAAGCGTGATTCGGTTGGTGCATGTTGTGTTGCATCGGAGAATTTTGCTTTTTCCTTTATTTATGTTGAGACCCACTGCTGCAGAGGCTGCTGCTACACTCGTCGTCTTCTCTTGCATTTGTTGTTGAGTGTGGGATAGAAGAGCCAGGTCATCTGCGAAGTCCAGATCGTCCAGCTGCGTCCTAACTGTCCAGTTGATACCGTGCTTCCCCCCAGATGTTGACGTCTTCATAATCCAGTCGATCACCAGGAGAAAGAGAAAGGGTGAGAGTAAGCAACCTTGCCTGACACCGGTCTTCACCTCAAAAGAGTCTGTCAGCTGACCTCCGTGTACGATTTTGCAGTTGAATCCATCACAAGCGTTCCGTATGATGTTGACTATTTTCTCAGGCACACCGTAGTGTCGAAGAAGAGTCCACAGTGTTTTCCTATCCACGCTATCGAATGCTTTCTCGTAGTCGATGAAGTTGATGTAGAGTGGTGAGTTCCATTCAATTGATTGTTCCACAATGATCCGTAATGTAGCAATTTGGTCAGTACACGATCTATCCTTACGAAATCCGGCCTGTTGATCTCGAAGTTGGGCGTCTACGAAGTCCTTCATTCTGTTTAACAATACCCTGTTGAAGACTTTGCCTGGTATTGAAAGAAGAGTGATGCCTCTGTAGTTTTCACACTTGCTGAGATCGCCTTTCTTTGGTATTTTGATGAGGTATCCTTCTTTCCAATCTGATGGTACTTGTTCCTCATCCCAAATCTTCTTGAAGAGAATGTGAAATATTTTCGCAGTTGCTTCCACATCTGCTTTCATTGCCTCTGCTGGAATGTTGTCTGGTCCTGCTGCTTTGCCGCTCTTGATTTGTCTGATGGCTATACTGATCTCCTCAATCGTAGGTGCGCCAATATTAATTGGGAGGTCCTTGGATGCTGCTTCGATGTTGGGTGGGTTCAGTGGAGCTGGTCGATTCAGGAGTTCTTGAAAGTGCTCTACCCACCCATTTCGCTGTTCTTCAGTGTTGCTGATTACTTTGCCCTCCTTGCTTTTCACTGGTTGTACTGGTTTACGATAGTTTCCGGCGAGCTTCTTTGTAGTTTCATACAATTGTCACAAGTTTCCTTCTCTTGCAGCCTTTTCCGCCGTCATTGCTAGATAATCCACATATTTTCGTTTGTCAGCTCTGATGCTCTTCTTCACTTCCCTGTTTGCTTCTGTATACTCGGCTTGCGCCTTAACTTTCTCTGCTCTCGTTCGGCAGACATTGATTGCTGCCTTCTTGTTCCTCCTTTCTTGAATTTTTTCAAGAGTACCAACAGAGATCCATTCCTTGTGATGGTGCTTCTTGTGACCCAGAACTTCGTGACATGTTTAAGTGATTGCCTCCTTAATCCCTTTCCAATTGTTCTCCAATGTTGTGTCCTCTCCATCGAGTAGATTGTGAAAGGCCTGGAACCTATTGGTGAGGGCTATCTTGAATTCGTTTAGCTTTAGAGTATCCCGAAGAAATGCCGTATTAAACTTCTGTGATGTTGTCTGCCCCGCTGTCCAGTGCTTCTTTAGCTTCAATCTCATTTTGGCGATCAGCAAGTGGTGATCTGAAGCTATATCAGCTCCTCTCTTGGTTCTCACATCCTCCATGGACCTTCTGAACTTTTTGTTGATACAGATATGGTCAATTTGGTTTTGAGTAGTGTGGTCCGGTGAAATCCATGTGGCTTTGTGAATGCGTTTGTGCGGGAATATTGTGCCACCGATTACCAGTTTGTTGAAGGCACATAGGTTTGCAAATCTCTCACCGTTTTCGTTCCTTTCTCCCAGTCCATGTCGTCCCATGATGTCTTCATATCCAGTGTTGTCCATTCCAACCTTGGCATTCAGGTCTCCCATAAGAATCGTCAAATCCTTTGGTGAACATTTCTCGACGATTGACTGCAGCCTTTCGTAGAATTGATCTTTAACGTCGTCATTGTAGTCATTGGTCGGTGCATAACATTGGATGACGTTCATTGTATTGTCCTCTTTCTTTGTTTTGAAGGATGCTTTAATGATCCTGGGTCCATGAGATTCCCATCCTATCAGTGCCTTTTGTGCATGTTTGGACAGCATCAGTGCAACTCCTTGTGTATGTGAAGCGTTTTCCTCTTCATGACCAGAGTATAACAGCAGTTCCCCTTAAGCAAGTCTCAGTTGTCCTACCTGTGTCCAATGTGTTTCACTGATGCCGAGCACCTCGAGGTTGTATCTTTTCATTTCTGCCGCAACTTGAAATAGTCTTCCAGTCTCCCACAATGTACGAACGTTCCATGTACCTAAAAAAATGGTTGCTCTGGTTGTCAGAAGAGGCATCGGCCCCGTGACTTCCGAGGGGACTCGGCTTTCATCACGAGACGTCATAATTCTTCTTCCAACTCCCAGGGCAGAGTTAAAATGGTTTGAATTACTTTTTCTGGTTAGCGTTTTTTTGGCAAGTTAGATTTCAACGGAATGGGGCCGCCAACCCCATATCCAACCCTCCTCCTTTATCCGGGCTTAGGACCGGCAGTAGCCCCTAAGGTTCTACTGGCGGAGTTAAGAAGAAGCATGATAAACTTTTATATAATACTCTTCATGCAGCACTTCTGGGGTTACTGTCGGTCCCAAGTTCCGAAAAAGGAGGAGCTTTGGACAAAGGGCTAATAACCTCATCTTGCAAAAAATCCTTGCTAAAAATACGCTAACCAGAATGAACAATCTGAACAACCTAAAATCTCTCCCACGAGTTAGGATGCCTTCATTTAGAAGAGTCATGAGGCTTCATGAAGAAAGCCGAGGTCAGTATGCTTTTTGAAAGCCAGAACTTATTTGGCACTACTGTGTATCTCAGACGTTAGTCAACATTATACGGAATTCTTACGATCGAATAAAATGCAAAATCTAGAGTGGAGGACAGATCATTAGCTCATCCTAATTGAAGACCGGTGTCAAAAAAGACAGCATATTTTCACTCCTTTTCTTTCTGATGGTGCTTGAATGAGTTATGAAAACCTCAATATCCCAGGAAAAGAGGACATGGTGAACAGCTTGGATGCAGTCAGGTGATTTAGACTTCACAGAAGATCTAGCTCACTCTCCAACACAATAACAAATGCGGATGCAGACAGTCAGTGTAAATGCAGCCTTTATATCGGTAGGCATTAACATACACAAGGGGAAAAGCAAGACACGCCGATAAACCACAAAATTTACTGTCCAATTCACATTTGACAGGAAAGCTGTGAAAGATGTGGAAAATTTCAAATACTTAGGCAGTTTCATTCGTAGAAGACACGGGTCGACTGATCAATTGAAGAACATGTGAAACTCAAAACATCTATCAGCCAACGCCAAACTCAAAATATTTAATACGAACGTCAAGAAAGTTCTATTAAATAAAGTAGAAGCCTCGAGAACTACAAAAGTCATCGTCCGGAATAGGAGACAGACACGAAAAGAATTAATATTGATTGGAAGCAAGTATAAAAATACTCATTTTAGTGCCTAAAACGTTGTTTGTATAACAGGATTGCAATTTTTCAAATCGTAGCTCAACATATTACAAGCAGATGGAATCGAATCACAAGTTTTGATTCCATCTTCTTTCCGTAATGGAAGTGTAGTATCAAATCAACAGTAATTCATTAATGATTCAATTTTCAGATAAATTAAAAATAATTGGGGTTTTGACAATATGGAAAGCATACAACACAAATTAACCAGCAATAATGACTGAATATATTTTTGAAAGTAAAATCATTTTACATTTTATTAAAAATAGTGTCTGAATATTTGAGTATTAAAAATGTGAGTAGTAGGCAAAGTTTTATAATATCAAACCTAAGGAAGTTCATTTTCATACAAAACTGAACTTCACAGTACAATAAACTGGCATTAGAATGATTAAAAGTGATCATTTGTCGATTTAAAGAAACTGACTTCAAAATGTCTACCTAGATAAAAATAACTGGTTACAATTTACTGTTTTAGGCACTTAGTTTTCTAATATTGGGTAAATGTACTATCATAACGCCTCCCCTGTAACTGCAGCGGCAAAAAATATTATTGATAAGTAATTTATTTATATTGATAGTAGTCATGGTGACCAGGAACTATGCTTGTACTTATAACGAATGAGTGTGAATACAGAATTACTTGACAGTATTTAAAAAGGTAACTTAAAAATCAAACATCAAAGTTTTGTTACGGAGGAATTTCACCATATCGATTAACCAGGCATATTTCTCTGATTTTTAAATATAACATAATATAATACTTAGAATATGAGTAAGCATTATCTCAAAATGAAATAAAGTATGACATAAATTCCACACAATACAAAAGAAATAATTTTTGAAAATAATTAATTCACTATACTTTGTTTCTTTCTATCTTACTACATGCCAACCATGAAGTCTGTTTAGCTTGAATTCATAACGTGCTTCTAAATTAGAAGCTCAAATAATCAAAAGTGAGTTATAAATTGCTTGGAAGATAAATCGAAATGAACTTGAAAGATTTTAGTAAGTTGTTTGAATGAAGTTGGATCGGATTTAAATTATTGTACTCCTTGTGATGTAATAACTGTTCGTGGCTTTTTGGTTTCTAAATATAGTGTCCTTGATCAAGCTGAGAAAGTTTCCTTTGACCTAAATATTGGTCCTTACATGACTACTTAAGTGTGAATCGAAATATATATATATATATATATATATATATATATATATATTTGATCGTACAGGGTGATAAGAAACTTTTCAGAAACTTCTCCCTTCAGAAAACTTCATTATTTTTAATATTTAAACAGGAATTATCTGTCTCTGATAATTATACTCTCATCACTTATATAGGACCTCTTCAAAATTATATTTGACGGCCTATGTCTCCTTCCATTTGTGACATGATCACATCAATCTCACCTATTACTGCTTAAACTCTTATATTTATATCGAGTCTTACTTCATACCATATCACACAAGCTTACACATCCTCACTGAGCAAACTTCAGTATTCCACTTCTATTATGATAGTTGATCTCCTGACGCATCAGACACTTCCTTTTTTTCTTTACTCCCTGTTTCAATTTCTCATATGTTAATTCTTCTCTCCTACATAAATTTCATTGTTACGCCTTCAGAGTCTTATCGACAAAACTTTTTGTTTTACACTTACTGAAGTAAATAAATTTTTCATAATCATTTTATCTTCACTACGTATATATGATGCCTATAAATTGACATTTGACTACCTCTCTCTGTTTTCAGTTGTTACTTTCATCGCATAATTCTAAAATATTATATTTTCAACTCATACTGAGCCAACAAACCTTACTACAATAATGATTTCCGTTAAATTTTGTGTTCAACACATACATTGCCGTTCACTTCTATTCTCTGCTGCAAAAGTGAACATTAACTAGTTCTCACTTTTGCCTTAACTTTCCTTTTTTATTTCTCTTCCTTTTCGAAGTATTATTTATTTGTATATAACGGAACATGTTGAGTGTAGACATTATCGAGATTCCTGTGAATAGTTGCATTTCTGAAGAAACCCGAAATGGTTCCTCATAACCTATGAGTATGAATATGCTGTTTATGAATAATAATAATTATTATTATATTAATGAGTAATAACATTATTAATCACAATAATAATAATAATATCAGATATTTAATTAAAAGTTATCAAATCTTGGATAAAAATGATAACGTTTGCCCCGGAACAGCGAGGTTTCAAGGATCAACAGCTGTTACATTTTTTATACATTATGGATGATTATAAACGTTGTGGTTTAAAAGAGGAAAGATAAAGTAACGGTTGGAATCGATATACTGAAAAACGCAAGCAAACAATACAAACACAAAAGACGTAATAATAATAATAATAATAATGCAATTTGCCATGGTCTGTTTTATATGGTAATGTAATTATTCTTCAGTCGAATGTTTTTATATGACTGATAAGAAGTACTCAGTATGTAGAGAACTATCATCGAGCAGCCACTCACTCTCATAGTAATGATATTTATTCTCAAATAACAGAGTAGATTGACGAAGATAATACCGGACATAGTGGCTGTTATTACAGTATTTATCCTTTAATTGTATTATCCACTTTGTAGTGCATCTGCATTTTGTCCTAAGAGATTTTTATTCCAACTATAGCGAGAGAAAGCTACAACGTTGTGACTTTCTATATAAGGACCAATATATGCTTTACATCTTGTTAGAAAGACCTCAGAAGTCAGTGTGCATCTGGCGGTGGATAGCCCTCCGAAAAATTGTTCTGCAAGTTTTCGAAATTGATGCTAATGTAGTGCCTCCATGTATTTTTCAGTTCGCTTACATCTAACCTGGTTAAGCCCTTCGATTAATTTATTTAACCAAGCCATTTGTATTGCAACAAATTATATGTACCATTCGTTTTCATTGTCTGGTTTGTATGAGCTCACATGATTTGTCACACTTGTACTTCGAGCTTGTCAACCATTCGTCGCTTTTATTCATGTATGTGCATGCCTATCTCATTGATCACATGTCTGTCTGATTTTTGTCTGACTGTATATTCTTAGTCATGCTCTATCTCTTGGAGTTGGCTCAACATCCTTCTCCAATTCACGTCGCTTCATTCGTTTTATTCACTGCTTCTCCGCTTCTCTTTGTGGTGTGTCCCAAATAAACGTATTCATCACTACGACTTCACCTTCTGATTTGTAAACCTTCAGACGCTAGTTAGTAACGATTGTCTGGACCAGCTTATAACCGAGCTTAAGAACACGCAGTAAATCGACATACTACACTTTCAAGCAAAAGGTTTTTTGATGACTTCTAAGCTCAATTTTTGGCTGTCCGATAGTAGAATTTTCTTCTAATTTTTTTATTATCTGGCTACGTTTAGGAACCGGAAATATTGTGTTGCTTACTTCACGAAGACTCTGGAGACTGTATGTGAATAACCATGTGCTAGAGTGTGCTTCCGGTTAGGGTCGTCTAGACATCTTTCTGCAGTCTTTTCGAGAAGCAACTTGACACATCTCTAACGACTTATAACAGTATATCATCACTGTTTAATAATATTTCCCGTTGATGATTACATACTTCTAAGTTCAGTCTGTAATCATATGCGATTCGCTGCTGCTAAAAGTGGACGTCCGTGAAGCGAAAGCTATTTCCTCCACAAACATTTAAGCTATGTGAAATTCACCCGGATGAATTTTCGAAGTGGGTATGTAGGCGTAATCCAGGTGGCTTGTATTGAGATTGAAACTACTTATCACGAGATTATCAAGTAAAATCCCGTGAAATCCAGAAATCCAAAGGAAGACCGTGATTGGATGTCGAGGTGTATTGATTCGTGGTCTCATGATATCGAAAAGATAGCAAGACCGGTATATAGCAGTAGCTAACAACCATCAAACAAAACGAGCAGTGGTACGAACATTCTTGGCACGCGAGTTCTGATCTTTAGTACAGTTAAAAAAACGATTATGATTATAATTGTTTACAACAATAAGTGTTTGCGTTTTAGCAATTTTGTTCTCTTCGTAAAGCATTACACTACAGCAACCCCCCCCCCAGCAATTAAGGGATCACACTTTCGATACGTAGCGGCTTCGTGCGAGAGGGGTTGGTCGGCCAACGTGAGACTGTATTTCGGAAGGGTTGACGAACAGAGAGCGACTAATGAAGCTCGAGTTGTCATCCAAAGTCTTTTACGTTGAACAGTACCAGTAGTAAAGTGGCAGGTTTGCTGCTCCAGTTGATGTGCCACACCAGCGTGGCTCGTATTCACAGTCTGACTCGTATGAAAACATGTAAACTGGTAGGTAACTTTCGAGCGAGAACGACCTGTCAATGTTGTACTCGAGCTGACACCAGAGGCGGTGTTCGCATGAATTCAGACAGTCACTGAACGTAGTCTGATTTATTTAAGTTACTAATGCTCCGTTGTGTGAAAAATTCCCCAGGTAGACTCAATGTCGTGCCGTATACCAATTCAGCGGTGGATTATCGAATATCTGCCTTTCAGCTCGTCCTGATACCCAAGAGAACGATGTGTAAGGTTTCGTACTAATTGTCGTTTTCGTATTCTCGAAGAGCACGTTTAAGTAGGCGATGAAACCGTTCAACTAAACCATTTGAAGCTGGTTGGCAGGCGGTAGTGCGTATGCGCTCCGTACCATGCATCAGGGTTAGCGAGGAGAATAACTCGGGCTCGAAATGTTGTCCTTGATCAGTTGTGACAGTCGAGTGACAACCGTACAGCGCTATCCATCGTACTACGAAACGGTGAGCAACTGTTTACGCCGTAACAGAAGTGATGGGAATAGCTTCAGGAAACCTTGTGAAACGATCGGTGCATGTGATGGTGGCAATAGTCCTACAATGTCAGTATGAACATGATCGAAACGAGCACCGGGCATAGCAAATGTGCCGATAGGGATGGCTGCATGCCTGTGCACTTTCGATCGGTGACATTGCAAACATTGCCTTACCCACATTCGGACACCTTCATTTACGGACGGACAGGTGTATCGTGCAGTGATGAGACGTAAAGTGGCTCTAATACCTTGTTGAGGCAATCCGTGAAGGGCATGAATTACGAGACGTCGATAAGCAGAGGGTACAATGGATCGGAGTAAACCATTAGAGTTATCACACAAGATAATACCTGAGCTAGTAAAGAGGGGCACTTCTTGGCACTGAAGGGATGTCAATCGTTGTGCTTCTGTTCAGGAGGGGTCATTTGCTTGGGCAGCTGCCATGGCTGGGAGATTAAGCACCGGTTAAGTAATTTCAAGCACTCGAATACGTGACAGAGCTTCGGCAACATAGTTCGACTCGCCTGTAGTATGACGAAGGTCAGTCGTGAACTGAGATATATATTCCAAATGTCTGCACTCTCCTGGGGAGTAGCGGTCAGACTTGGCATGCAGAGCATACATTAGAGGCTTATGGTCGGTGAGAAGGATAAAGTTACGACCTTCGACTGCGTGCCGTAAATGTTTGATGGCACAGTGGGCTGCTAGCAGTTCGCGACCGAAGCTGCTATTTACCGTCTCCAAGGGAGTGAGGCGCCGTGAGAAAAATTTGAGAGTTTGCCAACTTCCAGAAATGTTCTGTTGCATAACGGCTCCTATACCGAAATCTGATGCATCAACTGCTATTCTAAGCGTGGCTGATGGGTCAAGATAGGCGAGGGGCGTGGCTTCAGCTGGGGCTTTCTGATCTCCGGAAATGCAGTACACGTGCATCCTGTATTCCTAATCTACGTAGTGGTGAGGCCCACGGACTGTGAGAAGGACGAATAATACCTGTAGCTAGTAAATTGCCAAACTCAAGTTTAGCAAAGGCTATTTTGTCCGATGCCAGTCGTCGGGGTCTTCCCGTGAATGGTGATCGGTGGGTAACGATGTGGTTCACCTCATGGTGAGTCACCGATATATTCTCCTCGAGTGGTTTAGTTAGCTGGGGAAATTTTTCGAGTAAAGCGTGGAAAATATGATCACGCGAATGAAATACCCCCATAATACGGTACGAAACTTTTTCAGCTCGAAACCCCACAAATTTGCTGTTCGACGAAGTGTCGATTAGCTTCAGCCTACGTGAATCGACTAGCAGTTCATAGTGCTGTAGGAAATCGATACCGATTATGGCTGTGGGAACATCATCAATGATGAACGTCCACAGATACTGTTGTCGGTTGCTCAGGTTGATCGACAGCTGTCGTGTACCATAGGTAGAAATTACTGAGCCGTTGGCAGCGCGTAGTGGAAGCATCGTAGCTTGAGACCTGCTGCTACCAAGTGGTACGACAGAAACTAAAGCACCTGTGTCAACTAGCTACCTAGCGTTAGTGCGGATATCGTGAACATAGAGGTGAAGGGCCGACGAGGACAGCCACGTGTACTCGGCTTGAAAATTTACCGCATTGTATGCGCAATGTGCTCGACAGTGACAGGCGCCAGACCTGAAAGTCAGGTGGAACCAACACCAGCGGGTACTCGCTTTCGAAGCCGCCTTTCGAGGTGTCTTGGAAGATGCTCACTGGTGGGGAGTAGCTGCGATCTTTCGTGATCGTGAGCGGGATCGAAGGAAGTGGGGTCCAGGAACGAAAGAACGACCTCAAAACTTGAGACGGCTGTCATTACCGCAACCTCGATCTGCTTAGGCCTGTGGTCTACGTTTGTATGTGACGTTGAGGCAACCATGTAGTTGTCTTGCGAGCTAGTTCGTGCCATAATTGTGTCCGCTATAAGGGCAGCCTAGTTAAGTGGTGTGTCCTCGAGCAGAGCAGTGATCGTTGGCAGAATGTGTGCTGGTGGAGGTTCGAGCCAGAGTTCTTTGACTATGTCAACGTCAAATGGATCACGTCCAACATACTTTTCATTAAACTATGGAATCATCAACCTAGCCGGTATCGTAGAAAGGGTAATGCAAAAGATCAAAATGACATTCATGAAAATAACTAACTTGCTAAACAATTAACTCCGATAAGGTGTACAAAAAATGAGAGTAGACTAGAGACCATTATTTACAATCAACCATTAAACGTAAGAGAGCCTAACGTCACAAAAGGAGGGAGTATGGTGTATCTGACCACCTTATACAGTCGCTTCAACTCAGGCAAAACACATCGCTGCGCTGTTGGCCTTCAAATGATCTATGAGACTAACTAATGTGAATGAGGATATTCCACACAAGCAATCCCGTATAAATTCAATAATGTAGATAACTGGTGTAGGCGTCAAGACTTAGTACTCACTCCTCAGAAATGAGTCTGGCTTTGTTTTCAAGACCCGTCTACTAAAATACCTTGCACTCTCAGCAAGCGTGTATCGCCTAACCCCCAGTCTACTTACCAACTTATCGCTTTACTCATTAATTTTTAACATTATTTCAACTCTTTTTTTCTCTCTTTCTCCTCGTTCCAGCTCCCTGTCCTTCCTATTTCCAAACTATCTATTAACTGACCCATCTTACAAATTATACCATTCGTTTACTTAAAATCAGTGTGATATGCTACGAGGATATTTTGTTTGGCAAAGTTGTCTGGATTACTTGTAATATGGAGCTAGCAGAGAAAGTCAGTTCCCATAAGGTTTACACAAAAAATTTGAGAGTAGACTAGAGGCCATTATTTACAATCAAACATTAAACGCAAGAGAACCTAACAACACAAAAGGAGGGAGGGTGGTGTATCTGACCAGCATTCATGACGGTGGGGCGATAACCTCAATCTACCCATGTCTGTGTGGCAGAACATTTTGTTTGCTTACGAATCCTTACGAAATAGCAGGATGTAACAAATCAGTGATATTGATGTTAATTTTCCTTGTTAACCTCGTCTACAACTCATGTCTGTAACCTTGCACTGGTTTTTACTTCCTACCAAGAAATCTTATGACAAGCTGGTCCGGACAACTATACTAAAAAAGAGCTCATTTATAACTTCTTGAGCCGCAGAGTTAATAATAAAAAGAATAAATAAAACAAAAAATTATATCACTGATCCTCTTTATTATATTTTTTTAAATCAACATTATTACTAACAACTTGGTTCTTCTGAATTTCCTCTATTCATACGACTAACTTTACATTAGTTATTTCACTACTGAATTGTCTTCATTAACCTACATAAGTGTAGGTGATCAGTTAGTGTTCTGATATTAAAAAAGTCTGATTAAACATACCTTTGTTTTATCCATAAACGTATGTGCAAAGCCGTTGTTCGGCTTTGAACAAGAATATTTTCTGTTCCGCTCCTCGTTCCGATTTCTTTATTCCTCTTTTTTCAGAACCTTATTCCAATCCTCATATATTAGTCTGGATATTTGCAGAAGACTTGGTTGCCTTACCCGAGAACATGTGGAATAATTAGCTGATGAATATCAACCAGACCTTTGTACATTTACCGCATCAATTCTTGTTACCTGAAAACCTATCTCTACCATGAATCGTTTCTCAGTCCATAAGATGATTGTCGTAACGCAACCTTCGTAACTTGCACCAATTATTCGCATTGTACATTCCATCTATACGGATACAATGAATCTTGTGAAATGTTTCAGTAACTGTATATCGTTTTAAAAGAAATATGTTGCTAATCTTAACATTTTGATTTGCCTGTAAATCGGCATGTCTCTTGTAACATGTTTGTTATTAGAGAATAAATTATTATTATTATTGTTATTATTAACCAAACAAGTGATGCAAGGTTCTGTTTTAGGTCCTCTGCCTCTTAAGAAATGTCTTCAAGAAATTACTGAGTACGCAGGTACATGTTCATAACCTTGCACTGCTATTACAAGTAGATCTGGAAAATTGTACTGAAAAAGAGTTCACTTTTGACTTCTTGAGCTACAGAGTTAAAAAGAAAAAGAATAAATACAGTATCACAACAACAACAGATCACTGTGCTTATTATTATATTCTGTTAATAAGTATTATTGCTAACAATTGGGTACATCTGAATTTCCTATATTCATACGGTTAATTGCTCATTCGTTATCTTACTACTTAATTTTATTAACTTACATAAGATCAGGTGTACAATTAGTGTTCTAGTTTAAAAAGGTATCTGCCGAGTCATTGTTCATCTCTAAGCAAGAATATTTTCTGTTCTATTCCTCACCCGTTTCTCTCTATTTCTCTTTTTCAACACCTTATTCCAATCCTTAATTACTGATCTGGACATTTGCCGAAGACTTGGTTACTTTACTCAGGATCCTGTAAATTTATTAGCTGACAAATATCATCAAGATCTTAGGAAATTCACTTCATCAATTCTTGTTATATGTAGACCTGGTTCTACCTTACACTGTTTCTCAGTCATTAATAGTTTGTCATGCCAATCATTCAAATTGTACATAGCAAAGTATGGAAAATTATCTATGATTTTATGTGGAAAATTTAAGCTATCTATATGAAGCCAATATATCTTATGAAATATTTCAGTATCTGAACACTTTGCAAAATGTATGTTGGTAATCTTAGCATTTTGATCCTGCCTGTAAATTACCATACCAATTGTAACATATTATTCCTTGGGAATAAATTATTATTATTATTACATGTGCACCTCAAAGTGAATCAGACATTTTGGTGATATTTGTCAATGTGGCTAAGTGTGGTCGCATGCACTTTGCGGATAAAAGACACATGGTTAAAGTATTGGAGGAGAGTCGCTGTCCGTAGCTCATTCTCAAAATCATCTCGGGTTATAGTAAGCCAACAATTTAAGACCCCGATCCACTGACTTCGCTTGCAGCTAGGAGGCTTAGAAGCCGAAAGGTTTTAAGACATTTATTTACAGTATACATATCCTTCGTGAGATACAAACATAAAAGCTGCTTTTAGACTTTAGGTTCCCGTTTAAAAATCAGCTCGGATATCCTGCAAAAGGTGCAGAGCAATTCCAGTGATATGAATTTTTATCGTTCACACAACGACTTCAAAAGCTGTAGCTCTTTACTCGATCTAACCATAAATTAGCATTTATTTTATCTTACTCTACAGAAAATTATGATTTTCGGCCTCATATATCCTTGCACTTTCTCTTTACCGATTCAAGACATACTGGAAGATAGAATATGTTGGAACAACAACCAAGGACAGTGGAAATACAGGTGGCTCAGTGATTTTCACATAGAGTTCTCAACTCTTGAAATATGTTGCCTCGATAGTTGATATCACTGATTTAAATTGACTCCCATGGGGAGGAAACTGGACATCTGCAAGAGCTTCCTGGGACGGGATTAATAAAGGCTCTTCGCCTTCAGTTATCAATACACAAATTATAATCTATGCAGACGATGTAAAGATACGTTGATCCATAAGAAGCGAAGAGAATTAAACTAAACTTCAAAAGCAGCTTGCGTGTATTAGAGAATGGACAGTGAAATGTCACGTTATGTACATTCTGCTTCACATGACCCAAGCTACATCCACTCTCAATAAAAGTCCTCTCCTTAATGTCTTTGGCGCCCGATCTCGATTTAATAACCACTGAAAGCCTCTACACCAGCTCAAAATAGAGGATGCAGTCAAGGTTAAGGCAACTCTTCAATTTATGTGATGCATTCGCCTCAGAATTATTTTCAGCATTTTTCGATATAACTAGCTTGATTCATCTAGAATATTACCTGTTTCCTTCAAACGGCTTACAGTTTGGTCCTCTTCACTACCAATTAATAAACTAAATTATCCATTATTTACTTAGTCCTAAAATATTACTCTAATCAGCATGAAACTTTTCTCCTCGTCATTCACCACAATGCAACTGACTGATCTGAGGTCTGGTAATGTGATAGCTGGTAGTATCCAGAAACCCTATTGCAATGGAACAAAAGTATTCATTCAAATCACAAGACATTCAAAGTCGCAACCAACTGTCACCTGACTGGAATTAAACAGTCGAGTGGCTGGAAACCCATTCATTATATACTACCAAACACCTGAAATCGTACCGAAAGAACGAGAATCGAGCGCAAAGAAATACTAGCTCGCGTTGGAGATATTGGATATTGAAACCAATTCAACAATTGAAAAATGTACATATGTTTGTATGAATCACATTGATTTATATGCCTAGGCTACCATTTGAACGAAAATGATTAACAGCAATGATGATGACGATTTGTATGAAGGATTTGATCAGCTCAGTAGCAGGCAGGATATTGAAGAATTTGCGAGTGACAGCGGATTTCAGAACGCCATTAAAAATACAAGTCATGGAAGAAAACCTTCGGTATATTGATTTTTTATGGACATAAGGATTATTTATTTAGTGTCAGTGAAGGTTATAAACTACTTATTTTAAGACCCCATCAGACCATCAATCACGTTTGTATAATTACAGTGCACTGTATTCGTCTTTTTCTGATAATAAGAATTTTCCCTCTAAAATTCGTCAAACCCTTAAAAAATTATTTCCTGTCTGGTAATATAATATTCTGAAAACCAACTGACCTCAGATAAACGCCATTACTTAAATCTTAAAACATATAAGTTCACAAAACAACTTTCTAACTGAGTGGAATTAGTGCAGTTAAGTCACCAGAATATCACCTACTAAACACTGACAAATACCTGAAACCGTCCTAAAACAAGCCGCATAATACCAGCTTATGAAAAAAGATTGGTTTTTATCAAGGAACAGCTAAACGTTGGTTCTATTAACTCATTAATCCCCCATAATATTGAATGAATAAATCAAAAGTCAACATAATTCTCTATAATCTAAGCCAGCACTCACATAATTCTATTGTACATATGTTTATTTCATACCAGTTGCTTAGTCAAAGTTCAAACACATCAGTCGTTCGAGGACCAACAGGACGAGTACCAACTTCGGCAAACTTTAGGTTGGTCACAGCCTCAGGTTTTGCTGGTGGAAATTTCGGAAGACCAATGACATCTGTCAGAGCTGCTGGATATTCATCTATGGGTCGTAGAATAAGTACAGGGCAATCAGGAAATCAAGGTTGGTTAAGTGGTCAAACTGTACAAACAACCACTGATGTTGGCTCTGTTCCTCCACTTGAAAGTAAACCAGAGGATAGTTCTGAAGAACGTATCAAGAATATGGAGAAAAGAGTAAGTATATTGGATGACTTAATGTACTTGTCTAAATAAGTTACTGCAATCGCTGGAGCCTTTTTTTGTTTCATACACACTTCATACTGAAAACCTTGTTCGATGTTTCAGATTTTCAAAAACTATGTGCTGATATCAATCAAAATAATCCCACCCAAATTCAGAACAATTAACTCATTGCATTATACCAGACGTATACTTCTCTCTTAGAATTTGCAAATCAACTGTGAACAATGGCTGGAAACACTAAGTTACAAGTTTAAAAGTCGATAGATGCACCATCTTCTCAGCCTGGATTCCTAGCACTTTCAAGTGGGCCTTTTTAATCCTGTACTTCTAAACCACTTTCTCAACTCTTAGTCTTACTCTTTATTATTTATACTTTATTATTTTGATTTTTTGCTATGTATCTTGTTATTCTCATTCTGTGGTATCGATTTCATATGAAATCGTAGATTACCGCATACCTTCGGTAAGTTCTATGTTTATTGTGACTAAATGACTGACTAACAATGTTTATTTATAATTAAAAACTGCTTTGCAAAGCAATACACTTGTAATTCATGTTTTTAAATGAGTTTTATCAACCTCATTAGAAGGGAGTATCGAACTTTATACGACGCTGAATGATTTGTAGAAACTCAAAGTCACCATATTTATAATTCCTTTCTATGCTTTAGAAAAAGTACCTGAAAATAAGCAAAACCCCTTCAGAGTATTTAAACAAATTTTAGATGGCCGCTAGTACTGGAACTCAGTACGGACGTTTGCCCAATCTGATGCGTTTATTTTAACTCTAATATATAGTGTTCACACCAAGAGTGATTTAAATTTTCAATCTTGAACTCATCAGAATTTATGCATTAACGTCAATATTCATAGGAAAACGACCTATTCGCCAAACGGACTACATGAGTGCTAGGAAAACAGTAGAAGGTAAGGATGGCAGATCAATTGATAAAATAGTTAACCTTCATCATTCATGATGGCTGAGACATGTAAAGCTTATGCCCAACCACCGATCGCCCCGCAAGTTTGTTATATGGTGTAGGAATAGGTTGAAAGAAAGCTATGGGCAGCCAAACCAAAACATGACACAAATCCATGAAGTCGCTTGCAAGTGGACATCGCCATGTTAAAAGGTTAGACTACCTAGTTCGGGTCAGCATGACACTTGTAACTCATGGTTAGACGCTTTGAATGATACGGCTTCGAATCGTTTTTAATGGCGCAGATGTATCGATTCTTTGTCTTCTCTCGAATTCTTATCTTCTGGACTCATCATCACCTTTACCTTTCTCTTTTTAAGTTTATTTGGCTGGATTATCCTTCATGAATAATATCTTTATACCCTAATCTTCTGCATTATCACTAATACTTCTACTACATCCACCACTAAGGGATTTGAGTTGAAAATTTGGTCTCTTTGTTAATTTGTTGCTGAATGACTGACTGAAAATACTACATATACTTTTATGAATTTTATGGAAAAGATAAGGTTATTTAAGAAACACTCATTGTTGTTACAAACTAAGACAAAAATTATCTCGCAATCTAAATACTAAAAATAACTATTTTATGCCTACTCAAAAAATCAGCAATTCACTGTGACCATTAGTCAGCATCTTTCGGTATCAGTAGAATATGTTAACAGGGTATCACGTCTAGACAGCAAATTTCTTAACATAAACACATAGGCCAAAAAGCGAAATATAAAATTAAACTATTTTTTCGTAAATATTTAGGCAAATTAGAGAGAAATTATTTGAAAAGTGCCATCAAGTAATATCGATTATCCTATAGATGAAAGTGTATGATAGGGGATGGAAATTCTTTTGTACAACCGTTTAACTTTAGACAGTTTTTGACAATCTAAATGAGATATTTTTTCGTCATTGGCAGGTTAATAATTTAATTGAGGAAAGTTGCGTTGATGCTTGCCAAGGAGAAATTACTGCAGCATTGGAAAAGGCTAAGGAAGCTAGCCGAAAAGAACGTGTACTTGTTAGACAACGAGAGCAACTTGGAGTAGCAGATCAAATTAATTTGGACTTGACGTATTCAGTGCTATTCAATTTGGCTAATCGTTATACAGCAAGTGGGATGTATCAAGAAGCACTGAACACTTATCAAACTATTGTTCGAAATAAGATGTTTGCACATGCAGGTTTGAATTCTTTTGAGTATTGCGTTTTAATTCTTAAATACGTCATTGATTAATGAGCATTTCAGAAATTAGTTCACCACTAGTTATTTCTTCATAAAACCGAATTTCGGCATTTGGGTGTGACCTAATACACTATAGAGAGGTTACTAAAACACTGAACTATTTTTAATAATAACTAAGATCTATGACCAATATTTAAATGTCATGGCAGAACTAGTGGTTTCCGATATTATAAAGAAAGTAGCATCTACCATCTTTACATAATTGAGTTATCTACGGAACTTTGAATCACGACATTTCACCTCGGTTTCAGAAACAGATCAATGTCTCTTCATGATAGTTTTGTGTAAAATATTCTTTTCTGTTTGAATAGACTATAAATATATGAATATCAGTTTTGTAGTCCAGCATGTTGGCTACCGATTAAAACAAAACTGACTTGTTTAGTTAAACTCAGATGACAACGCTTTGAAATTTTATGTTGGATTTATTTGTAGTTTGATGAGTAAAGAACACATCAGTTCTTTGTCAAATATTCAGCTAACTAAGCCAACATCTTCAGATGAAGTCCTCTTGTATCGTACGGGCCCTTTTACTGAAAAATTAGGAATCTGATAACATGTAGGGACATTTTTCTTGTACTTAATAGGACCCGAAGATGGGTTATTCTGTATCAGTTCTGAATAAAAGCTGTCTTAACCTACGATCAACTTCATTTGTCAATTATTTTTTCAGGTAGACTCAAGGTAAATATGGGAAATATTTACTACCTGCAAAAGAATTACTCAAAAGCTATTAAATTCTTTCATATGGGCCTAGATCAAGTGCCCAATACACATAAATTATTCAGGTAATTTTTAATTATTATACGGGTAACTGTTTATTATAGAATTAAAATTATGCAGAATATTGGTATAAGCTTTGTTAAACTTGGTCAATTCAATGAGGCTATCACGGCATTTGAACATATTATGCAAGAGGAACCAGATACAAAGACTGGTTTCAATTTAATTGTATGTTATTTTATCAAAGGAGATCGAAATAAAATGAAATGTGCATTTCAACAACTACTACGAGTGGATCTGCATTTGGATGATGAAGATCGCTATTTACAACATAATGTAAGAATCTCCCATTTATTTTCCATCTTTTCTCGTGACTATTTTAGGATGATAAGCAATACGATTTGATCTTAGAAGTAATCCAAAATGATGAACTGCGCCAATTTGAGAAAAAACAGTAAGTTAATATCATATCCAGTTGATTGAACAATCAGAAGTACATTTATATAAACCTATAGACACTTCCAAAAGAATTGTAATTTTACCGGTGTTGCACTCATCATAATGTGAAATTCTTCTAATTTTATCAGTTGTTTGATACCACAGGTACACTCAACATCTGTAACTTATTTGCTTAATTGACGTCCTAAAAAGGATAAACACTATGTTTAGGCTATTTTTTACCAATGGATTTTCTCCATCTTTTCTCGTTTCTGATTGCATGAAGTGTTTTCATTTATTCTTTAATATGATACCATTGATTTCCATGTTGAATTTGATTGAACGATATTAAGAAGTTAAAAATTCAAAATCTATAACAAAATTCTGTAGTACTTAATGCAGAAAAAAAGTAATCAAGACCCCCAATAATAATTCCTGCACTTTTCTTTACTTTACATACTAGACGCTTATGCGAATGTCCAGTTAGTATGTTGATAATCCACATTCAAACAGGAGTTTTATGTTTCCCTGCGATTATTAACCAGCAATGAACTGTAATTTGCGTATATATATGACTAAATTTATAGTATCAGTTCATTATTTAGTCAAACAATATTGGACCAGTTAAATTTACTTTAATTAAACAGCTGTTATAAAATAAATTTACAAATACTAATGTGAATTTTGATTAAAATATATGTCAGTTGTTATGATAAATGCATTTTGCTTCATGATGTTTATATGAATCCCTCTTAAACTGATTAATGAAACTTAAGTTTCGTGAATTCCAATAAATTATGGATTGTTATTGGGGGGCTATATTGTGGATTTGTTATAAGACAGATATTTTTTCTCTCTTAAATCTAAATTATTCAATGTATAATGAGCACTTGTTAAATTTGATTAAGATCCCTACTACAAATTGTTTCTTAATTCATTCCTACTTATTTTAAATAAAAGGAAAATTCAAGCAGAAAATTTCATTAAAATGGCTGCCAAAATAATTGCTCCAGTAATTGAAACAAATTTTTCTGCTGGTTATGACTGGTGTATTGATCAGGTGAAAATGTCCTCCTATGATGAAATTGCACATGATTTAGAAATTGATAAAGCGGTGATGTTTTTAAAACAAAGAGATTTTCACCAGGTGAGATTTTTATTCACAAATATGTACAGTTAATGACATTTTCATGCAAGCCTCTTGTTATCATGACCAGTTGTTTCTTTGTCGTTCAGTAAATGTTTGCTTGCTACTACTTTCATTCTGATTGATAACTGTTCTTGATACTTAATTTACGATGTAGGTAATACAAAGCCTTACTAAATTAGGAACAATTACTAATGAATTATGGTAATTTCCACTCATCTATTAATCCTATAATCTATTTAGGCGGATATATAAAAGGTTTACGAGCTGTCACTTTACAAGGTCCAAAAAAATACAATACGTGACTTTGGTGACTGACAATCTGCTGAGGAAAGAATGAGCCTAAATAAATTATCGATTCCTGAACTGCTAACTTCCAACTGCCAATCACCAATTGTTTTATAAAGGAAACTTGTTGAAGTATTCCATGCTTAGAATTCCATATTGTCCTAAACATATAAATATCAAACAAAACCATTATTATCATTATTATATAAATAAAATAGTTAAAGAAAATAAAAGTCTTTTCAACATGAACCAGAAATGGAAATGAAAAACAAACAATTGTAACAACATCCTAGGTCTTGACAAGAAACTTTCATTGTAATTGATTTGAAGCTATGTCGCAAATTATATCTAATTACTGACTGATGAAGTCGTCATTCAAGATTTCCCTAGGAAATTGTTACTACTTGTATGGCTATAATGATAGATAACAAATCTTGCTGTGTATAGAGATGATTGATGAACATTTTTGAAAATAAGTGAAGATAACTGCATTTTTTTGATTTTGTATGAACAGTACATCAAGTATAATTTAACACCATCTGATCTCCATGATTACAATATTATTAAAATCAGTGCATAGTTGAAGCTTTTTTTGCATCATTTAAGAATTAATGCATTAAATTTGGTTCAGACAACGTAGAATTAAGTTCACAGAATGATTATTTAATATTTACTGAAACCACATTCATAATTATCCATGTATGCGTAATATGAATTAAAAGCTTAGAGTATTTTCTTAACTAGACAATGTCTACTACGTTTGACACAAATATACCTTTTACATCATTCCACTTCCAATTCTTCATGGAATAACACGGATCACCCACTTGGTACAGAAAAGTAAATATTGGCGTCTAGCAATTTATCACGATATTAAAGTATCCATCAAAACAAATCATTCACTTCAAAATAATAAGCACTTGTTTTTGCTTATTACCGTCAAATTTCATTTTCAAAGTTAAATTTTTTGAATTTGAAATCGTTTCAGTAAAACTTCAATCCGATTTTCGATGTTTTTTTCTAAGGCAATTGACACTTTGAAGTCATTTGAACGAAAAGATTCACGTGTTGCATGTACTGCTGCTACGAATTTGTCATTTCTCTACTTTCTTGAAGGAGATTTATTGCAAGCTGAAAAATATGCAGATCAAGCTTTATCTGTTGATCGATATAATCCTGCAGGTGAGTGACTGACAACAATGTTACATTTTTTTAAAGAATTTACCACCACTCATCGTATCAAAAACAGTACACTTAACTGTAACGCGTATATTCCATACTCTTTTGAACTTTGATAGTGCATCTAGCTGTAAACCATCTTGATTATATAAAATTATCTCGTATCGTTTTCGCTCAAAATGTCATACCATTCATTATATCCATTCTATAAAACAGATATCATATCTTTTGATTAGAGTTGTGATCTGTGTAATTGTTATTTAAACTATCGATTGCATGGAATAAATAGTTCTATTGAACGGTTATTAGGTAAGCAGAAATGGTCTGGTATCATAAGTGGGTCAGATTTTTCTCTAAATTTTGTGGGTTACAAGTCTAAAATTAGATTGTAGACTTGTTAAACTAACTTCTGCCTGGGCTTTGACAATACTGAAGAATAGTTAAAGTTCAATGCACAAAACGATCTTTTGATTTTGAAAATAAGAAGCTTTGATCAACTCAAACCCTCCAATGTTCTTATAAAGCCATTCAACCCAGGATTTACGTGAAAATCAAACATGTTAAAAACAAAACGGAGAGCATTCAAAAATTTCAGAAATTTATCACTAGTCTAATTCATGATTTCATATCATAAAGATTTAGGATAAAAACATGATCAATGAAGCTGTAATCCGATGAATACAGTTGTAATTCTAAAAATAATACACTAAGCGCTTAGCACTACTGTTGTTATAAATCAATTAACTGGGGGATTCTGTGTGCATTGAGCATTAAATACTCTACTCTGTCAGTGGCCCAGAAATATTTCATCGGAATTTTATGTAACAAGTATTTTCCAAATAGAGCTGAAACCAATGACAAATTTATTACCTGTGAAAACAAAGTATGGTCGACTGTATTAGGTAACCTAATCCTGTTAATTTACACATCATCATAGTTCAGTGAGGCTTCGTTACAGTAATAACAGGAACAGGCAAGCAGTGAAAATTCAGTTTCACGATTCCTTATAAACTACTAACACATTTCAAGTAGTCATTTAATTTTCGTAAAAAAAACCAGTTTTAAGATACTATTTCACAAATTAGAAAATAATGCTCGATGAGTTAGAATATTTAAGGTCACTTAAGAAGTCAGTTACCCACAAACTGCAAAAGACCTCACTATAACGTTCTTGTTTAATTTCATAAAAAAGTAATCAAGGATCTGCTCGGGAAATCGAAACTAGCTAAGCATTACTTCACGCCTGATTCCAATCAGTCAGTCATCATTATGTAATTACATAAGATGTTATTAAACATTGTGGAAGTTATATACTGAGATAAAATAGTCATAAGTTTAATTATTAGGACCCAAATAGATCTATGAACAAGACAAGGTGTTATGAGACCTCCAAAGGATTTCAGAAGCCAGGAAATGTCGAAAATACTTAAGCCTATTTGTGTTCTTCAGAAACCATCATGCGAGCTCTAAAAAACAAATAACTTTTTTATTATCCTTGTCACAGTACTACTAAATTTTTTACTAATGTTTCAGCATTACAAACAACTCCCCAAATATCTTGTTTTCTTCATGAAATTAATCAATAAATTTCATTTCTTTCTTCATCTCTTCTACTTCATGCTTGCGATCTAAGATTAGAAAATTTCTAGAGACTGGGAAACAGTTACGGATTGATTGTCTAGGCATTCAACTTCAAGATAAATTAATAAATTACACTTATCAGATTATAATCATTAACTAGCACTCATCAAATTAACGATTCTGTCATAACCCTGGATACCTGTTTCTGACAGAAGGAATCATGAATATTGGTAGACGGTGTTTTTTATTGGATCTTAATCACTTTAATTTATTTATAAGCAGTAGGCCAGTAGATGCTCTGGTATGGCCGAGAGTTTGGATGGTCCACTCTCAATATCCAACTTTATTTATACGGTCATACGTGTGCACCTACAACCAGGGGAGTCCTACTGACTACCTTCTCATAGTAGGGTGTTGTCCACGAAGTTGAGAAGACGAACGGCTGCTGCCTAGCTCTTAAACGGGGTTAGTGCGCATGGAGGATCCACCTATAAGAGTCAGAAAACCCTTATTCTAAGTCGATGATGCGCACAATCTCCAGGATCCTGGGGAAACAGATAGTGTATGAACCTATTGTTGGTCTCTGTCGACCAGCGGAATGCATCTCAGATACTTTCCCACTGGAGGCCAACAGAAGATCGGGACGTTGCCCTCGAAAGAACCCAACTGCTTCAGTTTGAGCATCTGGGTAGTACTCCAGTACTCCATCCCAATCAAAAATTCATTGATTTGTGTAACTCACATATATACACTAGTGTCGTTTTTCACCTATGTTTATGTATTTAGATAAAAAATTTTAGACGATTAAGCAAAATAAAAATTATTTACGGAAGGGTTATTTACTTATATACTGAATACAATCTATCACCATCTTTATTCATTTATCGATCTATCATAACTATAGATACTGACATTCTAATTTTAAGGTTTTGAATAAATTCCCATCCTGTGTTTAGCATAAAAAGCACATTACTATCATCTATCAAGGTATCTTGTTTGGTCATTGTGATTTTACGTTTTAGATTATCTGTTGAAGATTTACACGTCAAACAATGAGTTTTGATTAATAATATTAACTTCTCTGATAGATTAAATTCTTCATGACTATTTTAGAGTATTGAACAATCAGATTACAACATAAAATCGTCAAAATATCACGTCTATATATTACAGTTATTAACAGGTGTTTCAATAAAATAATATATATATACAATTGAATTATTACTGACTATTTGCTGGTATCATGTTTGTCTATTCGTTTGTCAATTAAGTCTCAGTAGTTCGACGTCGCATACACTGTGTTCGAGGTAGTTAGTAGAGAACCCTGAACCTACATTTCATGTTGGTTGAAACTGATAACTGAATAATTTGGTAGCACATAGCGTAAGTCGCTCTGTGAGCAACATCTAGGAATGTTAAACGATAACGCTTGTTCTTATACCACAGGGAATGTCGATTTCCCCAAGGCTGAAGGTATGATTATCTGACGAGTGTTAACTAGGGTGAAAATTTAGTTAGCAGTTGCATGCCAGGTATATCCAATAAACTAACATCTAAACATCTATGTTCCTGCATAATGCATCTCAGTTAATAAATAGAACATCTTCATTGTAAGGCTGTGGTAATTGTTTAGTTTCATTGAATTCATGAATCGATCAATGTTAGACTAGTGCTTTCAGGTTTCTAATGGTGGTCTAACAATGATCGATTCATGATTTCAAATGAAACACTACCATGTTTGTATGCATGATTTATCAAGCTATTCATTTTCTGTTAGCTAACGCTTTTTTCTTATTACTTCAGCACTTGTTAACAAAGGCAACGTTTTATATCAACAACAACAATATGAAAAAGCTCGAGATTGTTACTTGGAAGCATTGCAAGATGATACACGTTGTGTAGAAGCCTTATATAATCTCGGTTTAGTATGTAAACAATTAGAAAGATATGAAGAAGCTCTGGAAGCTTTTTACAAATTACATGCTGTTCTGAGAAATAGTGCACCAGTGGTTTATCAAATAATGGATATCTATGAGAAATCGGGAGATCCTAATCAAGCCCAGGAATGGTAGATATATATAAACATTTTTATCTTGTATGTTAGTGCTCATTTTCAAATCAGTTACCGGATACTTTATATTCAGCGGACTGTATTTGTTATGATCCCAATGAAATGACTAAATTGTTAGTTAATGATTGTTTTAAGTCAGCACAACCTAGATACTAGTTTTTAACAGGTTCCCTGAAAAAAATTCACTGCAGTTAAATAAAATGAGAGATGACTCAAAATCATGATACAATAAATAGTTCATTACCTTGAAGAAATAATAAACAACTAGCTTTCATCTATTAAGTATCATGAAGTAATTTGATTGTCAGTCGTCTATATTGCAGTCATAATTGTATCTTGAGGTATATTCACACTCAAAGTCTCCCAGCGTTTTGTATGATAATATTGCACTGCCTCGACGAGCTTTGTTTTGTAGTGTAGGAATTGGTTGGAAGAAAGTTAGCGGCGGCCAGACCAAAACATGGCAGAAATCCATGAAATCACTGACAAGTGGACTGAATCATGTCGGTAGGTGTCGACTACCTGGTTGGGGTCCGCGAGATGATTATAATCGATGGTTAGATACCGTGAATGACATGGCTCAAAACCGTTTGCAATTGCGCCGGTCCATTTATTCTCTGTGATCTCTCAAATCCTAATCTTCTGGATTCTTCAACACCCCTAGGTTTGACTTTCTTAACTTATCTCACTAAATCATACTTCTTGAATAATATCTTCTAATCCTAACCTCTCCGATTACTTCTACTACCTTTACTACCTCTACTACTACTGGATTTGAATTGACAATCATATCTCCCTGCTGCTTTGGTATGGCAACATGAACTGAAGTACTTACGTACGAAGTTCTACGTTGCATCTGACTGAATGAATGAAAGCACAAGGAGTAGAAATGATAACATCTATCAATCAATTATACGTAAATACAAGTTGGTTAAAGATAGCTGATAGACATTCCTGATGATTAACTTACAATAAAGATAGTTTACCCTTCATATAGAATCCCTTAGATTACAAGGCAGAGCAACGGACGGAATATCAATACTAGCACGAGTTAAATAAATAATGATTCGTGACTTCCGAAGGAAATTGGCTTTCATCATGAGACGTCATAAGTGTTCTGAGTGAAGACCTTCTGACTCCCAGGGCAGAGTTGAAACAGTTTGGATTATTTTTACTGGTCAGCGTTTCTTTAGCGGGTCGACAACCTCATGCCAAAACCCTCCTCCTTTACCCCGGCTTAGGACTGGTATAAGCCCTAGAGGGGCTATATCCATAAATATTTATAACAGACAACTATAGTTTAAGATAAGTCAGTGAACAAACGATATTTTTCAATGACTTGATTGATATGTAGTCATGAATATCAACAAGGCAATAATAATTCAAACAGTTTGTAATCGTTATTGAGCGGTCCCTAACAACACTAAAATAGATTGTCCTTAAAGCATAATACAGATTTTATTAAGAAATCAATTCAACCAGTTGAAAAAAATATTGATTTTGGTGAATAGTCACAAATTTATGTAATTATACTAAGGTCAGATCAATTGTTAATTCACCAATCGGTCATTTCTTTTTAGTCAACGAAATTTCTTAACAAACTAAAATTTAATATTACAAAAAATGTCTATGATCTCACTTAATCAATGCAAACAAATTTATTATATCAATTTTATAAATAGTAATATTTGATAGGTGAAAAATTTTCTTCATGATGTAACTGACCGGTCATATTGATTAAGTAATTCAATGAACTTTGAGACGTTAATGTTTTTCATAGAGATTTTAAAAATTAAAATTTCTCTAAGACAAGTTAACACTTGATGAAGATTTTTCTATCAATAGAAAGAACAATCTATCTGAAATGTAAGGTATATAGTACCAGTGAATTAAAAACATCAGATATCTGAAAAATAGCATAATTTTAGATTTACCAGTAGAAATCGGATTGAATTAGATTTAGCTAGTTAATAAAAGAGTACTTTTTATCATAAATTACTAGAAAAAAATGTTGGTTATAAACTTAATGATACAAGTGGACTTTTAATTTTCATATACTTTTTAATGAATTTTATCTTGTTTATTTGGGATGTCCATGAAGCATACATACATACTTAATTACTTACTTACGCTTGTTGCCTCCAATGGTGCATAGGCCGCTGACCAGTATTCTCCAACCTACTCTGTCCTGGGTTTCCTTTTCCAGTTCTGTACAATTTTTGTTCATTCTTCTTATATCTGTCTCCATATCTAGGAGTATTGTATTATTTGGGCTTCCTCTTTTCCGTTGACCATGAGAGGTCCAAGTGAGAGCTTGTTTTGTGACGCAGTTAGCTGCTTTCCACACTGTGTCCTATCCACTTCCACCGCTTCTTCCTGATTTCCTTCTCCGCTGAAATCTTGTTTGTTCTTTTCCATAGTAGGTTGTCGCTGATGGTGTCTGACCAACGAATCCAAAGTATCTTGCGTAGATAACTGTTAATAAATACTTGTATCTTCTTCTATTGTAATTAGTATAGGGTTCCATTAACCCCTTGAAGATCTCAGGAAAATATTAGCTTTGATAAGGAAAATAGAAAGTAAGATACATAAGTTTTAATACTTTTTTGACCGTAAATTAATTCTAATGTATTTATTCATAATGATTTTAGGGCAATGCAGTTACATGGCATGGTTCCAACTGATCCATTTCTACTACAAAGATTAGGTGATAATTATGAACAAGATGGTGATAAATCGCAGGCATTTTCTCATTATTACGATGTAAGTCGTTGGTAAGATCTGATAAAACGGTTTTATGTGTAGCCATGTTTTTTCTGCAAATACAGAGAGACCTACACGGCATCATAGCAACTCAACTACATTCGAGCTTGTTCACATCTAACCTGGTTTGGCCCTTTTATTAACTTATTCGAAAGAGTTTCTTTCGTTTAGCAATAACTTATCTGTGCATTTATTTTATTGCTGCACTTGTATGCGCATATATGCTTGAGCATAACTTACCTCTTACATACATATTCATTATACTCGCTTCAATGTTAGCTGCTTAAATAATTCGATAACTCATTCAATTTCCTGTGTACATATATATATGAACATTTTAATCCTATTCACTTGCTCGCTCGCTTGCAGTCACATATCATTTTGTTTTCGCTTCCTATGCCTGTGTAGAAATGATATGATTGTGACCGATTTCATCTCGTTTGCTTTTACGGGTATGAAGGGCAGTGGTCACTTTGCAGCTGCACATACCGTGGAAGCGCCTGTAAGGTACGATAATAAACGTAATCGACGCTTCATAGTCATCTTCCGATTTATACACCGGTTATCAGAACGAGCAGTATACAAAGTTTAGCAACTATATCGAAAACCGACCGCCAAAACCTCTCAGAACATGGAGTAATTTTCTATTTTCCTGCTTTTTTAACTTGATTAGAATTTTGTGGAAACGGTAATTAGTATTTTGAAAGGAATCATTTCATACAGTACTAGGTGACAACAATTAGCCTTGTGGCTGTATTGAATTGAAGGTAGAGCTCATCACCTTAGTTGTCCGTGATCTGACTCCAATTTTGGACGATCATTTGAAAATGCTATGAAAAAAACCTTTCATTTACGTGTATCATACTTATGTGGACCCCGTTTGTGCGACGGCGGTAATTTAGAAGCCGAACACGGATTTTAGTGTATGAGTTTCATGCAACCGTTCACACAGGCAGTAATAACTTTAAAAAACCACTGATCGATATCTATTTAATTGTAATTAATAATTCCATTTTGGATTTTGAAAGCATAACTGTTTTTTTTCAATATTTCGTACATAGTTCAGTTTATGCTGGTTAACTGGTCAAACAATTATATCATTTCATGGTATATACTCATACCAAATGATTTTAAATCTTATTTCATACAATGTATATAATACCCTTTATTGAATTTCGTTTTATATTCTTTCTCAAACATAACAATAATAAAAATATTATTGAGTCTTTGATAAGAAGAAAGAATTTCTTTTCGATTCAAAAACGTGTTTCTAAAAGCTTATGAACTATGGACTCCGTGTTACATATGTACACGCAAACAGAGTAAACTGATAACTTAAAGGACAAAGGTCATTTATTGATTAATATAACTTTTTTGCACTATGAGATCATAAACTCAGAGAAAAACTTCAACACCTAAGTAAATCCATGCTGTGATCAGTGTTGGCGATAGGCAGTTTCTAGTGGTTCATGATAATAATATGATTAACATCGATCTTGTAGTTACGATTGCTCAGAAATGTCCAAGTAACAGAGGTTGAAATGAATAAACTTCAACGACTACTGACCAGTGTAGTATGTGAATTCTCGTATTCCACAGACAGCAAAACATTTCCAGTAGGTTTATTGGAATCTCAGTGTTGCATTATTTGCTACCGAGTTAATAATTTCAGATTTGTAAATGCTACATTTTTGCTTTAATTTCAATTATCTAAACAATGAAAATCTATTTTAATTGAATTTTAGTCATTTAAATATTATCCGTGTAATTTTGACGTAATTGAATGGTTAGGAGCCTATTATATTGAATCTCAGTTCTGTGAAAAAGCTGTATCTTATTTTGAACGTGCTAGTTTAATGCAGTAAGTTGACTACTATTGTTTATATCTTTTCGTTTAGTGAACAGCAATAAAAATTCAAATCTGTAAAGTTTTTAAAAAATAAAGACAGTTTATTTTACCAGGAAGTCATTGAGAAAAATTTCTAAACATATTCAGTGAATAAATCTTATATTATATTACAGTAACTAGTGAATGCTATTCAAGAACAAGATTCATTTACACATACACTATAAATACTGTTCATCAGTTTTAAATGTACAACATGACTCTAACTGAATAAGATAGAAAAATATTTCATATCATGAAAAATTATTTTAACTGAATTGTTACAAGTGATTAAAGTAGTAGTAAACTGAAATGATTTACTAAGAGAACTAATAATATCAATTGACAGCCTATGCAAACATTTGCACACTTATATTTCCAATAATACTATATATACCCTGAATGTTTAAACTATTGTTGTTTCACTCTGAGAAATAAAGTTTATACTTAGTTTACTAACCAAACAATAAATATTATCATAATAGTGTTAAAATGAAATACCGCGCTATCTAAGTTAATAAACAAACTTGAAAGCGACTCTATGAACTTTTTAACATATTGCCATGTTGTGTCGTTGAGTATCTTATTTGAGACATAACATACAAGGAGTTGACCTTCGTTAGTTGTAATGTCTACATAGTAAGTAAATGGTAATAAACAAACAGAGAAATAATAGGTATCAAGGGTTGTAAAAAACAAACTATCTTCATAATGTTTCATCCTTTGATGTAGGCTGATTAGATTCTAAGATTTCTTTGTTATTGTAAAAAAAAAATCATCAGTAACCACTTCTTCCAGCGGAACTGATCACTAAACTATACAGTTTTGATAAGCCTAACTGTGATTGATTATCACCACTTGTCTAGTTATTTTCCCATTTTGTCTTCAAATTTCCGATGACTATTATGTTTAGTTGACCTCTTCTGACTATGTGATGATTATCAGATGAATTTAAAAAAAAAAAACTAAATCTCAGCCGATATATTTCTTGATTGAAGTTTTATCTGAATACTGTACTGATTGAAATTCTCTTATATTTCATTGATAGAGTATTATAATAATAAGCAAGCGTATGAGTAATAAAAAGAAGTTCAACAATTCACACCAAAAAAAACATGTACGCTTGAATAACAAGAACTGTAATTTTTAATTGTTTTCAACTCTCAAAGTTGTTGAAGGCACTTAACACAATAAAAACGGCACAAGTGATTTATTTGTATAAACGCAGAGATGATAGTGAAATTTCAATAAATTCATTTAATAAATATCAAATAAATTTTATCATGAGATACTTACTGTATTATAGTGAGACGGTTGAAAACTTATTTGTATACATATAAAAGTGTTATGCATAATTGAAGAATACAGTTTTCCAACTTCATTGTATAAGTAAAGATCTCATTATTACCTTAATGAATGATGAATCAATTACTGACCATGTTTAAGTTCTGTTACGAGGTTCCAGTATAGATTACTAGTGAGTCAAATAAGATTTCATGAGAATCATTTGAAAACTCGGTAAGTCTAAGAGAAATTTAAATGCACATAGTAAAGTAAACACTTACAATCCATAGAATGACAACGAACTACTCAACTCCAATAATAAAAAGCAGTTAAAATAACGAGAGACCAATTGATTCATTGAATAAAAAGAAAGGAAATTCAGCGAAACTATATATATATGTATATATAATTGTACAGCTTAAGTAAATGAAATCGTCGGAAAGAACATTTTCTTCGTTCAATTATCTTCATTTTTATACGAATGAAATAATTATTCGAATAAATGAGAGGACAACGTTGAAATACTAAACCAGAAACAATCATAAGAGATAGTTTTCTGATTATTTTTTAAAACTGAAGTAAAGAGGTTCTCTTACATAGAGCTTACAGCTCTCATACCATTAGAATAATGAAATGTTACATGGCTGACGTGTTTTCCAAGCTGTCTCCTGGAATCAACAACAAAAGTTGTATCAAATTAAATTGATTACTGTAGATATGTCTAATACACTTACAATTAATTGTTTGAATAGTCTGTATACTCTGTTCTTTTTTTCTCCTTTATGAAATAGATTTCTCAACTGAGTTTACATATTTATTTTTTGGCTAATCAAATTGTTTAATATTGCTCTTATCTTATAGACCGAATCAAATCAAATGGCAGTTGATGATTGCTTCATGTCATCGTCGAAGTGGAAATTATCAACAAGCTTTAGAAACATATCGTACTATTCATCGACAATTTCCAGATAATATTGAATGTAAGAATGATAATGTGTAACAGAAAACATTCTATCAATTTGTTTAGGCACATGTCCTTGAAAACAACAGTTAGTTTTTCGTTATAATTATTATTAGCTGTAATACTTTACGTTAAATGTAACAGAATTGACCTGATTGAAGTTGATATATACACATTTATTTATCTGCTAATATAACTAGCACCAGTACTTCTACTAGTAATTACTTCCAAAAATAACAGTAAGCCTTTAAGCTTTATTGTCTTTATTAGGTAGTTTGGAAGCGTCAGTTCAAGTACAACGTAAAACTGAGTTTTGTATTCAGCCGTCTGTTGTTTACCGAAAACAAGAGGCACATTGATCAGTTAACGCATTGGTTAATTTCTAATTAAGAGTTATTTAGAAAAGTTTCTCTTCTACCAAATTATAAAACTTTATCTACTTCTGAAAGATTTGACTTGTTATGGGTGTAAAATAAACTTTGTTAAGAAAAAAATTTGTACATCTTGCCAAATAGTTTATTATACGAAGTAAAATTTACAAACTGAAAAGTAGGAGACATTTAATCCACGTTTCAAATTACTTTTCAGTATATGGATGAATGAAAACAACCATGGTTGTTAAATTACACTAATCATGAAATTTAAACATTATTTAAATCGTGTTTAAGATATTTTATATTATTTGTGGTATGGGACTCATTAGCAGTTCGAACCCACGACTTCTGCACCTCGTAGGACTCGAACCCGTGACCTACTACCTTGCGCGCGAATGCCTAACCTCTGGACCACTGGGCCGGCATCCAACGGTGTTAATATGTAACTCCAATCGATCTAGAGATTTTGCACGACCTCACCCGTTTGTCTTTGGTAGTTACTGCCTGCACTCGACAGGGTTGAACTACACTGGTTATGTCTTCTCACTAGAACTCCGAGATTTTTCTCACAAAGCTAGTCACTAGTGAGCACATTTTGCGATTTTTTTTCAATTGGAGTTATGGAGATTATCATATTTTTGATCATCTGATCTAGAATGACATTTACGTAACTTAACAATGACTCCAAAAGTAATGAAGTTGATCAAAAGCTATTTCCAAACAACCAAAGTTTATACTCAAAGTTGTATTAGCTACCATAAAATATAAAAATAGTGCAATTTCTATATCCAATGAAACTGATTTTCAGAAACTCGCTATAATCAATTCAATTTGATGAAAATTTCTATTTTGATTTAATTTATATTTTTTATTGTTTTTCTATAGGTCTTCAGTTTCTGGTACGATTAAGTTCTGATATGGACTTACCAGAAGCTCAAGATTATATCGCCAAATTGAAACGTGCTGAAAAATTAAAACAAGCTAGAGAACAACGTCAAGTGTCAGCAACTAACCGCCGAAACTTTGGTCTTGCAAATACAACTAGTACGACAAGTAGCCATGAAAATTCAACCAGTGTTAGTAGTGGAGGTAAATCAGTTTAGTAGTTTCTTACGATTTCATTGAAAATACGAACTGATCGAAGTTATTTACTTACTTACGTTTGTTACCCCTAACGGAGTATGGGTCGCCGATCTAAGTTAGACAACTATTAAAAACCTATAAAAATTAAGCAGCCGTTTTTCTCCCAATACATGACTTTACGGTGGTGCATAGCCACAAACCTGCAACCGGAAACCCAAGCCAATGCATCTGTTTTCGTATGTGGACGCTTGATCTCTAGACTAGTGAGTTGGGATCCAGTGATGTACATGTCTAACTCTAATCAATCTACAATACTGTGCGATAATCTTTCACTGTCCTCGGTAGATAGCTTTCTCACATCTGGTTTGAGTTTCCTTTACTAGCCAGAGCTATTCAATAGAACTCCAAAAATTTCTCAGAATAAATAACTGATTCCTATTGTTGAAATTCTCCACATCGGCGTTTGCGCAGTCTGCTAAATTACATCCATTATGTCAGATTTTCTGCGAAACAACCGTACAATTTAAATTACCAAACTATCTCAACTGTTACAACTAATACGATGAATCAGATCAAAAATTTTATCTCAGCAATATTTTTATTTTAGCAATAACCATTAGTAATGATCCAAATGGAATAATAGTTACATAAATAATGATAGATTATTTTGAATGTAATATAGCATCTTAAATGGTTACTATTTTACAAGTAGAAATGAGGCTACTGATTCATATCGCTGATTAGGCCATTCCATAAGGAAGATAAGATTTATCATAGAGTTAATTTTCATGTCCATATTCTACAATTGTCAATACAATGATTGATCGGATCTTACATCTTTTTCAGGTGAAAGTCGTGAAAGTAGTGCAAATTATGACAATCGCTTTAATGTTCAATCAAAACATTCACATATTCCATCACGCCAAACTGAAGTCTATAAAGAAACAACTTTACGAAGAAATACAGACAATGAATATATTACATATAACGATCCATTGGGACCAAGTATAGAACGACCGAGAACAGCAGCACGTACTAAAACAATTCAAGATGACTTTGCCGATGAAGAAGTTGATGAAAGCCTGTTACCAGATTAATTTTCAGTTTTTGTAGGGACCAGATAACTTTTATCATTAGATTTAATTTTGTGTATTACTCTCTCCCACAACCTTCTGTATTTACTAACTTCTCAATACATCATCATAAGCTAATGTATATTCTTCATCTAAAGAATGCGTCTAACTAATCCTTCTTACATATATTTAATAAGCATAAGAAATTAGAATGAATGGTTGAAATGACTTTTTTGTCAGATACTGATCTTTGTCTTTTTATTATTCATCACGTGAATTTTGCTTCATCAATATTGAAACACGTAAATGCAAAAGCATTGAATGTGTTTGGACAATAATCAAAAAAACGATATTAGTTAACTTAGTACTGTTGATCTAATTACAGAATCTAAAAGTAACTACTGTTTAATCAATATGTATACAAAGAATATAATGTACATACCAAATAGAATGTAGTGGTGATACATCTCCACGAAGTATCAGTGTTTCAAAACAACTATGCAACGTAGACGGACACAGTCTAACCCAATGAGTGAAGTGAAAAGAAGTGCGTTGAAATGGCGTTCATTTATTGTGCACTATTGGATTAATAATCAGATAACCGAAGAATACAATAAGATCATAGAAATATACGTTCTACTAAATATACTTCTGTTTATCCAAAACACCCATTTTCTAAGCTTAATTGCTCCATATATATTCCAATCCAATTATATAACGTCTAAGTAGAGTTATAAGAACCAAAAATTACATGTAGATATATACGTAAAACTGCTGTGAATTATGCGATTGACCGAATATGTCAAGGGTCATAAGGTTGCTGACATTCTTACATATTATTACACTTATGTTTTAGTCTATAAATATTTTAGAATTTATGAATGCATCATTATCACTAACTATTTGCGTCAAATTATATTTCTGTTGTGATTATTGATGCCATTACAGAAAACTATACGAAACGGTAGTTTGATGAAGTTTCAAAAATTGATAACCTCATACACATATAAGTGAATGAATGATAATACAAAGTGAAAGGATTAACAGAGTATGTATTGTTTTTTAAATGATTAATGAAATTTCTTAAGCTATGTCAGTTCCTTACATTTGAAATTAGAAAATATCCAATAAAAGTATTCATTCATATCACCATTTAACATCATTACTCAAGGATCTATAAAGATACAAGAACTACATACTCACAAAACTTACTTTTTCCTTCCTATTTTATAATTTTGTTTCCATTTTTAACATTTTCATCCAGTGCAGTAACTTTCCCGACATCAAAAATCTCAATCGCAATCGTTTTGTACGGTTCGAAAATTGTAACACAAGTTCTCATTATCCAACTACAGTATAATATCACAGTAACTTATTATTCTTAACATGAGTTCAGAGTTATTTCTCTCCAGCATTTAAGGAAGTGTTTAGGTACAGCTCAAAGTACATTTTCATTTCAGCTGATACACATCAGCAACTGATGTGAACAATGTTCACACTCTACACCTAAAGTATTTATAACTTGCACTAAATTTAGACTTGTGATCTCTCTTCTATCACACCCATCTAAACCAAACGAAGCACAGTGCTGAAACATAACAGATCTTACATGCAGTATTGTAAGACTTGCTCGTTCAACAGAATAAGTTTTAATATTTTGAATTTAGTCAACAAATTATGTCGTATACTTGCTTTGACTGTATTTCAAAAATCCATCTTTATCACAATACTTACTTACTTATTTACTTACGCCTGTTACCCCCAATGGAGCAAAGGCAGTCCACCAGTTTTCTCCAACCAACTCTGTCCTAGGCTTCCCTCTCCAGTTCTGTCCAATGTTTGTTCATTCCTCTCATATCTTTCTCTATTTCTCGGCGTAGTGTGTTCCTTGGCCTGCCTCTTTTCCCTTTGCCTTGAGGGTTCCATGTGAGGGCTTGTCTCGTGACGCAGTTAGGTGCTTTTCGTGGTGTGTGTCCTATCTACTTCCACCGCTTCTTCCTGATTTCCTCCTCCACTGGAATCTGGTTTGTTCTCTCCCACAGCACATTGTTGCTGATGGTGTCTGGCCAACGAATCCGAAGTATTTTGCGTAAACAACTGTTCATAAATACTTGTACCTTCTGGATGGTGCCTTTCGTAGTTCTACAAGCTTCCGCTCCATACAGCAGAACTGTCTTGACATTTGTATTGAAAATCCTGATTTTGGTTTTGGTTGAAAGTTGTTTGGAGTTCCAGATATTTTTCAACTGTAGAAATGCAGCCCTCGCTTTGCCAATCCGTGCCCTCACATCTGCATCCGATCCACCTTTCTCGTCGATGATGCTGCCCAGATATGTAAAGGTGTTAACGTCCTCCTAGGCATCTCCATCAAGAGTGATTCGGTTGGTACATGTTGTGTTGCATCGGAGAATTTTGCTTTTTCCTTTATGTATGTTGAGATCTACTGCTGTTGAGGCTGCTGCTACACTGGTCGTCTTCTCTTGCATTTGTTGTTGCGTGTGAGATAGAAGAGCCAGGTCATCTGCGAAGTCCAGATCGTCCAGCTGCGTCCTACCTGTCCAGTTGATACCGTGCTTCCCTCCAGATGCCGACGTCTTCATAATCCAATCGATGACCAGGAGAAAGAGAAAGGGTGAGAGTAAGCAACCTTGCCTGACACCGGTCTTCACCTCAAAAGAGTCTGTCAGCTGACCTCCGTGCACGATTTTGCAGTTGAATCCATCATAAGCGTTCCGTATGATGTTAACTATTTTCTCAGGCACACCGTAGTGTCAAAGAAGCCTCCATAGTTTTTTCGTATCCACGCTATCGAATGCTTTCTTGTAGTCGATGAAGTTGATGTAGAGTGGTGAGTTACATTCAATTGATTGTTCTACAATGATCCGTAATGTAGCAATTTGGTCAGTACATGATCGATCCTTACGAAATCCGGCCTGTTGATCTCGAAGTTGGGCGTCTACGAAGTCCTTCATTCTGTTTAACAATACCCTGTTGACGACTGCCTGGTATTGAAAGAAGAGTGATGCCTCTGTAGTTCTCACACTTGCTGAGATCGACTTTCTTTGGTATTTTGATGAGGTATCCTTCTTTCCAATCTGATGGTACTTCTTCCTCATCCCAAATCTTCTTGAAGAGGATGTAAAATATTTTCGCAGTTGCTTCTACATCCGCTTTCATTGCCTCTAATGGAATGTTGTCTAGTCCTGCTGATTTGCCACTCTTGATTTGTCTGATGGCCATACTGATCTCCTCAATCGTAGGTGCGCCAATATTAATTGGGTGGTCCGTGGATGCTGCTTCGATGTTGGGTGGGTTCAGTGGAGCTGGTCGATTCAGGAGTTCTTGAAAGTGCTCTACCCACCCATTTCGCTGTTCTTCAGTGTTGCTGATTACTTTGCCCTCCTTGCTTTTCACTGGTTGTACTGGTTTACGATAGTTTCCGGCGAGCTTCTTTGTTGTTTCGTACAATTGTCTCATGTTTACTTCTCTTGCAGCCTTTTCCGCCGTCATTGCTAGATCTTCCACATATTTTCGTTTGTCAGCTCTGATGCTCTTCTTCACTTCCCTGTTTGCTTCCATGTACTCAGCTTGTGCCTTAACTTTCTCTGCTCTTGTTCGGCTGACATTGATTGCTGCCTTTCTGTTCCTCCTTTCTTCAATTTTTGCAAGAGTATCAACAGAGATCCATACCTTGTGATGGTACTTCCTGCGACCCAGAACTGATTGCCTCCTTGATCCCTTTCCAATTGTTCTCCAATGTTGCTTCCTCTCCATTGGGTAGATCCTGAAAGGCCTGGAACCTATTGGTGAGGGCTATCCTGAATTCGTTGAGCTTTACAGTATCCCGAAGAAAGGCCGTATTAAACTTGTGTGATGTTGTCTGTCCCGTTGTCCAGTGCTTCTTTAGTTTCAGTTTCATTTTGGCGATTAGCAAATGGTGATCTGAGGCTATATCAGCTCCTATCCTGGTTCTCACATCCTCCATAGTCCTTCTGAACGTTTTGTTGATACAGATATGATCAATCTGGTTTTGAGTAGTGTGATCCGGTGAAATCCATGTAGCTTTGTGTATGCGTTTGTGCGGGAATATTGTGCCACCGATGACCAGTTTGTTGAAGGCACATAGGTTTGCAATTCTCTCACCATTTTCGTTTCTTTCTCCCAGTCCATGTCGTCCCATGATGTCTTCATATCCAGTGTTGTCCATTCCAACCTTGGCATTCAGGTCTCCCATAAGAATCGTCAAATCATTTGGTGAACATTTATCGACGATTGACTGCAGCCTTTCGTAGAATTGATCTTTAACGTCGTCATTGTAGTCATTGGTAGGTGCATAACATTGGATGACGTTCATTGTAATGTCCTCTTTCTTTGTTTTGAAGGATGCTTTGATGATCCTCGGTCCATGAGATTCCCATCCTATCAGTGCCTTTTGTGCATGTTTGGACAGCATCAATGCAACTCCTTGTGTATGTGAAGCATCTTCCTCTTCATGACCAGAGTATAACAGCAGTTCCCCTGAAGCTAGTCTCAGTTGTCCTACCTGTGTCCAATGCCGAGCACCTCGAGGTTGTATCTTTTCATTTCTGCCGCAACTTGAAATAGTTTTCTAGTCTCTCACAATGTACGAACTTTCCATGTACCTAAAAAAATGGTTGCTCTGGTTGTGAGAAGAGGCATCGGCCCCGTGACTTCCGAGGGAACTCGGCTTTCATCACGCGACGTCATAATTCTTCTTCCAACTCCCAGGGCAGAGTTAAAATGGTTTGAATTATTTTTTCTGGTTAGCGTTTTTTTGGCAAGTTAGTTTTTGACGGAATGGGGTCGCCAACCCCATGTCCAAACCTCCTCCTTTATCCGGGCTTGGGACCGGCAGTAGCACCTAAGGTTCTCCTGGCGGAGCTATCTTTATCACAATAAAAAATAGCAAATAACGTCGACAAAATAAATAAAATGTAAGATAATTAGTAGCTTCGTTTTCCTGTTTAATTGTTACCTGTGTGCTCTTTCTGTTGCGATCGACATTTAATTTCTAAACATACATCGAGTCACTTGACTAAAGATTCTTCTCTAACGGTAACTATTTGTTGTGCTTTGAATCTTCATTTGGGTAGCAGATCAGCTGTTTGAATACTCCAGTCGCTCTAATATTTCATCAGTTAACTGAGCCCTCAAAATAAGCATATTTTCAGAAGCTTTAAATGAAGTTGTTTCCTGTCAATGTACTCATTAGTTTTATGTATCGAACACAAATGTCTGTTAGTGTGAATCGTTATACCGACGAGATGAAATTACTAAAATGGTGAAGGGATCAAGCCAATAGTAATAATGATACTGATATAAACTGGACGGTAAAGAATACGACTCAAAAGAAAAGGATGTTGAAACAAGATCCAAGGAACGTATTTTGGTAAATGTAACGGAATCTTGGCCGTCATCCGTCTTTAATCACTAACTACGGTTATACTGCGGACTCAAGCAAATAATCTGCACTTACTGACGCCGTTCAGTCAGACATAGATTTCGTAGGATGTCATCTTTTTCCGACTTGTTCCCACGTTACCCAACATTCGGGTTGGGTGTAAGTAATATAAGTCCCAGCCACTTCAGTCGATGAGTATTTACTCCACACCACAGCTCACTTGCATGGGCCCATCATACCCGGGGATTGGTTCAAAGATATTTGCCACTAGTTCAAGAGTCCTTTACCTTAAGAGGCTGTTACACGGATGCAGAACGTATTGATTCAGATCAGATCAACAGGATCGCATACCGCCTTGAGATCAAGAGATTTAACTACAGTCGGATGTCCTGGAACCTATAAGCGTGAATATATGAAACATCCAAATCGAAGTCTGAATTAAATATTGTTTTCCATAGTTTATTTCCTGGACACTAATCGATTAAGCTGTGATTGTTATGAAACCATTTCAGTTATTTTTTTTTTCATAAACTGGGTTAGCCACCTATCACATGCCTAATCAAATGGGATTACGATAAACACTCAAACTCTAGTATTGTAATCAACCTAGCTGCTAAAACTGGACAAATAGGTTAAATGATTTTCGAGTTAATTTATCCTGATAATTCTCACTATTTGGTGATGGATCTTACCATTTCGATCTTGTCGAGTTGGAAGAATTATGTCGATTTCATAATCAGGTTTTTGGGAAATAGTGAGTAATTGGAGACCAGTTGAACTGTTCCCTAGTGTTCTACCTACTGATCTAATCTCCTGGACTAAAAGCATAATAGTTTCGTCCTTTATCAAAATATTTTAGCTAATATCAATATACCGGAACACTCGCCTAGTGCTGCTATCTATTGCTTCTGTCTTTTCCAACTGTTTTGCTTTCTTTGGCTACCACTAATCACGACCATTCCATAACATCTTTATTAGTCTATGTTTAGGTCATCACCAATCGTAGTCATTTTCCGAATATATTCGGAAACAGAATGAATTCCCAAACAGTCAACCATTCGATAGAAGTTTCCGGAATTTACCAATATTTATCAACCTTTTGATCCATCCGAATCAATGACATGTATCACTGCTTTAATACCTCTCCAACGATGAATAATGGGCATATGGTCTGTTCCTATCCACAAACTACCCTGAAACTGGAGGTAGCCAAGATATATATTAAAGTTGGTACCGGCCATGATGGTTAAGCAGTTGTCTGATCACTCTTAGAACAAGCGCTAATAATTACCTCCTTACTAGGCTGAAATATTAAAACATCCCTTTAAGTGTTTCTCAGCTGCAATTCCTATAACTATTTGGGGGTTACAATCATCTATTACGAGAAAAAGTGATCCTTATGACCTGGAAGAATGATTCTAGAGGCTGAGATTTTTATTTAACGAACTACTCAGTATCCATTCAAATACTTTATTTATTCATCAGATCAAAAGAATAACAACATAAAAGTAAAATACGTACAAAAAAAAAGATGTACAACATTAAGTCACCGTACAAAAATGATAAAAATAACATACAAAAAAGTTAAGAATTATCACTGATTATTAAACTAATTAAACTCGTCCATCCTGAGAATGGATGACCACGTTGACCATTTCCAGTTTGATCATTATACTGTTCCCATAAGTAACCTGTTCGTTCAAGTTCACCTAGTACGGTACGTGCTAAATTTTGTGTAAGTTGTTCGGCCAGCCTTTTAGCTTCTGTAGCGACAGGTGCAGGTGTACGTGGATGATTAGAGTAGAAACGTAGTGACTGTACGGCTAAATAATTTATATTTATCCATATAGCACCCCGCCAGTAGGGTGGATCATCCTTGGTATTGTGTGTTTGATAGAAAGGAGACTTCAGATTGATTGAACGTAATCCAAATTCAGACCACAGCAGATCTTTATTACCCAGGTCAGCTAACAAACGAGGAAGTCGTGGTGATGTAGGCGAAAGGACTTTTAATAGAAGTGGGAATAAATTTACGTATCCAAATGAAGTGTCAACTAACTGCAGTGATGGCGGTTCTGCAGTTACTCGTACCAATTTCATTTGCTATAACAAAAAGTCATTGTGAAACCAAAGTAACAATCATAAAATATGTAATATGATTTACTTTAATGACAATAGTCATTTTCACTGACACTTCCTAACACGAAAAGTGGTAAAATGACATCACGACACTATTGGACAAGATCTCATCAAACTATTAATATAAGTCCCTATACCTTACACCACACTATCGCCACATAACATTAAGTGTGAATAAGACTAATTATTTCTAATATATTAAACTGAAGAAAAAATCCCTTAGTCATCCAAACTAGAGTAGTTCAATTAGATTTGAACAAGTTTTCTTACATAACAACGATAAGAGTGAAATTAAAACTTTGATAGATAGTGTTTGGTTCCATCTAGTAGTTTCTAGTGACTAAGCTTTTGGAGTTCAAAGTTTATTTACCGATTGAAAATTAATAACATAATCACTAATCAACTAGTGGATCAAATTCTTCCGAGTAAACGCATAAAATATATGAAATACACATCCTTTCTCGAAATGTCAAAGAATTACAAATAAGGACTACGATAACCGTAAAAATTGCATCGTAAATAAGCAAAGAGTATTTTAAATCGATACAAAAGTGGGATACCAAGATATAAAATCATTACCTCATTAGAAACACGTTGTGATCCCACAGGTATATCAGGCATCTCCAGTTTAACAAAGTCTGTATGCAGACCATAATCCGCATAGCGGCCATGCTTTTCTGACCAATGAAGTCTATCCAGCTCACTTTGATCAGATAAGATATCTGCCCAACGGGTATATTGTGTAATCAATGAACGAGTCTCTTCTAACTTTGATTGACTACTTTGATCTGTTTGCATGAACTGTGTAACAACAGAAGCCAACCTTGACATTACACGAGCAAACAAAGTCATCCAACAACGTAAATCAATGTGACGTTCGTCATCAGTTGGATGTGAAGCACGAGGAAAATCATCTAATCCTTGAGACAGAAAACAAAACAGTATGACAGTAGAGACTAAGTATACATTATCAATATTTCTGATAACACCTTGTGGTGAATGAAGTGGTAACTGGACAAAACAACTAAAAACTGTTTCTACAATTTGGTGAAAGTAAACACATTATCATATAAAATATTTTGAGTAGTTAGCATGTAACGCAGCGAGTTCGGTAGTTATGTAACTAACTATACAATCAACTAACTTAGAAAACTGTGATTCAAAATCAAGAACACACAAATGTACATCGTGTATAAATTTTATTATTGTCATTAAATAATAAGGAACACCATCAAGTCTCGGTGTGACACAAATGCTTACAAAATATGACATACTAGATTTAAACCATTATGCACAACATAGAGTTGGTGGTATTTTAAATAATTTTTACCAAGCTTCAGAAATTATATATATATATATATATATATATATATATATATATATATATATATATATATATGCTTCGTCTACTTGTACTGAGTTTATTATAAACCAAAAAATGGGTACAATTTCTGAAGCTTGGTAAAAATTATTTAAAATACCACCAACTTTGAAAATGCACTAGTTTAAAAAAGTTCTTCCACTGTTTTATGAGAACAACAACATAGAACTTCGTACGTAGATACATCAGTTCATGTTGCCATACCACATTAGCACAGAGATGCAATTGTCACTTCAAATGCCATACTAGTAGAGTTAGTAGAAGTGTTAGTAGTAATCAGAGAGATCGGGGTTCGAAGATATTATTCAAGAAGTAGAATCTGGTTACACAAACTTAAGAATAAAAAGATAAATGTGATGAGGAACTCTGAAGGTTAGGATTTGAGAGAAAACAAAGAATGAATGCAGCTGTGCCATTGCGAACGGTTTTGAGCCAAATCATTCAGGGTCTCTAACCATCGATTATTATCATCTCGCGGGCCCTGACCAGGTAGTCGACACCTACCAACATGATTCAGTCCACTTGTCAGTGAATTCATAGATTTCTGCCACGTTTTGATTTGGCCGTCACTAGCCTTCTTCCAACCTATTCCTGCATGGAAAAACATAGCTCGACGAAGCAGTCTGTGGTCAGACATACGCAACACATGCCCCAACCACCTCAACTGATGAAGCTACTGATCTGCCACCCTTACCTAAGATCCGTGTCCTAACGACAGCATTGCTTACTCGATTGTCCCAGGATACACGAGAAATGCTTCGGACACACCTATCATCGAAAACCAGCGACCTACTTCGTGAAACTACTTCACTAATAATAAAAACGAAATTGAGTACTACTCATGATGACTCCATTAATTACGCACAAGAATGATTCCACAAAATATTTGTATCCTATTTAAGGAATGTTAATTTGGGCATTAATTATGTCAATTTGATTAATATGTTTAATAAATTACAGTGATAAAAATGCTGCATAATTGCAACTTGCTAAGAAATTCTCACAAAAAAAAATTATTATCTAAGACGGGATCAAAGTGATATTATCAAGCATCTACCTGAACTTAAAGTTAAAGGGTTTAGCTGATGAATTTCATCAGGATTGCGACCACGCCAACGATATGACAGAGGGACAGGACCAAACTGAGTAGTATTGAACCATTGATACCAAACATGCAACCTTGGAAGAACTACCATAGACCAACGACGAAATTCGTTAGCCTCAGCAACAGTTAATCGAGGTAAACGATCTAACAAAGCCTGCATAAGTAGTACAAAACAATATATGGTGATAAAAAAATCTCAGTTAGTAACAAAGAAACTAGAAACAAATCAATAATAAATAGTACATGTAACGTTAATCAAGATGCTAAAAACTAATGTTGTAAAACATTTTAGTAATTCTGCACATGACTAGAACAACGTAAATAAATAAATACGATATTCCAAAAAAAGTCTTACGAGGTTTGGACTAACTGGTTGAAAGTATATATTCAAAATAAACTAACTCAACATGTCGCTTTTCAACGTTATATAGAGTAATCATTACTGAAAACAAGTACAGAGACTATTAAGCATACAGCCGTTGGCCGATGAAGGTTATGCAGCACATCCCGACTGTTTGAATGTCATATTCCTCCGCAACCACAACTTGGCCGAAATTCAACGTCCTGGTCAAACGAAATCATCAATGAGTTGGGACTGGTATACCGAAGGTGTAGGACAATTATGATATACAAACAGTTAAACAAGGGTGAGATATACGGTTATCGAACATGCTGATAAGTGTAGACTACATCTCCAAACACCATACCAGTAAGCTTTGTCAGAAAATGCATTCTACCTAAGTGTAAAGAAATATGTTTCGCATTTATTTAAATAATTGAGTAAATATGAGATTAGTTGTCCGTGTGAAGTTTGTGAATTTGTGTTTCATATCAGCATACTTACGGAAGACACTTCAAAAAATCTACTTCCTAAAAAACAAAATTAATAACTGCGATCATTGTGAAGACAAAAGATGATATTCCAAGTGGTTTGACGGGCCCCAATAGTGTTTGTCGTCTTTCTAAGTAATCTTCAGGTGGCCTTAGTATTAAATACGAATATAACAGAGTGAAACTTTAAATCCCCATCGACCCCATATTTTCTCACATACACTATGACTATTACATTCATGTAAAAAGATGGATAAGAAATGCCTTATTACATAACATCAAGTGACTGAACAACCAATTAGATAACAACCACTTAACGATAACTTACTATCAATCATCAAAGTGAATTTTACTCTGAACAACGTAACTTTCTAAAACTATGAAAACTGCACATTAGCTTTAACTATCGGTGATGCAAATTATACGCAATAAAATACACCACAATACAAATGAAAATACGTTCATAGGTCTACTGAAAAATTCGAAAACTTAGTAACATACCTCAACAGTTAAAATCAAAGATGGTGGATTGGCAACATCAGAGGACTGAACAACAAATTCGGATGGAACCTTTGATCTGGCCTCCCAACCTAAGATCTGTTCACGTGGAATCCAACCATGAACATTCATTAGATCGAGCCATGAACCGACTGTTTCCATTGCGAGATTCGGATCCCACCGTGCTAATATCAAACCATGAAATCCTTCATCCCATAAAAATCCACGTGGAAAGGTGGGGCGAGATGGTGTGGCAGTAAATAAACCAGATGGCCAATTAGATACAGGTTCTGGTCCAATATTAGCTGAACGAACTAACGATGTGCCGTAAAAGTAACCAATACCACCAAGTAAATTGCTCACAGCAATTTTAGATAAGTTGGCCTAATTAAATTTAAAAGTAGAGACACGAAATATTTATTCCGATGTATATATTGATTGCAGTAAAGAACGATTATACGGCAAAACTCAATGACAAGATTCAGTAAAATAACAATCTTATGTAACACATAATAAACAGTGTTGTGATATAGCCACTAAAATGTTGACTAATCAGTGAGTTTATCATTAAAAACAAAGTGCAGACGCTCCAACCAGTGCTTACACTAGTACCTTGATTGAAGAATATGAAATAAATACCTGCGTGCACTATTCACTTTAAGAGTGAAATTACTTTCTTAGTATTAACATTACAACTAGCTTAATCTTGATCGTTTATGTAGCTGTACAGAAGATATTCTGAATAGAATATAAGCTGGCAATTTTACTATGCTAGCAATGCTGTTAATTTTGAAGCATTCTTCCGAAAATTAAGGGTATCAAGGATAAAAAAGGTCATTAATATTTTATAAACTAATAAAAAAATTGAATTCAGTTGACAATAAAATAACGACACCATTGCTTACTCGGTTGTACCAGGATATACGAGGAATGCTTAGGAGACACCTATGATCGAAAACGAATAACCTATGAATATCCTCTACTCTTACCGGCCATGTTTCACAGCTATAAAGTAGGACGGAGCGAACTACTGCGCGGCAAACTCGTCCTTTAGTCAGCCAACGGATATCTCGCCTTCGCCATAAGTGACGCAGGTTGGCAAAAGCCAATCGAGCTTTCTGTATCCGACCCTAGCTTTCTCCTAACCAATATTCAGATATTATGATTGCTGATTCTAAATATGCCTTATAAAACCCTCTTCTGGTTAATTTTTACAGCGTATATAATTCTATATTTCAGAAAATCAAAATTTGAAATCAGACTTCATAAATTTATGATTACAAAAAGTGGTTTTAATTGTTGACCATACCAATAAACTATAACTATTGGAATCGTTATTTGTAAATCTTGGACTTTTCATGAGTTTCAGTTAAAACATATTCATAAAGTATGAAAATGATGTAGCCAACTAGCTAAAATGTACAAACCTGTCTATCGGAAAATTTCGTCAAGTCCACACTGAATCTCTCAACAAAACGTTGATGAAAACTTTTCGATAGTCTAGATAACTCTTCAGAGAAATTATTTCCATGCATGCGCCCAAATGAACTTTGTGGATGAAGAAATTCAACTTCCAGAATCGTTTGATGATTTTCATTGGGATTTGTAGTTATTTCATAAAACCATGCATTTGAAGGTTGATTTCGATCATGATTCTTAGCAAAGTCTGTTAATGTTAAGAAATTTCTATCTTTTCTGATTCCTAAACCAGTAAACATTGTCTGTTGAATTGCATCTTCTCTAGGTACATAAGCTATCAGAGAACTCTCTTGTAATTTACGAGAAGTAGGATGAAGTAAAGCAAAATAATCACCTAACTCCATTGAACTACCTAAGAAAGTAATAAAAATCAGGGTTTATATATACATACTAGGTTTAAAACATCGTGTTTACTACCAAATGATATTAACATGTTGATTATGCATTTTTCAGAACTGTTTTACCTAAAAAAAGTATTTTGTTGTATGAACACTTACATCAGGCCTGAATAATTATTTACCTATATCAAAAAATAACGTGAATTGTGATAGAATCTCCGACAACAGCAATGCATTTTGAATAATAACAGCTCGAGAACTAATACTATAGTTATTCGAAGTAAGGTGTTCGACAAGTCTAAAAATATTTACACAGTAACATAGACCAGTCGGTCAGCTGCAACAGTTCAAGTTGCCATACCACATTAGCACAGAAAGATGGAATTGTCTATTCAAATTCCATAGTGGCCAATGTAGTAGAAGTATTAGCAGTATTCGGAGAGAATATGGTTCGAAAATTTTATTCAAGAAGTATAATCCAGTGATTGGATTGTGACCAATTCGGTCTCGTGTGCTGGTACGGGTATGAGGGCGGTTGTCACTTCCCGGCTGCCCACACCGTGGAAGGTTGTTTCAGCCAATATAGCTACGTTGGGTCATCACAATAGGCAAGCCCGACCACCACGTCAAGGTAGAAGCTACGGTCGGTCACAGATCAACCGCAAAACAATAGTTTCTGCTTGAACTGTACGAATTATGTCTCAAGATGTTCAGAGCCAATGTTATAGACCCTAGTTTATCATATTATGTGACATGAGTTGTTTTATAGAGATCGTCTTAAATATCTCAGATACTTTATTATGATCAGCGTGGAATTTCAAAAAATTACTATTTAGGGGATCTCAGATTCCACTATTCTGAAACGAATAGTAAGTAAACTAACCTTGTAATCCAATGATCTTTTTACCAGAAATTACTGGTTCCATGAAGAAGTTGTTTTCTTCGTCAGGGTAATAAAAGTAGACAACTACCGATAACGGATATTTCATAGAAGTCTGTACAATTAAAGTAGAAAAAACATTTAATTAAATAACATGAACTTACTAGTATTGACAAATAAGATCCATCAATTAATCAATTACTTACGCTGGTTACCCTTCATGGAGTATAGGTCTCCAACCAGGAATCTCATCGACCTACTCTATCCTGAGCTCCCCTTTCTAATTGTTGCCAAGATCCATACGCGGGTTAAAAGGCTACGTAATGCATATATTTGAAATGATTTCAATGATAAAATATTTTGAAGTACTCACTAAACCAATATTCTGTGACTTAATTAATAATTTTAACTTCATAATGAGTGACATAATACATAAATATCATTGATCAGTACGTGTATGTATTTAAGATAGCAACAGTAAGAAGAAGTTGTGGTGATTTACAAGGTCTACTGTTTTTCGGGAAACTTTTTAGTAGTCTGAATTTAGTTTTGAACATTTGATATTGGAGGCAAAGAAGCTTCATATTGACAAAATCGACTTAATCCGAAGTATCATCAACACTTAAAATTCATATAACACACAAAAAGTAGGATTACATTTCCATTAAATTGAAGTTAATACTAGACTTTTTTCTACCATAGCTTTATACTGAATTCCATTATTGTTTAGAAATAGAAGCCGTCTAGCGATTTTACTCAAAAACATGGGCTTTTGACTTTACTCATAATTAATAAGTCCAAATACTGATTTTGCAAACAACCCTACACGTGTCTTTTATATTTACTATCCAGATTATGGATCTTAAATGAATGATCAGCGTTTTAAAGAGATGTTTAGAACTTTGGATTGATAAATTTGAACAAAGGAAGAACAAAGATTGTAACATAATAACATGAATTAATTTATTTCATGGATTCCTATTTGCAGTTTACGACTTAGAAACAATAATATCATTCATTCATTAAAAACAAAACAAGTACGGATACCTTATATCTTAGAGAGATATTGCATGGAACTGAGTTTGACGTGTAGATATAGAGAATAGTAAGAGACAATAATTGTGGAGGAAACGAAAATGGATCGAATGTGTGCCTACTTACGAATTAAATAAAGAAGTATTGTGGAAGAGAAAAATGAGAAAAGCATAGAAGCAAATTATTCTTTGACATTGAAGATTATGTAGTGTTTAGAAAATATAAACTACCTGGATAAAACTTAAAAGTAAGGAATAGGATACCAGAAGTTATAATTGGGGTCAGGTATATGACACAGTAGTTGTATGTAATCATTATGTTGAAACTTCTCAAGAGTAGACCCTAACATTAGATTTACAATCGAATATAAATATGATAACATATTTCATTTTATAGATCTTGGTACTAAAAGTAATATATAATATAAATCTCCAGTTGCAAAGATTTATTGATCGAACGAAAGATAATGTGGGGCGCACTATACTAAGAATTCCATAGCTTCTATCCAATAAGCTATGAAAAAGCTTTAGTTGGTACTCTATTCAATTGTTCCAAGGATAAAATTAAGGAAAAATTACCTATGGCTGAACACTACCTACGTGCAAACGGTTTTCTACAAAAATGGAACGACTCGAACAAAGGAAATGGAATATGCGATAGTTGAGAAAAACCCAATCTTTATGAAACCTGACTTTGAGAAAGATTAAATAGCTTGACAAATCGACTAGTGGTTAAAATGGACGTATATGGTAGCCAAGTTTGTCTCCATACGAAACGAAATGTCGATTGAAAGTTCATTGTGTACAAAGTTTCACCTTATGTTACTTAAAACCGTTATTCGCTCAACAGTAGAGAAGATGCTTTCAAACTAAAATAATTAACATACACAGAACTTCGAATTTATCAGACTTTGTTGAACCCATTGAAATGAAAAGATTGAAACTAAATTTATAGATCTAAAAAGATGGCTATCAATCTTGTTTTGTCGTAATGACTTTGCTTTTACAAGATAATTTTCCATGACTTTAATAATAATTCCTAATAACTTATTCCTGATGTCGGAGTTTTACTCAGGCAGTTTAAATTTTTTTAAGTACTACATAATTTAATGTGAAATCAGTGACTAGTGATTTCATCCATAAGACGAACTAAAACTGTCACCGTAATTTTTTTTACACCAATCGGTACTTTAAAACTAATCATAAAGGATAATAATTTAATTTTCTAGCTTTAAGTGCCTTCACTTTTACACATATTATCACTTATGGTGAATAATTACGACATTATTTAAGCCACCTATAAACGTGTTCGGTAACTATTTATTAATAATAGATAAAGCTTGGTACAATCGAATATCAATAAATGCTACACATATCCGCTTTAAACAATCTAGAGAAGATTAGCTGCTAGACAAAATGCAAGTTAACTAAATGGTGGAAACATATTTTACCAGACATTAGATTTAGCATACTAAAAACTCACATGATTTCGCGCAGATGCCGAAATTCTTACTGTCCAGTCACTCTCCGTAAAGTCAGAAGATGGTTTAATAAAAGATATCGTGATAACATGATAAATATCTACTATTTGTTGTGTTCCAAAAGTAAGACCATCATGCTCCAACCAGTTGTAGCTACGAAAGAAAGTGAAAAAAGATATGAAAATCAAGTTGTAGTCGCTGAAAATATATCAGCAGTTAACTTCACTACCTTTCAATTAATGTGCTTCAATAACCAAATGCAAAGCCATGAACTATGCTTTAAGTCACACATTTTTTGTTTTGACGTTTAGAGATAAAACTCAAATATTTGAACCTAATTGGAAATAAAGTCCATTAGTCACCTTGACCGATTAACAATCTTCTAAAAGAAATTTAAATGCAGGTAGACTAAATATCACTAGATTTACGAATAGGAAAACATCTTTTCGCTAAATATAAGTCAGTCAGCAACAAGGTAGAACGTGGTACGCACATTTATCAACTCAAGCTGCCATACCACATTAGCACAGAAAGATGGAATTGTCTATTCAAATCCCACACTGGACAATGTAGTAGAAGTATTAGCAGTATTCGGAGAGAATATGGTTCGAAAATTTTATTCAAGAAGTAGAATCCAGTGAAATAAGCTTAAAAACAGAAACATGCAGGTTACGAGGAATTCAGAAGATTGGAATTTAAGAAAAGACAAAGAATGAATTTACTCGCGCTACTGCAAACGATTTTCAGCCACGTCATTCAAGGTCTATAACCATCGGTTACCATTGTCTACATCTACTTACATGACTCAGTCCAGTTGTCAGTGGCTTCATCGATTTGTGCCTTGTTTTGGTCTGGCCGCCCCTAGCCTTCCTTCAGACTTCCCCCTACATCGGACAACATCACTCATCAAAATAAGTCAGTGGTTATTCATAAGTAACAAATGTCAAAACCAACTCAACTGATGAATATTCACTACTTCATTTATCGATCATCCATACTCACCTAGTATCCGTTTCCTAACAACAGCATTACTTACTCAATAGTCCCAGGATATACCAGTAATACTTCGAAGACAACTATGATTGAATACTAGTGACCTACGAATATCCTATATTCTTAATGGTCATGTTTCACATCCATAAAGCAGAACGGAGCGAACTGCTATACAATAAACTCATCATTCAGTTACAAGACGGATATCTCGCCTACGCCATAGGTGACGCAGGTTGACAAAAGCTAGTCGAGTCTTCTGTATCCGTGCTGAGATTTTATCACACACCAGGCTGTCAGAATTGATGAGACTCCAGAGATAAGTGAAACGTTTTACAAGCTCGACTACTTCATTCCCTATCACTAGTTCAGGAGCCAACGCAAACCAAACCTAAAGCAACACTTCTGATTTTAAGGGGGGGGGAATAGCATCTCGAACATACTTGCATTGTTGCTGAAGGTGGTCGGAAGACTCTGCCTTTTGTCAGCCTCTACATCACATAGAAGTGTCATCGGCATATTCTAAATCAACAAGCGCAACTCTCAGTACAAGTTCAACTCCTAAAAAGTCAGACGATGAGTGTCGTATCTAAAAGCACGTCAAAAACAAAGTTTGACAAGAATGGAGAAAGTGGTTTACCCTGGCAAACACCACTCGAGGTAATCGATTCAGATGACAGTTGGCCATAAGCTCTAACCCGACCAGTGGCGTTCGAGTAGAGAGCTTGTTTAAGGCTGATGTACTTCTTTGGTACACCTTTTATTGAGACACTGCCACAGAACTTCACGATCAACTGTCAGATGCCGCCTTCAGGTCCAAGAATACAACAATTATAGGACGCCTAAATGTGTATCTGTGTTCCAGAACCTGTTATAGCGTGAAAATGTGGCCTATACAGCTATGTCCAGGTCTGAAACCAGTCTGGTTTCCAGAGTCTGCTCTTCACGAGCTCTAGTTAGGCGTTGAGGTATTATTGAGGCCAAAATTTTGGAAACGATATTAGTTAAACAGATTCCTCTATGACTGTCACGAAAGCACTTTTGTCTTTTTTACATTTTTTGACCCTGATTGTTTATTTCATGAGTGGATGTTCAACTATACAGTCACATGTCTGCATTCAACAAGAATTTATAGCTAAACTTGGGCAACCAAACGATGTTCATCAAATCATAATTAAGTTTGATTTGTAACCCATAATATGATTCATTCTGATGGCTGAAATGCAAGTACGCAAAACAACTGTTGTTACATATTCATGAGGTGTTAGTGAAGTAGAATCCTATGGTGAGACAACTAATACTAATGTTTCAGTCTTACGCAAGGCGGACAAATATATCAATACTCGAAAACCATCATACTGCTGTAACCCTCACCATTCATTTTACAGATCTATTGTTTTAGCATTCTTTGAAGGTAATTCATACAACCTAACACCTACAATGGACTTATTTTAACCTGATACTTTGGAAGAACCATTTTACAAATAGAGTGATGATAAGTACTTCACCTTCTCTAGATTCTTGGCACAATGCTAACTTGCTGTTCATCTGAAATCAGATTAAACAGATATCGGCAATCTGGCAAGCAATTTAGGATTCTTTAATTTTATTTCTAATGCTGTACAAAAATACCAAACTACCAGATATCTTCAGAAATATGATATAAAATTTTGATGATTAAGATATGAAAATTCTATAAGTAAAATTAAAAAGACAAACATAATAAAAGCTTACCTTAAAACTCCATCAAACTGATCACATGAGTGACGGTAGGAAAATATTTTTGGATCTTGAACTGTCCACATAACTCCAAACAAAAGAGGTCTAGGGCTTCTATGCTTCATACCAAAATAAATTCCAGGCCGATAACTTCCCCAAAACAAATTGTGAGACCGTTCATTCAATGAGGCATCCGGTATAGCTTTCGGTAGATCAAGAGGAGTAATAACTTGTTTCCTCTGATACCAAACCATCAGTGGACGGGATGCAAGCATCATCAAAAAACTTAAGATCGATATGCATAAAGCGGATAGAATAAACCACTTTGGGAATTTATTTACAATAGGAAAATCTGCCAGAAACGACCGTTCATGGCTAGTACGGTTTCTGAGTTTTGAGTGACGTAAACCATCTGACAAGTGTGGTTTGTGGTTTACTTCACGTTTAGGATGCTCAGAGATAGGTTCATCATTTCTCAAACTTTGCTTACGTTTTCTTGGACCTGCTTCAATGAACTTACTCTTCGGCATTTATACTGTGATATACAAAATATCCAGACCTAAAAGTAATAAATATCTTAGTGATGAAGTTATGAAAACTAGGATTTTATTTTCGTAATGCATGGATAAATTCAAACTGGAGCAGATTTTTGACTCGATTAATGAGGAATTGTTTAGGTGGATAACAAACAAAAGCGCACTAGAATGAGTAAACCAAATATAATGATGGGACCAACAGGATGTGTAATTGCATTTTTAGCAAATTTCTTCGATGATACTACGATCTCACAAAAGTTACAAGTTTAAAAGGTAAGTACAAAAACCCTATTATTCATAAGCATAGCCCTGACCAAGCGAAAACCCAATTAACTGTATGATTTAGTTGATCTGAGTGTAACAGACCCAATACAGCAAATTTTTCTATTTACAGCTCAAACTGGTGGAAATCCCCGATAAGTAAGCATATTATTTCGAAAGATTCAAATACACAAGTTAAAAAAGATGGCATTCGAGCCGTCAAGTTCTGCATTAACGTTTAGTACCAAGACAGCTAGTGACTAAGAAATGTGCACTATCATGGAATAAATGCTGTTTTTAAACGGCTAACACCAACCACCTAACTACTGACATCAAGCAGATGAGATATATTTCTTGTATAAACTAATTTTTTAGTCATAATCGAAGAAAACCTTAGTACCTGTCCTCATCAAACTACTAAAATCAACATCTTTTTTAGATAACCATGATGACCAAACTTTTCACTTACAACGAGAAATTGTGACTGACACCACAGAACTATTGATACTTTAGGAAAGTATGATTAAACACGAAGTATCCCGCCTACTGAGGTTAATCGCTTCGGTCAGACAGACAACAACAACGTAGAACATGATTGAGTAGTAGTAACCTAGGAACATTCTTTATTCTTAGTGGTCATGTTTCACATCCATAAAGCAGAACGGAGCGAACTGCTATACAGTAAACTCTTCATTCAGTTACCAGAAGGATATTTCGCCTACGCCATAGGTGACGCAGGTTGAGATTTTATCACACACCAGGCTTTCAGGATTGGTGAGACTCCCAAGATAAGTGAAATGGTCAACACGCCTAACTACTTCACTCCCTATCGCTAGTTCAGGTGGCAGGTCAACCGATTAGAAAAATCCATGTTTCCTGCGGAAAGTGGTGAATATCGAAAATATTTCGGAGGAATGTGGAATACGTATAGTAAATCTAGGTGGAATCTAAACTGTTTGGTGTAATTTCAGGCATTCACTCAAGATTGTATTCGGAGATACTTTGACGCAAGTGATATATTTAAGTGAAAGACCACACTATTAAACCATGCCTAACCAAGCCACAAAAAAGGGAAATACGGGGGAACACGAGGGTGGCTTTCTTCAGAAAATGATAGCCATAAAGACAAGATGCCTGATAATGTCAATTAGCCAGTTTTCAGGAAATAATGCGATCCCCTGTTTAAAGGTGAGTTCCGAATGCCGCTGAAAGGTCTACTTTTCACTATGCAGTGCAGCTTTACTTGGATTTCTGTACAGAATATCCCCTGTATATTTACCTCAAGTTCATTATTTCCCTAGAATGTGACAGCGGCTAGGGCCCAGAAGCTGCATTTAACTCAAATTACAATACATACAAATCAATAAATAATTACCAAACTGACTATAATAAGCTCAGTCGAACGGCTGAACTACAACCCACTGAACATTAAAAAACACCAGGAACCGTACCGAAGTGAGAAGCCAGCGCAGCGAAAACAACTGCTGAATACTCGCGCAAATATATTAAGTGGTCAGCTTAGTGACATAATGTAAATTGAAACTAGCGGCAGAGTTAGAGAATTATACCATAGTTGCTCAAAACTCTAAAGGCATTTAACAGTATTTTAAAAATAATAAATCAACAACAAATACATGAAAATAAATACGCGAAAAGACCTTTAGTCTCTTGACTTCAGGTTACTGCTACAAGTTTCTCAACAGTCTATTCTATGGATTATTCATCTATGGTTCCAATGGTAATAATAATTTCAGCTATTTTACAGCATGTACGGCTAACCTGTGACTTCTACGCATTATAAAGAAGAACAGAACTCACTAATTTTACATTTGTTCATTGCTATTTATATATATATATATATATATATATACAGCAAAATATTTCTTTATCTTACGATAAATGTGACAGGTGTATGTCTCTTTCCATTAGAAATTCTCGCAAATAAGCATTGACCACTTTTCAGTCACTTCCAGGACCTTGAATATTTTTGAAGTCATAAGTTTTCTTTGTATGCTTTTTTATATGTGAGCATTGTACATTAGATGAGATAATGTGAGTCTGTTCCTTGTTATAATGACGAATATATTCATACATTTTTACATATCGTGATATGACATTCTGCTTCACATATTTTCTCCATGTATTTATGTATATTTTACTCTTGTTATGCCGGAGTACGAACCTAAGCTTCTTAAGATAAGGAATTCTGGTTCCCACGAACTTTCAACTCATACCGTTTTGGATCGACAACGTGTGAGCCCGATTCTACTCCAAGTTGGGTAACCTTCACGGACACGGTGAGGTAGTTCCACGTGTGCTGAAGTCCCTGACCAACGAGCTTTCAACGAAGGCCTTTTCCGACGGCTCATTTTGTCTAAAGTTCCCTAAGAGGTGCGAGATGCACTGGTCTCACTTCAAAATAATGCCAAAGACGAACTAGCTACATCAGTTAATCACATTCTGGAGGTCACCAGAACTCTCGTTTCGGAGGTTTGCGCCCTTTAACAAACGCTGCCACTGACACGAAGAGACAATACGGACATCTGTAGTGCAATAAATCTTCAGCAAAATTGCGTACGATCAAAAACCGTCTCGAAGAAGACCCGTTTTTAGACCACAAGAAGCAGACAACCAGAATTGATATTGGTACTATAATACTCATGGGGGTTTCTTCGACAATTGGACATACCTGAGAAGACAGTCAACATCATACGGAATTCCTTGACTGAATAAACTGCGAAATTGTACAAGTAGGACAGAACATAGGATCGTTCCAAGTAATGATCGGGGTAGGCAAAGTTGCATAATCTCACCTTTCCTCTTCCTCCTGGTGGTTGACCGGACTACAAAAACGCCAACATCTAAAGAGAAGCACAGGATTCAGTGGACAACCAGAATGGATGTTTTAGATTTAGCACGTAATCTAGTACTTCTATACCACATGTAACATCAAACGCAAGAGAGGACAACCAGTGTATCAGCAGCTTCTGCAGAAGTGAGTTTCAGAGTATACAAAAGCAAATGCAAGATTCTTCTATGCGACACAACATGCACTATCTGATTCACACTTGACAGAGAAGCATAGGGGAAGTAGAAACCGTGACATATTTGGACAGCATAATTTACGAGCAAGGTGGATCTGCTGCAGGTCTGAAGGCACAGATTGGGGAAGTAGATCGCAACAATTGTAAAATCTAAGAACGTATGAAACTCAAAAAAGTGATCGGCAAACATCAAAGTCGCAATTTTCAATACAAATAATAAAACATTTCTATTGCATCGGACAGGAAACTTGGAGAACTGCATAAGCCGGTATCCATTAGACACAAATGTTAATTACCAGCTTTCAACGCAAAATACTTCGCATTCGTTGGCCAGACATCGTCAGCTGCAATATACTGTAAGAGAGAACACACTAGACTCCAGCAGAGGGATAAATTAGGAAAAAACGCTTTAGGTAGACAAGACACAAATTGACGAAAGCACCCAACTATATCACATAACTGGTCCACACTTAGAACCCTGGAATCCAAAAGGGAAGCGGAAGAATAAAGAACAAATTACGCCAAAAATCGGAGACCTAAAGGAAAAGAATGAACAACAGTTGTACGGAACTAGAAAGGAAGGCCCAGGAATGAGTAGGCTGCATGATGCTGATCGGCGGCCCTGGCTCCATTAGGACCAACAGACATAGTTATGTATGTAAGCAACCAAAACACTCTAGGCAAACTTCCGAAATTTTCAGGAAGCCTAACGGTTTCCGTAGCCCAAATCTTCCGTCGCAAACATTACGAGAAACCCTACAGCCAGTACGCGGTAAGCGAAACTGTTGCCAGTGGAAAAAGCCGTAACTTCAACATCTCTGACGTGAAGACGAATGTCCAGTGACTTAGAGAGGGAGAAAGTTCAAAAAATAGCACAGATGATCTAGTACTCAACCTGCAGTCAGCAAATGGAAAACCGATCCCTACATTTGGAAAAATGTACGTTTGCCTTAAAGTGGGTTTACACAAACCCTTTTAACCGGATCTCCGCTGCGACAGGCATCTCACTGCCCATCATCGGTGTAGACATCGTTCAACCTCATGACATACTAACTGACCCAAACAAACAAAGGCAGTATAAGGTAACACTAAATTATTGTTTTCTGATGGTAGGTTAGGCTCAGTCACTGTTAAACACATGATCAACCCAACATTTCAACCTATACTAGACAGATACCCAAAACATAATCAAACGTGACTGCATTTATCGACTTTAACCAGCAGTATTGCACAGGAAGTCACGACTAAAGGACCACCTGTATTCTCAACGTCCAACGACTAGCCTCTAGGAAACTAAGGCTTGTCAAGAGCTGAATTTGATCACATGATAGATTTAGGGTTAATCGAGCCATCAGAGAACCCATGGACATCCCTCTTTCTATATATTCCTAAAAAGAATAGGAATAGTTGACATTCAACTGAAGTCTGGTCTCATTACTACACCAGATCGCTAAGAGTCAATTCAGGCTAGAGCTGGAATATGTGAGACATCATCCACTTCATCCTTGTAACCCATCACCTGGAAACAGATCATAGTTTTCAAGAAATATACTTAGATAAGGATTATTACTGGTGGTCAATGCCTCGGATATTATCATAAGTAATGACTGACAAAGAGTACTGATAACTTCATGGGTGTGATATGGGTAAATGTCAAGAAACAGTTGTTCAACTGCGCATTTTGCTGGTGACAGGGGTTTAGGGGGTACATGTTAGATGAGGTACTGAAGTTTCTTGAAAGGGGTGTTAGCTTGAAGGAAATTTCCATCAGTGAGAAAATATTAGGACATCTTTTAAGGGTGCCGTTCTTACACTCAATATGTGAGAGTAAGACATTCTATCGACCGTACATATTGGAAGTAATTGGGCATTTACACTAAATAAAAGTCTACTAACAGAAATTGCGGGCTCCAAGTGTTCACTCAAAAAAATACCTTTATGGTTGCTCAATTTTAGAAGTTACTGTCAAAAACATATGTAGCCAGTGTTTCTATTTTCCATTTTACTCACTACTTGTTCACCAATTAGTGTACGCAGACGACAAACACAAGATCGGAAACGAGAAGATTAACCAGAAGTGGACAAATGAGCTCCAAAACGCCGAAGTTTGGTCGAAGCAAACAAGAAACTAGGATTCATATCAGCCAGATTTTAGTGGCTAGAAGTCACTTGTATACTGTTACTAACTGTTTCATTCTCACCTTGAGTGCCTTACGAACTGCCACCCACAAATTTCGCTGCTGCTCCCATACTCCGCATTCTCACTTATTCAGCTACCGAGAGAGCAGATCTGTAATTTAACTGTTATCCATATCCCCATATCATATTGATCTCATTATTCGACTGTACAAGGCGAACATTATGTATACACATACAAGACGTATTTCACAGCACTGGTTACTTCCGATAATTTTTAATTGCAAAATAATAACACACAACCTGCCAAAAGTTTAAGCAACGTCCTTGATCTGTTCTGTGTGAATTTTATGTATCCCACATTGTTCCTATAATTATTTTGGCAATAATTTTATTATCATACTGATAGTGAAAATTTCTTGGTTTGCCACAGATAATTGAATGTTCGTGTGTTCTAAGGGATGACGCCTGAGTCCCTTTGGTTTGCATGGTGTAAAATAAACGATAAGAACAATTCCGAAACTCTTCTTACTTAATAGTATTACAAATGGTAGATATCCGCGAAAAAAATTTCTGCACTGACTTGTTGGAACATTTCATCGTTGCAGGGGGTTTGAGGTATTCCGTTTATAATATTCTTCGCCCAGTTTTAACCAGAATCGCTGGAATATGCGTATCCTGTGATTACTGACCCAATAAAACCATTTTCAGTGTTCAGAAAGTTATTGCTATCTTTATTTTGAAAACCAGATTTTTGCCTTTATTCTCTCTCTCAGAGAAACGCACATTCGAAACAATGGTTAATAATAGAGACCGCCATTGTGAATATTCCAAACTGCACATGTGATGAGGCGTATTGAGAACTAATAGTTTACAACTTGCCAATTAATATCCCGAAGAAGTGATTAAAAATTCCTATAGTCAAGGGTTTTTCTCCGAAGTTATAGAATGACATACTAATTAGGTCATGAGAACCCTAATATTCGCTGAAGAACACTTTGTTCCCTGACCAACACCTCAAACTTGAATAACTGATTTTTTGCTTCCTCTGTCCATTCTTCTAACGGATACTGGAAGATATTATAGTTTGGATCTGATTATAACACAAACCTAAATGACCGATGGAAAGTCCAAATGTGTTACTCATATTTTTACTGTCAGGAGCGTCAGTCGAACTGTTAACTAGTCACGCTAGAAGAGCAGATCTTCTTGCTCAGATCCGAATATGATACCTAGGATACTTACGACGCAAGCGCTTCCATTTCAATTGGCGGGTTTTTCGTACTGAAGGTCGTACTGACGCTGTAATCATGGAAAGACCTTTGTTATCCCCATTTAGTCCTAATATGCCATATTCTGCTAAAGAAAGATGGGTTTGCATTTATCCTGCATATTTAAACAATCGTCGTACAAGGGCTCAAGGAAGAAAATTGTCTGTGGAGTGCTGTGTTGATAATCCAAAGCATTCTGAAGTAACAATGATTTTGGGGAAACTCTCTCTCGACTATCTCTTGGAAACTAAGGTTACTCGCCTGTTTTTCACGTTTTATAGTTTTTTCAGGTTCATCCTAGAGAAAGGGATGCTTTTGAACCTATGAACAAATGGCGTGTCCGCGTCCATTTAAAAAATGATGACGGGAGTCCTGTTAATGAACAGTAATTAGAATCCTTTTACCAGACCCCCAGATTTCCTAATCGTCAGTCTCTTCTCACTTATTTAGGGAAAGCTTTACCCGTGGTGCGGTCAAGAAGACCAGCTACGTCCAGTACAGGTACTACGGAACAAAATTTTCAAGGAAAGAAAAACAAGCGGAAAAGGAAATAATTATACTGAATTCAAAGCTGTACATAACCTGCCACCGTTTTCTTACAACATACGTATATTATTCTGAGTGATCCTCTCCTTACTCATGGTTATTTTTCATTTGATACTTTACTTTATAAATACAAAACATTGGTTGGTCGCTGATTTGTTGCACTATTCATCTTTTTCGTAGGTATCTATTCATCAAGACTATCTGACTCAATATAAGAAGTAGTTAGTCTCGTTTCTGTCGTGCTGTTTGTACAATGTAGGGCTTTATTAATCCATGTAGTTATCTTAATTTGGCTTGTTCGTTCTACAATTAGCTGTCCAGCATATATAAATAGTGTCTGCAGTATATTCTTTCCAGTCCTATTTTTATGGTGGAGTGTTGCATTTAATGTTTAAAAAGTCACTTCCCAAGTGTTCCTACCATCCGTACGTATTTTCACTTCACTGGTGGGAATGTTCAACTTCCAACCACTAAACTGCGGGTTCGATCACACTTTACTCGATTAGTCCCACTAGTTCAAAGCCAGAAACATCTGTATCGTAAAAAATGACATCGATTTTTTGTGAGATTACGCTCTTTAAGAACTACTGTGAACTTCAGGTGTTTTAGTTGATATTTTACGTCAGTAAGTTCATTTTCTTATATGGGATTTTGGTAGATGCTTATTCACTTTCGTACTTGGGTCTGAATCGATTTCTCATTCGAATTGCTCCAATAATGTACATTGGGTTCGGTCTGGATGCGAATGTTAATTCTTTAAGTCGTAGTTTGTTCAGCAGCATCAAACCATTTCATACGGACGTTTTCGTCATTGGGGTATCAGTACATTAGAAGTTTATCCGTTGTTTCAGTGCATGGCTTTGTGAACTTTTTATGTATATTTTCTTAGCCATATTTTAAAAATGGCTAGTTAGCCAGGTGGTTAGAACATATCTTGTCAGTGTGCCTGTCTGATACTACAAACGTACGGTCCTTATCATGCGATACACTAGTAAAGGGGTTTCAAAGAAAATTAGTATGTAAATATCCTTCTTCAACAAACGTCACTAAGGCTCAACATAATTGTCGAAGGAAAATTCTACGGATTTTCATGGTTGATGCTTGTCAATAACAATTGCTATAAGTAACTCATCGCTTTTGTTCCTGATATCTGCTTTTCGCAGCTGACGAGTGTAGAAAAAACAATTGGTTTAATTGATGGAATGTTTTTCTGTTTTATACAATTAGCGTAACGTTGACCTAAGAGTTTATAGTGCGTTTCTATCCCATCGGTACCTCGAAATACTTCCAGTTAAGATTTATAATCGGTGTTACGTAATTCTATTCCGTTATTGTTCAGTTAACAGTGATTGTCCATAAGTTCGATTGTACGAAACTATTGTTCTCTATCGATGGTTATAAACTAATTTTTTGTTTACGTGCATTGTTACCGTAAAATCGCCATTTATAATCTGTAGGTTAGTGAGGGTTGAACCTTGGCAAATGACATCCTATCTAACTATAACAGTTAGTTTATTTACGTACAATTGTAATTTTTCGGTATCAGTAAGTTTGTGCCGATATTGAAAGTTCCAGGTCAAATACTAGGATAATGAATGTAGTTACAGGATTTTGTGGAAACGTATTCTATGATTGAGAAATCCTTCTTAATAGAAGCTAGATTCGAGGACGTTGATCTGTCAAACAAGATTTCTGCCATTCTTCCCCTAATCTTAAACTAAGATGCCTTAGTCTAGGCCCTGTTTCTACCATTAGTGTAAATAGTGACTTAGAGGTAGTCATTGATTAGTCTCAAGCTGATAAGAGACATTACATATAAGCAACAGATTGTTGTGTTGATTTTGATTAGAACTCTAAAACCCATTTGCTATCTCGATCTCTAAACAAATATAATTACAAGGATAGTTTTTGATATTTAACGCCTCAGGTTGTAGGGCTCCCAATCGCCGTGGTACATCTGGGAGTGAGGAAAGTTCTTCCGAAGTGCTCTCAAATAGCCAGACGTATAGATTCACTGTCTTCTCATGGCATGGGTGTTGTTTACGAAGTTTAGAGCACAGACAGCGTTTGTTTGGCGCATAAGTCGGGTTGGTGGGTACGGAAGGTTCTCCTAGGGGAGTTGGAAAACCCTGACACCGAACTGGTGTTGCACATAGGCTCTGGGATTCTGAGGGAGTAAATGGCGTATGAACCCACTGTTGTTCACCGGCTACCATGAGACTGCATCTCTGAACGTTGCCCCTCTGCCTTGCAGATCAAACCTCTGGGCCAAGGGTTCGGGAAGTGACCCTCTTAGAAGACTGGTTGCTTCCGTTAAAGCATCCGAGTAGTATCCTAGCCGTCACAGATGTGGTGTGTGCAAGGTATCACCAGTTAAATGACGATTGGTATCGAACGTGTTCTTAGGCTTCGTAATTAGCTCGTCCAGACAATCATCACTGAATAGCGTCTGACGGTTCATAAATCAGAAGGTGAACTCGAAGTGTTGAATACGTTTATTTTGGCACACCACAATTGTATCAGCAGACTACAAGCACTCAAAAATAAAATCGTCGTGCGAGCGCGGAAAAGCAAGTGAGCGAAATGGAGAAGGCTTCGTGAGCCAACTCCCAGAGATAAAGCATGACTAAGAATTCATAGTCAGACAAAAGTAAAACAGACATAACTGGCGAGAGAGGCATGAATATGCGCGTAGGTGTAAGCTCATACAAACCAGACAATAATAAAAACCAATGGTACACATAAGTTGTTGCTATACAAATGGCTCGGTTAAATAATCGAAAGACTTAGCCAAGTTAAATGTAAGCGAACTCAAATATAAGTGGAGGCACTACAGATTCATTGGTTTGTGGTGTATATATGTATTGGTGTCTCTTTGTACCATTGCTTATACGTTTAAGTAAAACAGATAGTTGAAAGAGCTGTTTTCTTTTCATCGGTACCTGAACTAGTTGTGAGAACATTTGCTTAGTGCGCAATACCACTTTCAACGTTTTAATGTGTAGTCGTCTGCCTTTTATTAAGAAATATTTTATCGGTAGTGTTCTTAAATTGTCCTGTTTTCAATTAATTGCCAGTTATCACCACAAGTCCTTAGCGGATATATATGTTAAATAACAGATAAATCTGAAGGAAATCAACCACTCAACATTTAACTCGTTTTTGCAAAACCAAACAGGTCCAAGTTTTATTTGTAGATGCATATACTAAATTCCTACTGATCACCAGGTTTGGATATGGCAACCTGATACTGTAGACATATCTCTTGATATAAAGCAAAGAGTTCTCCCAATGACGTTTTATTGAAAGGTATACCGAAGAAAAACACCCATCTACTGAAGGTCCTTTAGTAGAACATAATTGGTCAAGGTTTGTAGGGAACCGTAATTTGAACTGGCTACATCGAGGGGAATCAGAGCTACTCATTCCCCTATTCGTCATTTAACCTATTCAGAAGAACATTTCTTGAAATGAATCTTACGTAATCAGGTTTTTCAAGGGTTGATTTTCTACTATAAAACAGCGTTTTAGTGTATATGTGTATCGCAGATTCCCTTTGTAAAAATGTTCGGAAAATGGATTCTTCTGGATGTCCTGACCAACTGTCAAAGTGTAACAGCAACGTTTCTCTATTTCTCGATGAAAAATGTTACGTCAAGGTTCGTCCTCACTAATACCTAATCTAATCATTCACCTCCAGTTTGTGTATAATTTTCTAAAATCAAAAGTCAGTCGTATATTTAAGTGGGATCCAATCATGTTTGGTCATTGTGATTCGCTTAAGTCGGATTTGAACAAGTTAGTACGATTTTCTTTTGCATACCCTTTCATTTGAAATTTGATTTTCTGCGGGTCGGTTGTGAGTGGAGGGAAAAAGTAATAATTTCTTACATTGATTATTGTATAGTGTAACTCGGTAAAAGTATTAGACGAAACTAGAAAAATCTGACATGAAAATACCAATGTGTCTATTTCTTGTTTTAAATTTAGCGCATAATTTTTCACAGTTGAATAATAAACTGCAATAAGCACGTTTTTCTGATTGGACATTGGATAATTCAACTAGCTGATTGATTTTAGTTTAACATTTCAATGTTCTTGTTTTATCAGCTGAATCAGTGAAAATGTTGTGCGGTTTAAAGTTGATAAACATATATATATATATTGGCCAATAGAATGTCTGCATATTGTTGTTCTCTAATTAAGTTTATAAACATTAACAAATAGTACGATTTCATTCCGACTATACCTAACAGACTGTAAAACATTTATGGATTATATAATAAACATTACTTAATGATGCCAAAATTAGCTAACCAAGTAGATATGTAAGTGATTATTGTCGAACTATAACATCCTTTTTGCTTGGTATTAAATTAGCCTACTAATCCACTTGATTTATTGGATATATAAAATTGCTTATGAAAAGAAATTCATTAAAACTTGTTTCTGTTTGACTGTTAGGATTTACATTAAAATTAGTAGAATAATGTTGAAGTAGAGATTGTTATTCACCTACATTGAAACAAGCTAAAATTGTAGTTTTTTTTATTTCACATGAGTGAATTACCAACTCTAATTGATTTAAGATCTATATATATTTTTATGTAGGAAGAGCTTTCAAATATTTGAAGGGTGTGTACATGAACAGAGTACACAGACTGTAACAAGTAAACCTATTGAACTAGAAGTTTACTAGACATTATGTAATGATTTTTAATATTTTATTTGCGATATAGTCGAGGAAGTGGTCAAAGATATATTCTTTAAAACAGCATGTTAAAGAGACTGTCAGTTACCACCACTGTTTCGTTTATTAAGTAAGTTTAATTTCATGGAAGATATTACTTAAATTAACACTGAAGATATATTTTATGCGATTGTTTAGCATTCTTAAAACTAAAGATAAAGAATGTATTCATTGATTTATGTTCAGTGTTATTTTAACATTTGATATTAATCTCACTCAAAGTCACATGTTTACGTGTTCTCAAATTCATTATTTTTTCTTTATAAATGAAAAAAACATATTAGTAAATTCCATTTCGTTTCTCTTGTATGATATATAAAATTTAGCTAAGATTGTAACTATTTTGGTGGAATTATTAATTTTCAATTTTTATGTGTACAGTGATAAGCGAGAAAGGCATCTATGTAGTAGTTAACTGTATTTAATTTGTTGTAATGCCACTTTAAAAGAGACACACTTAGGTTGATATAGTGAATTAGGTCAATAAACATTCTAAAGTTCTAAAAATTGCATACTTTCCATTATATCGCCTTTTTCTTTATTGACATGTTACTATTCTAAATAGACAGGGTTAAATATATTTTACTGTCAGCAATCAAGAAAAATGATTCGATTTGTAATAGTTTATATTATCACGTATTTGATATTTGACTTAATTTTAATCAGTCTTAGTAGACATATGCGCATCCTTTGTGGATTGCTTCAATATAACGATTATGACACAAAGCTTTATAAAACAAATGAAATGTGGTTAACAGAGAAATCCGAGACGCCATTTTCATGTCATTTGTGACTCGTCAGCTAGATGAAACTGCATCCCATAGTGAACGTCAGCTATGGGATGCAGGTACGTCTAGCTAATCAATCGCAGATAGTATGAAACACGTATCCTAGATTCCGTTGCTAATCACACTCCATCTGTTATATGAAAAAAGCGATGATTTTTCGTACAACATTTAGTATCGAGTTACTATGGGATAACGAACTAAAAATTGTGATAAATCTTTGTTCTGTTTTATTTCTCTTGAAGTTGCTACATACCATTGTTGGTAAGAGCTAATAATAAAATCCTTAAAAGTTAGTGGAAGAATCGAGATATGAGTGTTAAGAACAAAGAGGAATAGTTACAGAAACAACATTAATCCAAAAATAGAAATTTTTTCATTGAATCTCATTGCTGCAAATGGAAAGTTCACCAGTTTTTGAAGTTCTCTTGTGCTTCCATCGAGAGTTTTCTCAAGAAACATGTCTTAGGTTTGTAGATTATGTTGGCTTCACTCTGGAATCGAGGGAAAATAAAAGGAGTGATTGGTTTAAGATTCTCTTTTAAAAATGTAGAACCTAATGGCCAAATCACTTCATATATATATTTTTCGTAATGTATAAAATATTTTTTCTCATTCTGCTATACTTAATAAATAACATTAAAAGTAAAAGAAACGATGTTTCTAACGATTTACTAGATTCATTTCTACCAATTTAGTAAATATTCTGTAGAAATTCGAATGTTGAACATTGTACTGATGTAACTGTTAACACCCCGTGAATTTTTTGCCGAATTATGAATAACTGTAATTATTAGCTTGTTTCAAATCCTTATTGTCAAAACACCTTTGATCTGCTTACATGATAAGTGTATCACACCTTCCTAACTCTTTGTTACCTAACAAACATTGCTTAACAGCTAACATTTCAAATTGTTCTGTCAGTTATTTTTCGAAATTACTCTTGAGAGATGATCATTCATCCACCTAAAAGGGTGATAATAAATATTTGATTACTTCATAATGTTGTTAAATTGAAGTTTCACAAAACGAACCGAATCTAGCTAGATAACTATTGTAAACCAGGAAGTTCTTGATCGCTGTTTTGTCGTAATAAGAGACTCGTAAGCTTTTTACGTTTAAACAATAACAGTTTAACTGAATATTACTTACAATTAAATTGTGCTATGGTTGGTGTTCGTAGTTTAATGAAGCAGAGTCAGCCTATTGATAAACATTTAAATGAAATACTTTAAAAGCGAAGCAACAATTCCAGCTAGTAGACGTTTCCAAATAATACTGATTTCATCTTTAGTAAATGAAGAAAAAAACGTTCTAATTAATTATTTTACTAACTTAGGCTACCATTTTACCTTACATGATAATATTACTATTTACTAGAATTTAGATTCAGCTGAAACATAATATTAAACACATTACGAAAAAACTAAAATGTCAAGGTTTATTTCTGTATCCTCTTTTTAACTTTTAGGAGGCATGCGCATATAAGTAACAGAATCAGACCAGTAGCATTAAGCCGTATCACATAAACAAGCTATTTTAACTTCAAATACATGAACAAGTACTTTGTATACCAGTAATGAAGTTTACTATTGATGAATAATAAGCCTTCTTACAATGTTGAAAAAATTATCTCACTATGTTGATACATTATGTTCAATGCATTTTAGGCAGACGATACATTTAAGTCATAATTCATATGAAATAACCTTTAGCATGTGAAAACATGATAGCATTGTAATTTATCACATACTTAAATGTTAACACTTAAAAAAAATCAATTAATTTCAAACTTGTTTTAAAATTGCCACTAAATTTCGAGCTTGTTTATTATGTGTTGTAACACAAAGTTAACATTTCAGTTTAGTTGTATGAATTTAACTGTCTCGTCTAAACAATAAAGAGACAAATTTTTGAGGTGATAAAATGGTTTTAATGAACAAAGTGTTTTGAATTTTTCTGATTAATGTACTTGAAATACAGTGACCATTTCTTGTGTAAGAACATTCAGTAGTTAAATTTTTGCATTGCCAATGAATGTAAATCATTCAGTATGGTGAGTAATTTCACTATGTACATTTGTCCATCAAAAAATAAAGTTTTTATTTGAATACATCGTCTTTAAACATTTTGTCATGTATTATACTGACTACTTAGTTAAAGTTAAATTAAGGCAAGTGTCATAAGCTAAATATCTTAACTGTACTGTACATAACTTAAGATATAAACGCCAAATAGTACTGTTTCCAAAAAAAAACTCTAAGAATTTCAGGTTTTATAGGGTCATTATTCTATTGAACGCAAAACACATCTTCAGACAATGAAATTTTCTATTTTGTTTTAGAAAATGACTTATAATATGTATTCTAAAAAGTTCAATGAACGTGATATATGTTTCGTTTATCAATACTGATAACCCCATGTTTTTAAATTAAGAAACTTAATTGACATCAAGGAGTTAGCGCTTGAATTGTGATCATTTAAACTTCTTGTGGTGGTTTTATGAGAAATTTTTATTTTAGAAGTTACCAAAGTATTTAGATATAATTAACAAAAGTAATGATAAGAAAATATTAGGAATCAAAATTGCGAAAGTACACGTGAAGATAGTAGTTACCTCTGATCAGAACTGAGTATGATTAGTATTGTGATCCAAATGCAGAGAGACAGTATAGGTCGGAAAATTTATTAAAAGAGATTTTCATACTTATGAGTTTGTTTAGAAAATGTTGGTAGCTGTTATTTCTCTTACTTTTAGTAAACGTGAGAAATACAAACCTTCTTAGCTTCAAATTTGGTGTTCATACGATGAGGAATGGCTAAGATAATATGGATATCGTATTCAATGTATTCATTAAATGGGATAAAACTGAACTTTTTGCATAGAACCAATTAGATCCATTAAGAAGATTGAATAGTAGTAAGCAGGATTACTGTATACTTGTTGTTCACCCTCTCTGTATAGCTGTTCACATATAGAAAGTTAACTATTTGAGTATGCTTGAAAAATTTACAATGGAAGTTTTAATGATTTTTTTTTTGTTGAAGAACAGTAACATACTCTTTTTCAAATTGAATACACCATTATTACTTGTAACAATATGAGAAAGAAAACTTTACCAAATAATTACTTTATCGATTTTATCATTTATATTTCATTGAAGATTAAAATAAATTTTTTTCATATTCACTCTATTAACAACAAACATTGACTTGTTTATTCTTCATCATGGCTATATTGATATATTTCAATGCGATAAAGCCAAATTTGAGTCAAGTTTGAAGTTAAAATTATCATTGTTGTTAAACAAACTAATCAACATTTCTTCTTTAATCAATGCTCTAATCGTATAAAACGATGTTTTTACTTTTCAGGTATAAAGTTCATCAAATCAATATACCTAAAAGTGGTCGATGCAATGAGCTTAAAAAGCTTTTTACACTAGCATTACCTACAGTGAGTTCGTAAATTCTTTTCCTTTGATAGAGACTATTTCATATACCGAAAAAAAATCAATACAATGAACGAAGTTTAATTATAACACTTATATTCAAATCATTGAATTAATCACACAAATACTTAGAAACTAGGCAGGTCGTATAGGTCGAAATGGAGTTCAAATTCATGCATAGATTTATAAATGTATGAACAGACATCACGTTTTATGCTGATGAATACTTATATCACGATAAATCAGGTAGACTTAGAAACAGTATCCGTGAAAATGAAAACCAGTTGAAATTATTTTTATGAAAATGACTAAGTATTGTGGTGGTGTTTCGTCCTCTGAGCTGGATGTTTTGGTTGTGGAGCTTTCATTGTTCTTCTGAACAACATCATCAGCACAAACTTCAGATAGAAGTAAAGTATTCGAATTTCTCCACGTTTGACCTGTAGCTTGTTCTGCTAACCTAGATCTTGATTGGTTGCTGTTGACCTTAAACCTGTCGTTGTTTGCACCTTTGTTTGATTGTATCTCCCTGTTGATCTGTTTCTTGATCTTATGTCACCTATGATTTTTCTGATTGGTTGATAAATTGGGTCAGTGTCGATGTGTTTGTTGATTGCTGATTGACCTGAGCTCCAAGCTTCTAAAAATTCCCTAGTGTTCTTTGTCCTCCCCTATCCAGTATTTCCACATTGTCCCAATCGAATGAATGTCCATAATTGTCGGTGTGTATTGATATAAGCTAAGAATCGTCGTGGCGTTTGACTGCTAATTGGTGTTGACGTAAACGAATCTGAAGAGGCCGTCCACTTTGTCCTATGTAGTGTTTTTCACAGTCTGAGCAATTCATTTTGTAGATGATATTTGGTTTTTCTTTTGTCATTTTGTCCTTTGGTCTACATAGGATTGACTGAAGTGATTCTGTTGGCTTGTGTGCCACTACCTACTATAGTAGTACTATAGTATATAGTCAAAAGAAAATTTGAAGCCTATCCGATTGCATTAAACTCTTCAAACCAGGCTTCTTGGTACCTTCCTAATTGGATACATGTTTAATATATGTGGTTACATATCAATTCCCCACCAGTAGTTATAATTTATAATCAGTCATTCAATCACTATGGTCCAAATGAATCAGTCACACAACCAAAGGTTAACGTAATACTGAAATCAGTGGGAATCCAAATGCATATTGATATAAACAGGCATTTATTAATAACCAATCATTAATCAGGTCATTAGAATAAATTAATTTTGCTGATAATATTTTCTACAATGGTATTGAAAGTTTTACAATTAAATAACTCAGTTCAGAAAAATATAACGACATCAAATGCATCCAGTTGGGCTAAAGATTTTCTGTACCATTTCATACTGGCTATGAGAATGACAATTATAACAAGTTTCATTCCACAACTTAGGTTAGTTATAACAATAAATGAGGTTGAATAATGATAGTAATCTTGGAATATGGAAGATTCGTAAATGGATAAACTGTGAACAGTTAATCATACCGAAAAATAAGTCCTACTTTGAGACAAGATTTACAAAGCAACACCAGCGGCTCATTGTCGTGGCTAACACAAACAAATGTAGATTAATCAATAGTCCTGTTTTACAGAATTAACCTGGCTATAATTTTGTAGTTCTAGAACATTTTGATATAATCTGGAAAACAAATATTAACCAATCAAAACATTTTCAGTCAAGGTTACTTACGATGTAAGTTTAATGAGGTTAAGGCTACAATTATGTATTCAAAGTTTTCACTAATTTACTCATTAACAATGGATAGTTAAATGTTATCAAATTATCACATAACTTTCAAACTATAATTCCTTTGAATTCTTCTAAATCTTCATTGTATGAGTACAAGACTTTGATTGCATGCTGAATGAGTGATCAGCAGATAGTATTTCACTTAAAGCCTAATAGAAAATAGTTATCATTTAAGAACTAAAACTTAAAAAATATATATGAAACAATCAACTTGTGATGAGAAAGAATGAATTATTTTTATTTTGAAGTAAAACTGGTATTTATTCTATTCAACAGACAAGTTTTCTTAACGTAAACTCAAATGATCAATCAACTGATCAGTAATATGTGTTAATTATGAATGATAGCTAAGTGAAATAAATTATGAATCGACTTCATATAATCCTGTATCAATGTTTGTCAGATTAAAGTGATGGAAAATGATACATCAAACCAATTTGATTTGTTGACAACAAGCATAATTTGTATCGATTTGTAAACTATAAGGTCGTAGCCAGCCTCGTCAATAATTATTACCGATATTACTATTGATAGTAGTTTAGAGACAGTCATCAAGAAGCTGAGTGATTAGGTTATTTGTTTAAGAGATTCAAAAGCAGTGGTACACAAGAACATGGTGAAAGTACTGAAGGTTAAGTGTAGGTTTACATATTGGTATTTGAGTTGGATTTTGGTTGAATTAAAGTGAATGATATAACCTGGTTTCTGAACGAAGTTAGAACTTGTACATTACTAGTGAAAACTTCAAAATATTTAAACACTGATCTAGCACACCTTGTTATACAATAACATAAGAAGCTAGATTCCAAAATTAGTTATTTTTACCGTTGATTTCTAATATTATTGATGGACAGAAGTATGCATAAAATGCTAAAGCCTTGTTTTTGGTTAAATGAAAATAGCTAGTATCGCGGTAACAAGCATCAAATAAAATTCTCAATACTAGTGTTAACTATAAACCGATCGTTTAATATCATTCTTTTAAACGCTAAGTAATATGTCTATTGGTAACTTTATGGATTTAAAGCGATAAGTTCCTTATATAAATCTTTATAGTACTCTGTTGTAGTGAATGAGAACACAGGTGAGGGCAACCGAATTGTATTTATCTCATATTACAGAGTTAATTCGTAAAATAGAAAAACCATATCGTAAATCGTTAATTTGCAAAATATCAATCTATAATATCGAACAGGATTGTTCCTGTTGCATACATTAATCCATTGTCTGGCATTTCACTGTTCATGCGTTTCATACAAATCCCATTGTGTTCCCGCTCTTCCTTTTTTGATCTTCCCCCATCTTCTGCTGCCAGACATTACGTTTTTATTCGCGTCATATTCTACTCATAAGTAGCGCGCACCACACTGTCTTCTCATTGTTCCATCAGAATGCATTAGATACTTCAAGTATTTCTGTTTTCCCGATCAATTTGGATTAAGTAAGCAGAACACATCTAGAATATGATGAATTAATCACACAGATATAACGCTAGGATTTCTCTCTAAACTTGATACCCAGCCAGCACTAGTCTGTTGGATTTTAACACAACTCAAACTAAGAATACACATTTAGTCTGATCATGACGTGTATTCTTCCATAATCAACAACCAACAATTAATATTGGTATAATGGGTGAAGGAATTTATGTGACATCTCAAATACCTATCAGACTATCTATTAATGTTTATGCGAATAGCCTGTCACAATTTTCCTTCGCTCAAACAATATAATTTTCATTTCTCTTTCACTTTAAATAAACCTATAAAATTCTAGTTCGTTTGAAACTTGATGCTTTTAAAGCAAGCGAATCTAATTCTTCAAGCTATCGTAGGTAAATCAGGTTTTTTTAAAGATATATCCAACTGATTGTTCAGATCATATCAAAGTGATGAGAAGGGACAGTATAAAATGATGAATGTTTTGAAATAGGGTGAAGGCTATCATTATTTTACTAACTCAACTATCTATCCACAGTTAAAACTATCTATCTGAGATAAACAGCATCTCGATCCCGTATCGTTCGATAAACAGAAAGAAACAGAAACAAAGGGGTTAAAAAACTCCGACCAACTTTTTAACATGAGATAATCCACATAGATCTAAACAGGCAGCGTGATTTATTAAGCAATGCAATATTTTCCCGAAACTAAGAAATCTTTGTGACTTTTCATGATGCTCTTTAATATTACCGTTTACTTAACTTTACATACGAAGGTTTAAAAAAGTAGGGGTGAGTACGTGAACAAGTCGGTTAAAAGTGTGAATACCATGTATAAATAAATCAAGTTTAAATTTCATTGTTATGCATACTTTAGAAACATAAACTGAGTTTTTCTCAAACATTTCTTTTTTTCCCAGATGATTTCACAGCTCTTACGCTTTATTAATCCTTCAATCAGTGTAATGGTTTGTGGACATTTAAGTCGAGAAGAATTAGATGCTTCATCATTAGCTAACTGTGTGAGTTTGGTAATCTTGTTGTTTTATTTCTGTAGTCTAAATCTTTCGTTCCCTATAGTTTGTATATTTTCTATAATCTGTAAACTTGTCTTTATGAATTTGTATTAACTATCATTTCACAGTATAATTTACGATTACTCAAATAAAAACTAACGAATTTTTATTTGCCTAATTACTCAAAGAAAATTGAATTAAATTCGTATAAATACCAGCCTAAAACAAATTATGATAGTAAGAAAGCATCACTCAGAATACAACTAGTCTTAAATAAAGAATAAAATAACAATATGTAATATAGTAAAAAGTTAATCACCGTTTACTAGGCCTTGGGTTCGATTCTCGTCGCGAGATTGTCACTGCTCACTGACGAGGAGTCCTGTGATGGGGTGAAACAGCCGTTCAATGCTTTTCGGTCCTTAAGCTTTAGTTAGTTCATGATTTCGACGAAAATATATGGTTGAATATAAAAATTTATGAGTTGGAATGGAAGCTGGATCAAATTTGATAGTTTTGGTTATTATGAGAATTAATTTTTAAAAAAATGATCATTTCACATTTGACTGGCCAGGACGTGTGTTTGACGTCCTTGTGATAAGTACTATAGGACTGATCCCTAAAAGTAAGATTTCATTTAACATCTGGGTTTCATGTTGATTAAAAGGAACACAGTTATGTGATTGATTGGTTTTAATTGTCTGAATATAGACTAATGAATGTGTAATAAAAGACATTACATTACTGAGATAGTAATCATGCAGAGTTCTTCTAAATCATTTGGACTTTGAATTGTAACAGTATAATTTTCAATCTCTGTCTAGTAAACAGTTTAATTGTATTGAATTCATTGTAGTCTTCTCTAATAAAATGAACCTTGCATATTTTTCTATTCAAATCATCACTGGGTGTTTTCAATACATTTTTGTAAAAATTTGTTATTTTTTTCTTGTTACAGATAATTAATATATTTGGTTTAAGTATTGATACAGGATTTTCAAGTGCATGTGATACTCTTTTCTCACAAGTGAGTAATCATTCTTGATATTACAAAAAAGTACTTTAAATCTACATCGAGTTTTTTTTATTTACCATATAAATTTTTAAATACAATGTTTAGCTTCTAATGAGAGAAATTCTAAAGTATAATTTGAAGCAGACTTTGATTTGAGTAAATTTTTGTTTTTGCAAAAATCACTATTGTAAGCTTTATATATTTTTTTCCAAATGATCTATCTAATACATTTGAGTTATTAATTGGCTGCCTTTTCCTTGCATATATTTTACAGACATATTAATCTTTCATACTGGACTAGTGATTAACATATACTACTTGATATGTACAAAACATCTGTCTCCATTGACAATGACTACATGTCTAATAAAGCTTAAATTAAGTGGAAGTCATTAAATTAAATGGAAAAATGCTTTTTTAAAAAAGATACAACACTATCACAGATCTAGTAATGAGTCAGTGTAAACTGTAACCTTCTGATTTTTGTTATTTACTAGAAAATATGTTTAAAAATTGTTACGCTCGTCACTTAGTATGCTTGAGGCTATTACGAGTTTACCTTAGTCGATAAACGCGAACGAGACTTTTACCAGCGTCCAGGTAGGCTACGTTGAATCCACAAAGCGAGCAAAAAGGCTTTGTAAGCGTAGAAAGTACATTCCACAAACACCCAGAAATCACAGTACAATCAAGCATACAACTCCCGTTTATTTATACATCATAGAAACGTCCTTGAGACATTTAAGAAAATAGCACACTAAAATACACAGCAGCCAATCACAGCCATGGATTTTCCTGGTGGAAAATGAAATCTTAAGGTCAACTGATCAGCCCATGCTCGCAAACGTAAAAACCAAAATAAGGCATTGATCAAGCGAATTTCGGGGATCTAACAACCCCAACAAAAATTTAATAAACTATTACTTTAATAGGTATATATCAAATCCTACAGTTGTTATCATGTTGTCTTGAAAACTAATAACTATCAATACTATATTGTACACTTCCTAGTAGAATATATCTTGGAATCGTATTCAGTAATATTTTACTTGATAGATTGAATTATACTTTTTGATTGATATGTTTGCTTGCATTCAACCGAAAGATTGTGTTTTTCAATTAGAGTTATGAGAAGATCAGTGTTTTTACTCACTGAAACTATAACTCTAATTGAAAAAATCGAAAAATGTCCTGACAAGAGACTAGCTTCGTGGGGAAATTCTCGCAGTTCTAGTGAAAAGACATAACCAGTGGAGTTCAACCCTATCGGGTGTAGGAAGTAACTATCGAAGACAAATGGATGAGGTTGCGAAAAATCTCTAGATTGATTAGAGTTAGACATTAACACCGTCGGATGCCGGCTCGGTGGTTCAGACGCTAGATGTTCGTATGCAAGACCGAAGGTCCTAGTTTCGAATCCTTCCAGTAGCAGGAGTCGTGGATGCGCACTGCTGGTCAGTCACACACTAGGAAGAAACGCCTGTCCAGTGCCTCCAGGTTTCTAATGGTGGTCTAACAATGATTGATTGATGATTTCAATGTACTAAAAATTATGAGGTGATGTGCATGAACACCTGACAATTGACACCGTTATAGATGATCTTACTGGTAAGCAGATACCATTATTTAAATATTAGTTATAGGACTTTCGATAAATTTAAATAATCAATTCGCCTTTTAGGGCATTTTTGTTTATGATCCTATTTGACAGCAAGGTGGTTCGAAATAATTAGTAGGAAGCTATCAACCGACATTTACTAATAGTTGGAATATTTTAACTTGAACCTATCATTACTCGAGAGGAAACGGATGTTATTTATAGAATTATGGTCTATGCAGTTCATAAGCACCAAAGAATGCAAAGAATACTTTAGAAAAAAGATAAATGTCATAAAATATAAACTAAGTCTGTATGAAAAACGAAAACTGGATGTAGAATTTTGTGAGAGTTCTATTTAGTGGGTGATTAAAAGTTTTATTGTTTAAAATGTTAAATTATGAAATATGTGAATGAATGCTGTGAACAAACTTAAATTTATTATCTATGGAAAATTAATAGGAATCAAATAAAGAACTCTTTACCATCACATTGCTTGATTGATGAAATTATGTAAGAAAGTGTTCATAAATAAGAGTTGACTATTAACGTTAATAAAGTTTAAAGCACTTCGATAAATAAACAGAGGACAAGTGGGAAAATTCAAAATTTTTTTATCCTAAAACCACACAAATTCATGTCTGAAAATCACTTTCCAATCATTAAAATTTAAGTTTAAATCAAGGAAACATCATCAAATAAATTGTTGGCGTCTTTGCTTTGGAGTTTTTGGATTATATTGTTCAAACAACGTATAAAGTGTCCACTAGCTTTTTATCAAGAAAGATCGATTTTTCTACCGAGTGGTGTAATATAAGGTTTACGAGCTCAATAACATGAAAAATGAACCACCTTTATACTAATTTTATGGTAGACATTTAAGCGTACAAGTTAATAAACCATTGATCTTCTATTAATCCGTTTGAGTCTGATACTAATTCTAACAAGAAATAAAGTATGTAGTACTGATTCAAATTTAGTTTGTCAAGTAGCGTTTCCATCAAAAATGAAAAGTTTGCAGTTGCTATATCTCACGTTTCGATGTCATACGAATGGACAAAGCCAATTACTCTAGAGCAAACTATCCATACTTGTTTCAATAACTATTTCACCACCTTTCATCGTTCTGGCCGCAGATTTGTTCATTACACCTCCATACCTAGTCATATTGTAATTCATCTTCAACTAGATTGACATTGACTGTGTTTTAATGATTGTAGCAACCTATGATGTTAAATTAAATAATGGTTGTAAGATGAAACCAACAAATACACTGTCACATGTTTGATGCCTTTTCCTGACAAGTATTTAGATAACATTGGATAGTGTTTGTATGACAATGATGATATCTTATGCAAGTTACTTTGACTTGTGTTCTTATAAATAATAAATATTATGCGATGTTGGGAAACAAGAATTTAGACTTGTAATATTGCAAAAAACAGTTTAATACCAATGACATTATTGACTAAATCCTGAATTTCATGTTTCCTTGGTAATCTAAATCTGCACAGACATTTTCATTCATAATATATATATATATATATATATATATATATATATATATATATATATATATATATGTATGGATCTGTGTTATCGACGTTTTTCTTTTCTCAATGTTTAGGCCTACGGAAGTCGCAATCGTGAACTGATGGGGACACTGCTTCAAAGAGGTAAATTCGAATAAATTTGCATATTCAAATTGAAATTTTTTTTCTTAATTTATACAGCTTTATGCGTTGTATGCTTAATGTATATGATATTGGTATGCATACATTTAAATATTGAAACAATATTATTACTACTTGGTCAAGACCCTTTAATTGCATCGTAAGTGTGTAGTTATTTGATTCATTTGTATTACTGTGTATATGAAAGCTAACAACCAATAGTTTCAGGAGAGTAATTTTTTCTCATATCGCTTCAATGCGATCAATACTAGTTTTGTGAATAAGACAGAGAAACATTGTTTAAATAATCCGTAATTTAATTTCCCAATATTTAAATCTATAATGTGGTGATTCTAATTTTATCGGAATAGTTTCCCAACCTATAATATTGGGAAAAATCTTCATAGTCACTGATTTACTCAGTGAAAGTGATACATACTTCTCCAGGTATGACAGGTTATTTAATACTGTTAGATGTACTATACTGATTTCACTTCGAGAGTGCTTTGTACTTAACGTCAATACACTCGCTTACATTTGATATCTGTTTCTCTCTCAAAAGGTTGACCTTGAATGTCTGAGTATCAAGAATCTAGTGTCGTCCTATAGGTAAATTTATTGAGAACCATTATTTTAACGTCCTAATAACAAAAAAATATTTAAGCGAAATTAGTCATCGGGCTCTATAGTTATTAATTCATTATTACTGTGTGATTTGAAAAAACCACAAAATAAACAATCCTTTAATTAATTAGACGATGCTACATTGTTAAAATGATGAAATTTTGCAACTATTAAAATATGCATGCTTCAAGATTGTGTTATTTATAAATTAGAAGGGTTATTTAGTAGAGGTCAAAATGATTCAGGGTAAGGTGTCGAGTTGTAATCAATATTATGGCACCATAAATCGTGTAAATAAAATGCATAATATAAGAATTTGATCAAAGGATTAAACAACCAAATATTCAAACCTAATTTTCCAGACGACTGTAACCTGTGTGTTTTAACCTTTCCTCTGTTAATCTGGATAGGACTGAACTAGAAGTTTTGTCACCAGGCTTTAAGTTTTGTGATACACCTAGACATGTGGATCATTTGAAGACTGATGTTCAGTCTGAGAATCTACGTACCCAGACAAAGGACTTGATACCCGGCGACAAAAGTCGAACTCGAAAGATTCAAGACTACACTGGTTGCTTATTGTAACCAATTTGAAAGCAAAAAGAATCACACAAAGACCATATTGACTATACTGATAAACATTGAGAAGTACACTGCGAAAGTACAATAAAGTATGAATGTGAAGGACATAACATCCATATTCACAGAGATTCCAGTGACGGAAAACATCGACTAGATATGTAAACTTCTGCTGGAAAAGAAAACAGAGATACCGATCCTAATCAATAAAATGAAGGAGTCTCGGTTAAAATGTACAGTGCATTTTCAGTTTTTGTTTGACAACGAATTTCATGGAGTAGTATATCGAGTAACAATAGGATCTTCTCTAGATGTAATCCTCGCCGACATTTTCTTAGCCAAATTTGAAAATGGACTTTTGAAAGACATCTCAATAAGTTAGATTGTTACTATCGATATAAAGATGACATACTAATCAAGTGTAATGAAAGTATAAATAAATAGGAGCTGTTGGACAGTCTTACTAACGTTCACTCAGTTTTAAACTCACCGGTAAAGAGGAGACAAATAATGTCGTAGATAGATAAATTAATTAGTGAGAGAAAGCATCGCAAAATGATGTCTATGCAGATCATTTTGTTAGGAAATTTCTGTCAGAACAGGAAAATAGAACAAATTCTAACATGGTAAGTAAGAAAACCCTCTACCTAAGACCCAATGAGTGACGTTTTAACACATCTACTCATAGTGCCATGACCCATGAAGTTGACAAAAGCTGAAATCCAAACGATCATCAGTAGTAGAAATTTGATAAGTATAGTATCGACCTGAAAAATAAACTGAATTTGAAAGTGTGAATCAATAGCTGTAAATTACTTACTTACTTACTACCATTGCCCAAAATGGAGCATTGGCCGCCGACTAGCGTTCTCCGACCTACTTTGTCATATATATATATATATATATATATATATATATATATATATATATATGATATCATACTATGTTTTCTACTGCACTTTATCTAGCCTCACATCAGAATATATCGCATACTTTCTGCCTGGTCTTGGGGTGAGTTATGCTTAGCAAATGCGTCGATCCTTGGTATATTATTATTTTATAAATTCACACAATGTTTTTATATTTTTAAGTATCCAATTTCTTACTTGATCATCACAACAACTTTATGATTGAATGACGTTTTATAGTTTGCTGATGTATAAAACGTTTATACGAACTTGACCAACCAATACGAACTATAGTTCACCAGTAATAAATGTAGTATCTGCTTATCTAGAATGACTGTTCAGCAGAAGTGCAGAAACCTTTATGCTTTAATGCCTAAGAAAGTCTTAGGAATTTTAAATGAATCAATAATGTTGCACGATTGTATCGTCATATGCTCTTAAAAACATAGTGGAAACTTGTTTTAGTTCGTAATTTATGGGTTTTAATTTTTGAGTATGTTAGCAATAAGAGATTTACGGCAGGTTGAATACTGTTTAATAATCAACTTCTAACAATAGATAGAATTTGAAAAGTAACTGATTCATTCAAAATATTTGCTAACGGTAATTGTTATTTATTGAGTTATTTTTAACTAGCCAATAGTTAGCTCTGAATGTCTTTTGTTTTTTGCGGCATAAAACTAAGATCGGCTCTTAGCTTTAAATAACCGAATATTCTCACTTCTAGCGGCAATTTTTGTTTTAATGCCTATGAGATAAAACGTTTAACACTTTGAATCTTGCTTAAAGATAAATTGTATGATGATTGATCATTTTGATTGGTATTTAAATTACTAAATTTATTTTAGTTACATATGTGAATATGCCACATGTTAACTTGATCACAATTCGTTAAGTTTTTCAATTACATTGATTTTCTGTTTTGTGTTTTTTTTTTGTAGTTTGATTTTCTATTCTTAACATTTGCACGATACTTACAAACACAAAATATTGTTCAACCTATGGTGTATTCAGCATTTACGGGAACAGTTTTTAACGTGTTTGCACAGTATTATTTTGTGATTCGATTTAACTATGGACTGCGGTAAGTTGTCATGATGTGTTACTGTTATCGAATTCATTAAATTGATCAGGCAAATAATTTAATTTTCAGTAAATTTCCGTTGTTATTGTGTTTTATTCAATAGTTTCACTTAATCTTTTAATAAGCATCAGTAAATATTCTTACTGATATTTCTTAAATGCTGATAGTATGAAAAAAAGTGTTGGTCGAACAATTTTATCATTATTCTGGATTTTTACACTCTAGCTATATCGTTTATGAAGACTAATTTGTAAGAATTTATCATTGGGACGAGAAACTAAAATGGTGTATACCAAGTGTCAGTATCAATGTTCAAATGAAGACTAATCGTTCAAATGTGGATACATTGAAGCAGAAGGGTTATTCCGAATGGAACTGTTTGTTTGCTTTGATCTATTAACTTGATTGAGATGAATGTTTTCGGTATAATATCGCATTGTTTACCCAATGAATAATCTGTCAGCAACAGGAAGAAAGTTTTCCTGGAGATCATTGCTTTCTGTACTGTCGAGTAGTTGCTTAGTGGTTAAAGCACATAGAATTCTACCATTTAGTAGGTAAATTGTATGCTTGGTATTGTTTTTCTCACTTAAGTTGATTGATTGGTGGCATTTAGGTCATTCGATTCTCAGGTTTAAGTCAATTAAAAATCTATACCTAGTAAGTAACATCATGTCTACATTATGATAGCATTAGCAAGAAAAAATATTCTAAAATAAAGTGTAATCCGTGTATACGTTTATGTTAACGCAGTATTCATCTCATGAAACAGGGTTGGTTATGATCTACCATCAATATTAGGCTAAAAAAGTCGACGTTCTACACGAAAGATAATTGAGGTACAATATATGGCACTAATGAGAATAAACATTGATGATAAGTTAGAAAGTTGACAAATATCTTGTATCCATTACTTTTTGAATCCGCTTCATTTGAAATTTGGAATTGACAGGAATCATTGAAATGTTATGTAAAGTATAGAAGTAGGATTTTATTTCTCTCATTAAACTTTTGTCAGAAATGCATGTAGAGACTCATTTGCTTATTTTCTACTAAACCACATGTATTCCTGGTAAAGAAAGTTATATTTAAATTTTTGAAATACATAAAGAATAAATTATAAGCAACTGAGTTTTAGTTTTTAAAATTTTTTTTTAATACTTGTTGAATAAGGTAAAAAGGAGGAACTCATTGAGAATTTTCAATAAATTAACTTTTTACTTAGTGTAGAGATTTATCTGCTTCATATTTATGCTGGTCAAAATGTCGTGACCAAAATGTTTTTTCATTATTTAAAATAATAACTAATGATTCAAATCATCAATCAATCACTGTTAAACCATCATTAGAAACCTGGAAGCACTGAAAGACGGCCGTTTCGTCCTGGTATGAGACTCATCAGCAGTGCGCGCCTGCGACTCTTGCACCTCGCAGGACTCGGACCTAGGACTTTCAGTCTTGCGCGCGAACGCCTAACTTCTGGACGACTGAGCTGATGTTTTCTTACTAGAACTCCGAGAATTTTCTCACGAAGCTATTTACTAGTGAGTGTGTGTAAACACGATGATCTCGATTATTATAATTTAAAAAAAATGATAAATACTGACTTAAATAATACATAAAGCCAATAATAATTCTATTTTTTTTTTGTTCTAGTGCTTCAGCTATATGCCTTTCATTATCCTTCGCTTGTATGTTTCTCTGTGAATTGGGATATATATTAACTTCCAAAGTTTATAAAGAAACATGGAATGGTAAGTGATAAAGTTAATTTTTTAACCATCCAGCCATACTTTATATAATGTTAATAATAACAATTGAAAATCGTGTACTCTGTTCTAATAAGTGGAGAAGCAGTATCACACTTTAATAACTTGGTTCCAAGTAGAAGTACAATTAGGTCGATTCTTTTAAAATGTCAGTGTAAAGAGTTACAGATAATTCTTTTTGTAATAAATTTACCAGTTTAGGGTGTCACTGTGTCCACTTATAATCTTATGCCTACTGAACAGATTGACATGGTTTGTACTTGTCATAGATGTTCTGTTGTGTTTCTCGTGCTTTTACTGGTTTTATGATGGGAAATTTCATTCGTGTAATGTATTTATGTAATCATACATATCGATTGAAATATTACTAGGAATTGCCAAGTATCTTATAAGAAAATTTCAAACTCTGAAACGCCGCCTGAATAATACATATTCTTCAACTAGTTAAAAGTTGTCTCCACAAACAAACATCTAAACTTATTCACAGATTGAATTCAATAAATTATACCCATATTAATTCACAGTGAAAGTTCCGGGTACTTTAATTTCTTAAAACCTTAAACATAGTAGTCATTGAGTGGTGATTTGTGTAATGGCTTAAAGGTAGATTCCTGAGGTTAGAATTGAGTCAAGAATTCACTAGTGAGATTATACGATTCATGCGATAATCCACAAAAGTTTGAAATATGTTGCACTAAGTTCTGACTCAAATGTTCATAAGCAACTCGCCTAATAAACGGGTTGGTCTCAATCACTGATAAGGTTTTTATGGCTGAAGAAACCCAAGCTAAGGTGTAATCGCTGTCCTACGGTAGATATTTTACTATCAGTTTCACTTTATTGGGTTCTGTAACCATCGATGTGACCAAATTGAAAAAGTAATTAAAGTTAACGTTACTACTTTGAAAGTGGAATGAAGTGAAGCCTTTTTATTTATATTGGATTTACTAAAACTCAGCCATTTTTATGATAATATAAATGCCACTCATGGTTTACAAAGAAGCCCTTGTGAACTCAGGAAAACAATCAATGTCTTGATCAAAAGATGGTCCATTTAAAAATTTCACTTACCAAGCTATCTGCTTCGTACACCATATAAAACAGAGAAAGAACCTTTATACAACATAGTGACATTTTTCGATGTCACTACCGAAAGTTATTTATCAATCGAGATTTTCTTTACTTCGCATTTTTGAAGCGTTTCAGATGAAGACTGATATAAGCTTTCATTGATAAAATCTTTTTCTGTTAGAGTAGTTAGGAACTACCTAATTATTGAGTGATCTTTTAACATGCTGTTATTTTTAAGACAATTAGTCCCTTTCGTAAATTTTGATAGAACAGTGAGAAGACGTAGTTAGTCTGGGAAATGAGATGTACAGTCTAGTCACATATATACTTGTCAAGGCATTTTACATGATAATAAATAAAAGATTAATTAAAAAAAGGAGAGAAAATTAACTCAGTAGAGAAAGAATAGGAAATTGTCACATTACCCTAGGGCCATAAAATGGCTTCATGATTACCAGGGTAAATTCAAGGTTATAACAAATTGTTTCGGTACACATAAGGAGGGTTCGAATTTTCGAAAAGACAAGGCTTGTGTAAACCTCAGAATCCATCCTTGAACGTTTGTAAACAATGTTTTAAAGGCTGTCTTGATATAGATCCTATACCTCGTTTCTGTTACGTATTTTGTTATTGACGAACATGATTTTCTGTTCCCCAGGTTTATGGGGTCATCTGAAGGTAAGTGGTTTTAGAGCCACCTAGGTACATGTTCCATTAACTGTAAAGTTCGATCACTCTTCCTAATGTTTGTGTGTCAACACAAACATTGATAAATGCCATGGGATGTTATGCAATCGTTCGAGCAGTGTCTGGGCCTATGTGAAATCATGGGCTTAGTCCTTCCCATTATAATCAGTTTACTAGTATAGTATGTTTTCTCTATGGCTGCTCTTAGTCTCTGTCTTGTGATCGAACCGTATGATTCACCTCTAAAAGGTAAAGAGATATAAACACTTTTCCACGGAATAAAAGAGAGACTTTTGTTTTGAATAACTTTTACAGCTGTTTGTAAACTTTAGTGGATAACCGTTTGAAATCAGTATTTCAGTCAACAGTTTAGCATCGTCTTCAAATGTATCTGTAGTGCCTATTATTTTGCTTCATTGAACCAAATGTTGATCCATCTTCACACTTTGAATTCTGGTTAAGTTTAGTTTAACTACTTATAAGTAGTTAAAAAATATCTAAAAAATTACGATAATGGAATTAATTGGATATTTGTTATAAAATAAAGCTCAAAATGAAATAACTTTGACAATCTTATTTTTCAGACTAAATCTTTGAGAAATGTCTTCGTATGTTACCAGTTTTGAAGTTGTTGCTGGACTTAAGTGATTAAAATAACTCAATGTTTGTAGGAAGCAAACAGTTCTCAATATCTTTCCGTTTACTTATCAATAATTAGCTGTGAACCCAGAACAGAACAATTTACTGGGGAACTTTTTCGTATAAGATAGATATTACTCTCATGCATCTACTAAAGTCTATCATCAAGAGGTGCAGTAATACAATTTATAATTACGCTCCCAATAAATTATTTTATCGTCTTAGAAACAATGTTGTAAGACACAACTATTAGGATACTAATCCAATATCCTAAGAGAATTATTGCTCAGTTCTTATTGGTCAATTCCTACTGGTCAATTTTATGGTCGTCCTAGATATCAATGTCGCGTGCTCCAGTGTTGTTTTTTATTGGTTGTCCTGACTGTCAATGTCACTTCAAATGTTGCTTCCTATTGGTCGTCTTAACTGTCAATGTCACAGACTTCGATGCTGTTTCCCTATCGACCTAAATGCATAAATACGCATTATCTATAACTTTTCATTGACCAGGACCCGGTCCCGGATCCCTAGTCCGGGATCCTGATTCTCTTCTGGACTTAGGTCTCGTACTTTCTGAATGCTTGTAGAATACAGGTTCTACTTCATATCAAGTCTTCTTATTTTTACTCAATATGGGGGTTGGGATAATCGGATTAGAGTAGCATGTCGTGTCGCCGGATCCTCGATCCTCGCTCTCGTTTTCCGACTAGGTAAACTCGTAATAATTCAAGCATATCAAAATGACGTGTTTACGTGCAGGCGTAACACAACTTAAGTACTGAGGCTTTCTGGTTAATATGATTTTTATAACGGTAAGGTAATACTTTGGCATACACGGAAATCCCATATAGTATTGTTAACAAATTAAGAATACTTATTTGCTGAGTCAGAGGTTTTCGCTGTTCATAGCTTCATTTATAATCTACGATTCTACATTAGACTAAACATTTTACAAACCTGCTGTTGCCAGTCAAAGTTTAAGCTATCTGTCTATTTAATTTTCAGGATTCAGTCTTAACTGTGCACTCAGTAATTGGGGTAAATTTTTCAAATTAGGCATCCCTGGTGTTTTAATGGTTGGACTTGAAGAATGGTGTTTTGAAATTATGACGCTATTGGCTGGTAAGTTGCTTTAATTTGGTTAAACAACGTACAAAAATAAAATTTTTTTATTCATGATAGTTATTAAAAAAACGTTCTATCGCAAACTGTTGTTGACGTTGGATTCCCAGAACTCACTTGGAAAGGTCCTCATTTTGTAATTTTATTTTGAAATTTTGAATTTTCATGTTTTCACGCCAGTTGACCTTCAGCTTACATTTCCCTCTCGGAAAATCCTTGACTGTCATTGGTTGATGGATTATTTTAGTACTCTATTTTGTGGCTCTCTCAAGGGCGTTTCTATCATTGTATAAATAAGCTTGATTTGTTTGCTTAGCCACTTCGTATTTTATGCGTGCTTATAGAATGGATTCTATACGCCTAATCAAGACTTCTTGATCTAGTTAGCAAGGCCTGGGACAAACGGATTAGAACAGACTATCGTGTCACTGAGTCATTGCCCTTCGTCCAGTTTAGCGAGTAGGGTGAACGCGTAATAGCTTCGAGCATCTTAATTGACGAGCATATCACAAACTCATGATATTCTTATTTGAAGAGATCAGATAATTACATTGAAAACTATTCTGAAAACATGTTTCGTTCAGTTCTGCGAGGTATTAGTAATATAAATGGTATCTTATAATAAAATATACATGAAAACAAGGTTAAGAGTGCTGACTTTCAATGTCGTATTTCACGTTTGCTAACCGCAAATCCTATAATAAAGACCATATAAAGAACTCATCCGGTGAATGAAGTAGTGCTTTCTTCTATTCAGGTCACTTTACAGTGTCTGATTATGAGGTTTTGACAAGTGAATATATATATATATATATATATATATATATATATATATATATATATATATATATATACATATATGTACCTCGGGATGAAAGTGTGACTTGTAGTATTTTAGGAGAATTATACCTAGCTACTTATATAAGTTTATTTTTTATTTTTGTGGTGCTTGTTAGTAGTTCGCTTTCCATTTAATAAATTTAAAATTATCAGTATTCAGTGTTACTTTTTTGACTCCTATCTGCAAATGCTTTTCAACCACTTTCTAGGTACTCTTGGAAGTATAACTTTGGGAGCTCAGGCCATCGTATTTCAGATTCAGTCCATAATATATATGGTAAGGAATTAATTTATTTAATATGATTTAAAATTTCTGTTTGTATAAGACTTCAGCTTGTCTTAATTACCAGGATTAATCAGCTTGTGAGTAGAATTCTAACACCTTGTAAACTTGGATCGTGTGATTTTTGAAGACGTTTGTTTTTCAATGAGAATTGTTTGTTTAGAACAATTACAATAAAAAACATAACCAGATTATAAAACCATGCAATTTAAAGTTGGATTTTAAAATATGTTTAACAATTGGATTGTTAATTTTCCCATTTCATTTATCTCATTCAGATTATTCTTTATAAAATCGTTATTTTTTCAATTTTGTGAATATTGGATCAATTAAATTTTCAAATACAGGTTCCTCTTGGATTGTTTACAGCAGTAAATATTCGTGTTGGTCAAAAACTCGGTGCATTTGATCCGGCTGGTGCTCGCTATGTATACGTCACTGCATTGACAATCATTTGTAAGTGTTATCTTTATCAACGCATGAAATCAATAATATAGGATAAAAGTTTTGCTTATTCTTGAGGTTGTGGTGGCCAGTGTCTCACTAGTTTCGTGACGGTCGATATCCAATTTGTTCTTAGACTTCGTATGCTACTTGTCCAGACAACCGTTACTAAATAGCGCCTCACGGTTTATAAATCAGATGAGGAATACGAAGTGTTGAATACGTTTATTTGACACACCACAAATAGACCACAAGACCACAGACACACGGAGCGAAGGGCAAGCAAGCTAGCGAGTGAGCGAATTGCCGAATGAATCAATAAGATTAAAATGTACTTATATATACACAGGAAAATGGCTGAGTCATTGCAATATTCGAGAGGCTAATATTAAAGTGAAGAGGATGAAAATGCGCGTGGGTGGTAAGCAATGTTCAGTCGTACCATCTCAAACAAACCAGACAATAAAATGCAACGGTACATATAAGTTATTGCTATACAAATGACTCGGTTAAGTAAGTTCATCAAAAGGCTTGACCAAGTTAAATATGAACGAACTCAGATGTATGTGGAGGCCATTACAAAGTAACTGTAGTTATATGAAATATTTTTATTTTTAATTTATGATTGTTGTTGAACAAAGATGTTAATAAATTTATCATCTCATAAATCAATGGATAAATCATTTTTCTCATTGAAAGTGTACAATAAAAACAAGTTTATTTTTATTTTGTTAAGTAAATTTATGCTCATTCATTCAATGTTGAAGTGTGTACAACATATAAAAATATATTGAAAAAAAATTCAAACAGTATTTATTTATTTATTCACTCAAACTTTCTTTGATTTAGCTGTAGTAGCATTATGTACTGGTTTACCTGTTTTACTCCTACGACACTACATTCCTTATATGTTCACATCAGATAAGTGAGTTAAATTTAATTTTACTTGAATTTAATATGCTTTCTTAATTAACTAGTTGATATTTGATTAAATTTAAAGTGATAACTTACAAATGACAATATCAAAATATAAACTTGTTTAGATTTCATAAACTTTTGTATTACATGATTTAAGCAAACAAAAAATCAGAAACTTTGTAGTAACTTACAACATTAAAGGTTTTTGAAGTATTGAAAAATCAGAGATTTTTTGTTTAATAACTATGACTCTCTCAAGGTAGCCAAATGTCTCGTCACCTAAATGAATGGTTATATTAGGTGACTTGTATAAATAAAGCATTTGGGGGTTGTGGTGGCGGCTACCTCTTTGTGGTCCCGTCAGGCAACGTGGCGTTCTTTACAGCGCTGCGGCTAAAAGCCGTTTCGAATGCTTGTGATGATGTGCCTAGCGTGGCCCAGAATAATGGTATGTGTTCATGGCCGCAAGGTCGTGGATGCGGTTTTGTCACTCTGGGGGATTAGGACCGAACGCCCCAAGGTCTGAATCCCGTTCAATGAGCGTAGGTAAATCTGAAATAATGGGATATAGCTTTACAGCTTTCTTGAAGGCAGCCCTAGGCTATTCGTTTGGGGAAGCAGGCGTAAAGATCCTACTGACGCCGGCCCTATGTGGTTATTACAAATGCTCTGAATCTCGGTGTATTGTGTCAACTGTTGTCGAGGCCCATTAAACAAGGGTCTCCAGTTGAGTTATGTGATCCAGTGCTGAAACGGTACTGAACGCCAGTGATGTCTTCCCACTTATGTAGTGGGATTAACCTTGCTTGGCTGAGTGCTTGCGCTTGGTTAAGTTCATGACATCCTCCTCATGGGAGCGTGTACGTTCCGGCTGACTTTGTGGGGCAAACTCGATCTTCAGCTTCATGTGGAGTTTGGGGGCTCCAATATATTGTATCAGCGCAAAGCAGTTGGAGGCCAGATGGTTGGAATGGCTGCTGGTTGGTTCGGTAATTCATTTCGCAGTTGGGAAAGCTCGCCTTGCTGACCTTTCCGATTGGGGATTGTGGGTAGTAAATTAGTTGGAGGGATCGAGTTGATTCATAAGTGCCCGAACAGGGACCACTGCACGTGTGCATGCTTTTTGGACGTCCACTTGTCTGCAGACCAATCTAGACAACATGTGCGTTCCCATATGGGCCAGGGATGATCGCAAAATTAGCTTTTGTGAGAATCGTTGTGTTGCCCAAAAAGCATCGGCGTGCATGTGCAGCAGGCTTGTTGGTTAACCAAGAATATTAGTTCAAATATTTAGAACTGATTAGATATAGGCTGTGAGTGTATATTTTTACATGAAAACTACCTACTTTCTACCAGTACGAAACGATATATACTTATAAAATTTATAACACTATTCATTCAAACAATCATTACTTGAATTCAACTTTTCGAAGTGCATTCCTGTTCTAACTATAAATACTTTTTAGTATTGTTAACAGCCATCTAAATGAACTTCAATAATTGACCTACTAGTTTCTATAATAATATCAAAGTCATATCATATTTCTTTTTTTTTCATTTTTAAAGTTTCACTAAGTTTATGTAAACTAAGTTATCCTTAATGAATCTATTTTACTTTCGGAATTGTTTAAAAGAAATCTTTTCATTAAAAAATATCTAAAAATGAAAGTTTTCTTTTTTGCATATTTATTATTTTTTTCTTTTGTAGGGAAGTTTGTTCATTAGCTAGTCAGCTTTTACCGATGCTATTACTTTTCCAGTTTTTTGAAGGATTTGCTGTAAGTAGCTATTGAAAGTTAAATCATATTACCTATTTTATTTAATTCTGTAAATGAAAAAAAAATTGCAAATATTTTGTGTAACAACTGTTCTTTTACCGTAATTCCTTTCTATTCCACCTTTGAATATTATTGTAGCAGGAAAAATTCCTATCATTTTGTTGTGCACACCAGTTCATGTTTGTTATGCTTAGAAGTTTTGCCATATTTCCAATTCTACTGCTTCCTTTGAGTTGTTGATTTTTCATAATCTAGTCAACCACTGAAAGAAAGAGAAAGAGTAAAAGTGAGCAGTTTTGTCTGATATCGTTCTTCAGTTGGAGTTAGTCTGTGAGTTATCCTCCATGCACGCTTTGTAAAAGCTACCCATTGTAAGAATTTCGTATAATGTTGACTATCTGCTCAGGTGCACCACAGTGTCGAAGAGGTTTCGGTTACGCATGCACGTAAACACGTCATTTTGATATGCTTGAACTATTACGAGTATACCTTAGTCAGAAAACGAGAGCGAGGTGACACGACATGCTACTCTAATCCGAGTGTCCCAACCCCCATATTGAGTAAAGAAGAAGAATTGATGTGAAGTAGAACCTGTATTATACAAGCATTCAGAAAGTACGAGGTATGAGTCCAGAAGAGAATCAGGATCCCGGACTAGGGATCCAGGACCGGGTCCTGGTCAATGAAAAGTTATAGATAATGCGTATTTATACATTTAGGTCGAGAAGGAAACAGCATCGATGCCTGTGACATTGACAGTCAAGACGACCAATCAGAAATAATACTAGAGCACATGACATTGATATCTAGGACGACCATAAAATTGACCAGTAGGAATCAACCAATAGGAATTGACCAATAGTTCTCTTAGGATATTGGATGAATATCTTAACAGTTTTCATAATGTTCTCCTGTTTACACTGTCAAACACTTACTCATGGTCTTGGAAGTTAATATAAAGTGTTCAGCCGCATTCATTTGATTATTCCACAATGAATCGTAGCGTCGCGATTCTGTTGGAACACGATTCATCTTTACAGAATCCAACTTGTTGATCTACTTTTTTTAAAATATATTTCTCATTTTATTTAACTTGTATCATAGAAAGAAATACGGCTTTATCATATTGTCACTGTTACTTGACAAATCATTGAAAATCACATTATGCATGAAAACGATCTGTGAACTCTTTAAAAATTCATAATTATTACCATGTGCACGTTCTACACTGAACTCTTTAGCATTACATCGTACTTTATACATCAAGAATATGTAGTTTAATCTAATCTTTTGATAATTTCATATCTTCACAAAACCTATCCGTAAGTTAAATAAAAAAGTATTCGCAAATAAAAACCACCTACACTAAATTTCATCTGAATCCACTATAAGCAAGAAACGATATAATTTCATTGGTCAATAAACAGACACTGAAGTTATGTTTTTGTATGAAGTTAGTCATGTTCGATTTACAATGATGAAATATACGACATATATGAAAAGTTTAACAAAATAAATGAAATACAAATTTCATCCAGTCAACGAATGAACAGCATTCACATTTCGTTAACCTTTAGTCCAAAACAAAACCGTAAATTGAAGTTAAATAATTTCACTGGATATTTTATGCATGTACATTATTACAGTTAGTATCGCGAACTAATCTTAGCTGAACCACCATATTGGTTAGCTTGTGAAGAATGAGAAAAGTTGGGTCAATCAATTCTTATGAAAGAAGAATGTTAAACTCTTGTTACTGATTTGATGTAATTAGGACGTCTTTTTCAGTTAGTGTATTAGTCAAGCTAATATTAAAATAATTTACCCTTAGCACAACATTTTGTTAATATTTTCTTGCATTACATGGATTTCGTGCAAAGAAAATAATGAACCATAATTAATCAAAGTTATGAATTGCTATGCTCGTCACTAGGTACGCTTGAAGCAATTACGGGTTCACGTTAGTCGAATAACGAGAACAAAACAATGAACCAGCCTCCAGGTAGGCTACTAAGATCCCTTGACCCTATGTACCAGCAGGAAGTCTTGATATATCGTTGAAATTGTATTCCACAAACACCCAACCAGCACACAAATCGCGTTTATTTATGCTCTATAGAGACATCCTTGGGACAGTCACAAAAATAGCGCACTAAAATGACACAGTAACCAATCATAGCCAAGACTTTTCCTGGAGGGAAATGTGTACTCAAGGTCAACTGATCGGCCATGAAATAAATCCAAAATAAAGATATTTATTAAGCGAGTTCTGGTGATCTAACATCCCCAGCATGAATATACATAAACAGTCAGTTATTTATACATTGAAATCATGAATTGAAAGCAGTGGACGCCCATTTCCTCCTAGTATGGGACTCATCAGCATGAGGCGGTTACCCATCGAAGACAATGAGCTAAGTCAGGTAATATGTAGTAATAATGTAAATATAAATAAGAACAAGTGCGGAAACATATATGTATAACCATGAAGTCATTGAATGTTGAACCTGTCCTTGTCTAAAGATCTCCACTACATGGTTAGATTATGCGAGCTGATCGTAATCTATAGTTTCTGTTATAACTTATTATTGGTGTTAGTTCATCTTTGCTTTTCTACGCGATAGAATTGCTAACCCTATACCCAACCCTCCTACTTTATCTGAGATAAGCACGGCCAGTAATTATAGGTATGCTCCACGTGGAGTTACATATATGTCCAACGAATATTATTTGTTTACTCAAATTTCACCGCTAAATACAATTAAATTAATACGTTTACTTTTCTGGTAGGTGTTCATTCGAAATAACTTTATAAGATCAGTTAATTGAAAGTTTATTGGTTTTAAATAAATACTTTTTATAAAAAAGAATTCTAAGACCTCCTTGTTTCTTGATTTATATATATATATATTGGTTGTAACTTTGTAGGGTATATCAGAGGCTGTTTTATTAGCTTCTGGGCGTCAAAGTCTTGGAGCAGTTACGATATTTTTTGGTTATTATTGCATTGGGATGCCAATTGCTGCATTACTGACTTATCGTACATCACTTGGAATATTAGGTAAGCTTATAGTACAAATAAACTTGAATTAAGGGTGAAGGAATCACTGCATAATAAACAAAATATATATAGTTACAACTAGGTTGTTGTCATCTTTTAGAAAAAAACTTAGTTTGTAAGTGAACTGACAGCTTATCAATTACTATACTCACTTCTATTAATCAAGTGAACCAATGAGCTACTTACACCATTTGTGATTCACTCAAGAATATGGCTGTATTTTTTCACAAAATATACATCTTTAACAAATCGTAGACCGAACAACGAATTGGGGTTGTTGAGGTATTTAATTTATCGAGTGAAAGTTACCTGGGTTAATTTTCAAACGTACCTTTTATTTCATGAATTAGCGACCAAGATATTTTCTAACCACCGTAAAGTTATCCTACTTCCTTATCATCTAATGACAACCAACAGACGAACTTCAAACTGACCATGTTCCTTATTATAATCTTGAACCCCAATGATTATTGTTACCTATGATAAAATACGTCAGACTATTCACAATTTTCGAAATCAACTAAACATTTTGTATTTGTTTAATAAACTGTGAGACTAAACATCTTTTACCTTTGATCTCGTAAACGTATATCAGCAGTGTTTTAAAACTATGTGTATATTGTCAATGACCAAAAAAATCTACATGATTTATTGATAATATCCGTAGGCCACTAAAAATTGTGGTAAGCTTTTATGCAAAACTAATTTTTATTACATTCCCACTAATATTTATCATGTTTTTGAACAGTCTACAATTGCTTCCTCTGTGAACATTTTGTGCATAATCTTGCAAACTAAAAGACTGATAAGACTGAATTATTTTCATAGTAAAACATTTTTTTTCTTTATTTTTATCTTTGTATTAAGCATACTGTTTTTTACCAGAAACAAAGCTACTTTTGAATTCTGCTCATAACTCTTAACTAGACAATTAAATAAATAGGAAGTCGTAGTTACTTGAACATTGCCAGACACTGTGTCATGACAACGAAATATGTTTACAGTATAGAATACCCCATAATAAACGGGCAGTTATTGATCATAAATTTAAACTGTATATGGTTACTATCTTGTTCTAGTGGGAAATGTTCGGGATATTAAAGCCTCTGTTTGCGAGGGAAATTGTAAAATCCTATTCGATCAACCTGTAATCACGCGGCTGATTGACGTTTTCTTCAAAAGTTGATATAAATCGTGCATATGTTAATGTATCGACCGATAGCCAACTATATCTCTAGAAATTCTCCGGTATTTTTAAAATCGTAGATGCAAATTAAAAAAACACCACCGTCCAAATCTTGAGAAAATCATCTGCTTTCATTAAATTGTCATAAAAATGCTACTGAAGCAAATTATTCGAAATGTTATTTTCTCTTCACTGTTTCCTAAAATTGAGAATAAAATGAAAATATCCCATTTTAATGGATAAATAAATAGTTATATTTAAAATCTGGTAAATGTTTTTTTTTATTAAATCAATCTTCAAGTGATCTATTACACTTATGCTTGGAAAACGACTTTTCTTTAATTGCATTTCAAATGATAAGGTATAAATGTAACAATCATAAGCTAAATGAATTTTGGATGCAGTTAAAATTATTACGGCAGCGTCCATGTTCAATTTTCATATTCTTTTATTGTCTCATGGTCCAAAAAAAGTTATCGGCACTTAACTTTTCTAGTCATTAGCAATATCTGTGATAAAATAACGAAATATTAGACATTTAAGCATATTTTTAATGCAAATTCTGCATTGTGAAAGTTTTCATACTTTGAAAATGTGTTTTGCATACACAGTTATTAAAAGAACACAGTGGTTGCTGAACAACATGGAAATAATTGTAAAAGTTTCTTTGTCATTTAATAAAATATAAATAATACTGATTGTGTAAAGGTCGGGGAGAATAATACCGGTATAAGTATCTACCTACACTGGAAATCTCAATCGCTTAACAGTCTACAAATAAACCATTGACATAAGTAGTGATAATGTTAGTATCTAATCAACGATGCTGGTATGGGGTTGGAAAAATAGTTGTGAAACAACTTTTATACAAACGATAGTTAGCATTTAAACTGTTTAGTTTCTAATTTCATGGATTTTTTTCAACAAAAATCAGATATAGGTAGTAGTATTTATTAGTTTGTCGCAAAAACTTTGAAGAAGTCATTAGCTCCTAATTTTAAATTTCATTTGGTTCATTCTTGTAGTAGTAAGAAATATGATTTCTTCATTATGATTTCCTCACTATCAGGATCATGGGTTGGTTTAACCATTGGTTTTGGATTAACAACTGTGGTTTATACAATACTTGCACTACGAACAGATTGGATTGAACAAGTTAAACTAGTAAGCTTAACACATGTTCATGCTCTTTTATTTAGTCTGATATATATTCACGTTAAATCGAAATAAAATTAAATCACTTTCATTATATACTATGTCATGGGTATGTTGTGTATTTTAATGCAAATGAAATAAGTAGTGCTCAGAACATAAAAAAATCCGGGAATGGACAGTTGCTTTGATGAAACATTTAAAAACCGTTCAAATAAATCTGCTCCCATTGCAATTAAACAAACATTGTTTATTGTTGTTTTGTTGCATACAATTTCTTATACCATGTATTATCTTTGTCAGATATTAATGAAGATCTTGTATATTTGTAATAAACACAGTAATTCTTTGACCTAACACTTTGATCATATTATTCAAAAAATAGATAAATAGGAGTAATTTCATTGATTTAATAGATGCGTTTATCATCATATGGAATCAATTAACTTATGAATATGACTTTTAAGGACTCTCATGTTTTACTATTACCACTTAACATCAAATTTGATTTTAGAGTTAACCATAAGCTAATATGCTCCATAAGTAACTGATATTGTCTTAGCGGAAAAAATTTGTAACTCAAGGGGATGATTGTGGTGGTATTTCGTCCTATTGTGGTGCTGTGGTGCGAACTACTTATAAGTAGTATATGACGTGAGTGTCAACGTAAAGTCTGGTAGCATAATATGGAGGGAAGATCAAGAAAGGAAGAGTTAGAAAACAATGGAATTTGTATGAAACGCATGAATAGTGACAATGGATTGATGTTTGGCAACAGGAACAGTCCAGTTCCATAGGATGAACTGATCTTTTGCAAATGCTATGAGCTGAATGTTTTGGTTGTGGAGCCTTTATTGTTCTTCTAAACAACATCATCAGTACAAACTTCAGGCAGAAGTGAAATATTCGAATTTCTCCACGTTTAACCTTGTCTTAATTGGATATGATCTTCTGAAATCTAATCAAGTGATATCACTTCTGCTTGATTTCTTTATGAGTATGTATGTATTTGAATGAATTTTTTGAGAAAGATTATTTATTCATTCGTGAATTCAAAATTTATTTGATTCTACGGAAGCACTATTTAATCGGCATTGTAATTTGATGTGTTGTAATTAAGATTTTAAAGATATAGTTTCTGACAATCTTACCTGTGATTGCCGTTAGCCACTACAGAGTACTGATTAGTACTTTATTACCAAAGGCAAAATCCCTGGCTAAATTATTGATTTTATAAATTGTAAATTAAATTAATCATTGTCTGTAACAATATTTATTACAGACAACTTCAAGAAAAGCAAATAGATATTTATCGATTTAACATTGTCTGACATTACCTATAAAAAAAAAATTCGTTTCTAACAAAAAGAAAATTTTTTTTAAAATCTTTGTCATTTTTTTCGAACTCCTTAAAACCACTACAAATGGAATTTAAACACAAATGTAAGAATAGGTAATCAGTAAACGAAATTAAAGAGCATTTAACTGGATAATACAATTTATCAGAGTGGGCTAGATTTGTTATACTAATAGAAGTTCAATAGTTCCTTAGCGAACATTTATAAATCTGTAATATACAGTTGTTCTTAACTTCAATTTGTTATACGTAATTATAATACTATAGACAAAAGGTTGACCCTTATTATGAAGAATCGGTTGATGCCTTTAACCTTCTCGAGCTATATATATATATATATATATACTTCGGATTCGTTGGCCAGACACTATCAGCAACAACGTACTGTGGGAGAGAACAAACCAGATTCCAGTGGAGGAGGAAATCAGGAAGAAGCGCTGGAAGTGGATAGGACACACACTATGAAAATCACCTAACTACATCATGAGACAAGCCCTCACATAGAACCCTCAAGGTAAAATGAAAAGAGGAAGGCCAAAGAACATACTACGCCGAGAAATAGAGAAAGATATGAGAGAAATGAACAAACATTGGTCAGAACTGGAGACGGAAGCCTAGGACAGAGTTGGTTGGAGAAAACTGATGAGCGGCCTATGCTCTATTGGGGGTAACAGGCGTAAGTAAGTAAGTAATTTATAAATATATATATATATATATGTATATATATATATATATACATAATGTTTCAAAGATGATTTTATTTTATTGACTGGTTTTAGGCCAAAAATAATGTTACGGATCGATCACCGGTCTTTTCGATAAATAATATTGGAGAACATGAATTTAACTACTTACATTTAGAAAATGATAGTGCAGATGGTGAGTAATATTCATGAATTATTGTTCATGTTATTTATTGATTTAATAACAACAAAACTGATGCTCATTAACAGTTTAGTGAGCCAAGTAGATGATGTAAGTTATCAGGCTCTTGCATTCAATGATAAATATATAAATTAATAATAAAACAAAAGAGGAACCGGGAAGTTTAAATAAATGGATTGAATTAAAACAATATGTTAAACGTGAAACAGTCTACAACTTTACCACATAGTTGTACATGCAATTTCGTAACCTCATAACATTGACAAAAGCTGCTTCAGTTTAGTGTAATATGTAAGGTTAATCACTCGTTTTAGTAGCTGATTTGTAATAAAGGATGTCTCCTATTCAAAATATCTAAAATCCTAATGGCGCTATTCATGCCATCTGTATTTGTTACTAGCAATTACATTTATATAATAGTTTATGATTAACTCTGATTATCAGCTGCATTGAAACAAGTATTCAACTTATATCCACGATAAAATGACAAGTCTTGTAAGTTATATCGTATACCTTCTTTACCAAAGGTTGAATAGATAGATAGATCAATTAGGCTTCATTCTTAGCACTAAACACCCAAAGAGTAAAATTGTAGATAAGTTCATTAAGAGTCCCTGGACTAGTCGACAAGTAGACGCTTTAAATTAATACACTGTCTATTCGAAAACTAAGCGTTAGCAAAAACATACGTTGTACATTTACAGGTGTACATGACGTATCAAACAACGTTATTGTATTTATTAGTCATCAAGCTCATTAAGGTTGAACTAACTCAAAGACTTTATTTGCCAGGATTAATTAATCTTCACGTGGTATATAAATTTGTCATTATTATATTTTCTTGGTTCGTTTAAATTTACCGGTTTTCAATCTTGTCGCCTGTCTGTCTAAAGAATACTTCCTTATTATAATTTATTTTTTGTAGCTTCCAGTGTATCACTACTACAACAATCTACTCCAACATTTAGTAACACAGAAAATTCTCTGCACTCTCGTAAAACTACACAGTCAAGAAGAATAAACCATAAAGATTTTACTTTAAAGTGTCTATTGATAAAATGTAGTCTAATTTTCACCTTACTTCTACTCATCAGTCTATCAGTGTACATACGTTTCTTACATTCCATTCCATTATGGTATACATATTGCATGGAACAATCGAATTCTTCAAATATATCATCTTTCTGTTTACGTATCATGCCAGTAAACAGTTATTCATTAAATTCAAAAATGAACATGTCTTATTCATTACTTCCAACAGATCATAATAATGATAATAAGACTATATAATTTTCAGAAATTTCCACACACACAGAGTTCTCCATCAACCAAATTTCTTAATTTTCATTATTTTTTTATACTATTTTATCTTATTTTTAATTTTTTTGTTTTTTGGACAAATAAACAGCAACTACGAAAAAGATATTCTTTCTCTTTCTTAATAATCACTTGGATGCACATGTTTGTTTTTTTGAATTGATTAACATTTTAAAAGTTCTAATTTATGTTTTTTTTTCTACAAATATGTTTTCTATCATACACAAAACAACAAAAAAAACATAATTTTCGAAATATTGTGAATTTTTTTTGGCTGTTTTGTGATCTCCAAAATGTTTGTATTATTAGTTTACATGTATATATGTATACCCATCCAGTGATATCATTTTTCACTTTCATACACATATGATTAGTTTTTATGCAAATTTAATTCTTTATTCACTAGAAAATATTAATCACGTAAAATTGCATCAAACAAATAATGTATTTTGTTCATTTATTTTGAGTAATTTATATTTAAAAATATACTCACCGATCATGGTATGTCTAGGTTTTATGAAGGCATGAAATTTGTTTATGCTCTACATACAATTTGGTGTATAATGAATGAACAACAAAAATCTCATCAACATTTCACATGATCCACACACTTATCAATTGAGAAACAATAAAATTCTTAAGAATAAGCTAAAAGTCAGATTCTATTTTGCACAGAGCATATTTTGCAGATGTATGTATGTGGAAGAAATCAATAACTAGATATTTCCAGTGGTTACTTCATGCATATGTTTGTTATATGACGTCAGAGAACCAAATAACTGACTGCACAGTATGTATTTTTATGTAGGATGATAATAACAGATATCATTTGATATACGAAATTGAAGATAACTGCCTATATATATATATATATATATATATATATATATATATATATATATATATATATACAACTCACAAGCCATTAAAAAAGGACCCATTGTCCGCTATCGATGCTTCTCCTAACCTTAAATCTATGTTTTAGAAATGATTCGTCTGTTAAGGTTTCCAGAATCTATTTCATCGCAATCAAATCCTATGTCTTTATGACCATTGATAAGAAGTTAGTTCAAAACTATGTCACGTACATAAAATGGTTTTAATCTGTTTTTTTTTAAAAAATTAACATGATTTCAGTTTTGTTCTCTTTTAAAACCTATCATTAATTTACAATTAAAATAACTGATATAAATGAAGAATCAAACAATAGAGAAAACGTTTAAGTTTTCTTGAAATTTTGTAAATAAAAACATCCATAAATAAACTTGAAAACGTCTGGCTGTTTTCTTGTTAAAATTTGAAATACAATCTCTTTTTAAAGTTTTCCCTTTATTCATATGATGAAGTATTTGTTGAGGTATTCCGGAGAGGCATTCCAAAAGTGCTAATGAAAATGGTTTTTCTTAGACTGGTTTGTTTGTTGTTCATAAACAACAAAGTATGCTGATCAGCTAGCTGACGATGGATCTTTAATTCCATGTAAACTCAACAAGGTCAATGGTAACATTTTGGAGTGTTAGGCTGAATAATGCATGTTAAAATTCAAGAACACTTGTCAGTTCCCTGAACATACAACTTGTCGATCATTGTCGACTACCATGAAACTTAGTTCAGAATTTCTGACTGACTACCTCAAACCATAAAGAAAACATTGATCAATACTCAGTGATCAATTCATTAAGATCACTTTTTATTCCAAGTTTCTGTAAATCATCACTGAAGGATTTTGATTGTTGTAAAAGCCACATATTTAACCTGAATAAACGAACTTATTGATCAAGGGTTCAAATCAGAGCATAGACCTTGTAAAACAATCGGAATGTTTGTTGTGCTTTTATCATTATCTACTCATTATCATTTCATGTTTTAAATTTAAATCCTAATCACAAATTCTATTCACAACAAAAGTTATTCCATAATAATTTAATCTGCTCATTTTCGGAATATAAGGGTATCGTGCAAAACAGTTTGTTATCATTGTCTTGATATTGACATTCGTCATACGCAGTTTTATCAACGTGATTTGGCTTTTGCTTTATATATATATATATATATATATATATATATATATATATATATATATATATTATATTTTCAAATATCGAATTAGTGCGTTTTTAAATGAACAAACGTTTTATTTTGGAGACATTGTTTTCATTATTATTATTACAGTAATTATTTCAAAAAAAAATGTAGCGCAGTTATTTTTCTTCGGCGAAAAAAAACTGAAAAATGCATTTATGAAAAACTCATGTAGTTTGCGACAAAACTAACATTTAGAAAACGTGAAAAGTTTGAGTTTTTTCTTTCTTCTATAAAGGAATCCTATTGTGATGTGTAGTGACCAATCCATATTCTAACGAACGGATAGAAAAGACATATACTGACCAAGTTTTTTCCTGTATACACGACAAGTTAGTTAAGATTTCAAGCTGTTATTAGGATCAATGAAACGTTGGACTTACATCACTTGGATTTTCATGTAAAGCACTAAAATAGGGTTACAAAAACACGTTTTAACACGTTAAAATAATTTTTTCACTTAATCATACATTTCGGGTATCATTTTTTCACTATTCAATATTCATAAGTAGCTCAAAACACCATTCAAAAGAATGTATGTAAATGTATGCATATATATCCACATAACTGGTAATCAAGAATTTTAGATTGAAGAAATATTTCGACTGGTTATCATGTTTCCATTAGTTTCTGAATTCGTACGCAGCTACTTTTTTGGTTCTTGATTGGTTAGCTTTCGATATCGAGCAAAAACCATCTAATATCACCAAAAACCTAGTTAAAGGCAAATATTATGAACAGTGAGTTTCGATAGAGTTGTCTGAAATTTTCTAACTTGAAAGATAAAACATCAAGTTCGGAATTTTGAATTTTATGTTAATGGTTAACTTCAAATGTTAGGACGTTTTGAGTCAAGGTAAAATGGTTGTTCAAGAACATAGTATTGGGTCACAGGATCTTTAGGTTTTCTGAGAGTTAAACTCATCTTTTATTCCAGAAACATGTCAGAAAGAATCTTAAGGCATTATCCATATAGAATATTTATTTATTTGATACAAATCATAGACAGTAGAAATCAAAGATGTTGGAAATGATTGGCAACTTAGGTAGATGCTTTTGATCATAAGTGATTAGTAAAGATTTTGTCTTAAATAATAATGAAAGGTTCGTAGTTAAACTACGGATTTAACAGAAAATCATATGAAGAGAATAAACTAGGCAATTCATAAAGACATGGAACTTTACCTTGATTGATACTTAAGTTGGTGAAAACAAGTGCTTCTCTTGTCTATAAAAAATAGAAGCGTAAAGTTTTTCGAATAGTGTTTAAATTCTACCTGACATCCCCATCAATTCTTCAGAAATAGTCCTCTACCGAAGAATCCTCAATGTATAGCCAAATCGCGAATCTGTGTAGCTCTTAAGATAAGATAATGAACTGCATTCTCGAGGACTGGATTATATAAACCACCAAAAATACATAGACCTGATGTTCCTATCAACCAACCTTATCCTATTTACTGCCTTCCCGTCATTGGGCCTGATATATTATGACTACTTAAAATAATCCCATTAGGAGTAACCATGCAAATTGTGTAAACATGTTACACTACTCCCTTTCCGTTCAATTATTCCCTATTATGATTCCTTAATATTAGTTTATCTCTAACATGATAATTCCGATATCAAACACTAGTTTCGTTTTAATGATTATAACAATGATTTCAGGTTTTAAGCAACTGAGGCGAATCTACTGACAATAAATGAATTCACGTTATTGTGATACGATAGTTGTTCTTTATGTATTCAAGTTTAATAACGGGAAAGAGTTTATAAAATTAGGTATTTTTAGTGTTCAGCAAACAGTTAATCATTGTGCAGAAATAGCAATTTTTATATCGGTGTACATACACCGTATTATAATCATGTTTGTGATAATAGTATGTATGCCATTCATACTTGATTACTTAAGTGTAAAAGTTGAGCTGAACCACATGCTAATATCATACATAGACTGTAATGAGAGCGCTTAGGGAAACCTCCCAAGTCTGTAAATGGAAATAATCTGATAATGAATTATTTTTTAACTATTTTTGATTAAGTACATGATGTCAAATAATTTTAAATACAATGAAATATTATTTCTATCATAATTTGAGTTTTATCAGTCGTGCATGGGTTATTTAAGTGAGACAGATGTTATATTCAGACAACCAGCTTAAATGCCTAAAGCGTATGAATAATACAAATAACAGTTGCAGTTAATTGAAAAATTATGTACACATAGAACGGTAACTTTTTATTAAATACAAAGGTAACTGAATTATTGGTGCTTTATGAAGTATGAATTGAAAAACATATTTTCCTACCTGTAAGTAGATTCAATTTTGTCAACTTTTAAAAAATCTCAGTAGCTGCTCTAAAGATTGCTGTTCAGTTTCATTCTAAATGTTACTTTCCTTCTTTATTACATCAGTCAGCAAGACTAGTATTTTGATAATTGAATCTGTTCTACAAGAAGCTCATGATGAGAACAGAATATTAATAGTTTATAATTAAGAATAACATTTTGTGAGATTAAAAGTGACCTACTATAGCGTTAATACAGGCAGAGTACAGAGTAGGTTAAAGAATACTGGTCGGCGGTCTATGCACCACTGGGGTTGGTAACAAGCGTAGCTAACTAACTAACTATAGAATTACTACACCTTTCTGATTAACCAACTAAGCGTAACGACAGTAGTATATTCTTAGATGTAACATTATGAAAGAAACGTTTCAGTTTTAACGGTAATCATTAGAAATTGCCGTACATTATTCTCCATTAGTGTATCTGGTTGCTATAATAATAGTTTTACCGAAGATAATACACAAGTAATACGGGATTTCGCAATCAACTGAATAGCACTACGCTTAGATAATACTATACAGAAGTAAATTAAATATTCTGTCAACTGTCAATCATCATTTAATCCGTGATTAATTACCTTGAATAAACAATATAACCAATAATAAAGTTAAACAAATCATCACCATATTCATTAGTCAGTATGTAATAAATGAAACAATAAAATCAACACAAGAAGTCATTGAATAATTGAAAATAATTATCCATTGAAAATGAAATTTGTTTGAACTAGATTACGGATATATCATTTTTCCGTCATTTATGTCAAAAATATTTTCTTTTGTCATCAGTTATGTAATTACAGATGAATTTTGTTTATACAGGTGAAATCTACTGTTTTGAACATTGTTAGTATGAAGAAGATTATTCAAATGATAACATTTTAGCTTGAAATGTCTTTTACATAAAGTAATGCAGAGATGAACAATGTAAGATAATTTGACAAAAAATGAATGGAAATTTTATTAACTACTTGAAAACACGATGATATTTGTATTTTTGGTGATATTTAATCAAAGACTAAAATCAGGCTGTTCAAATTATAGTTTTCAGTTAAATTTATTTAGTAATTTCTTCATATAGCCTGCCCTGGATAGGGAGAAACATCGATTTGAAACCATGCCGATAAAATAAGATTGCAATAAATTAAAAATACTTATGGAATAAACAAAAGCAACTGACTTCAATAACTTCGTCATCAGGCTCTACAGTTATAAATACATGATTGTTGTGTTACTTTACAGACAACAAAATAAGGAATCCATTAATTAATTAGACTATGATATATGTTGAAATGATGAGATTTTGCAACTATTACAATATGCATACTTCAAGATCGTGTTATTTGTAAATTAGAATGGTTATTTGTCAGAGGTCAGAATGATTCCAGGTAAGGTGTCGTGTTGTAATCAATATTATAGTACCATAAATCGTGCGAGTGTATGTGAGAGAGAAATAAAAATATTTAAACTATTGCAAGCATCAATCATTCAGTCAGTAACAACGTGGAACTTGGTACATGCGTATATCAGTTGAATTTTTCATACCACGTAGAGGGGTCGAACTGTAAAGCCAAATCCATAGTATTTGTTAAGCTCGTCACTTGGTACGCTTGAAGCTATTACGAGTTCACCTTAGTCGGTAAACGCGAACGAGACAATTACCAGCGTCCAGGTAGGCTACCTTGAATCCGAAACTGCAAAACAGAAAACTCGATAAGCGTAGAAATTGTATTCTACACCAACAGCCAGCACACAATGAGATATTTACAATATACAATAATCGATACTGTAATCGAATTATTCAAATACAAAATTATGGTCAACACAGTTATCGAATAATTCAAACGAAAGTGCAATGAATGAATGATGAGATGCTACAATCTCAAGGTCAACTGATCGGTCCATGAAATAAATCCAAAATAAAGTTATTTATTTATCAAGCGAGTTCTGGGGATCTAACATCCCCAGCAGTATTAAAGTCAGAAGAAGTATTGACGGTAATGGAAAATATTAGGAATCGAAGATATGATTCAAGAAGTATATACCAGTGAAATAGATTTAAAAAGAGACAAAACTGTTACGAGGAATTTAGAAGATTAGGATTTGACAGAACATAAACAGTGGATGCATCTGCGCTATTGCAAATGCTTTTAAGCCCTGTTATTCAAAGCCTCTGACCATCGGGTACTATCGTCTGGTGGACCCCAGCCAGGTAGATAGTTTACATGCACTAACATTACACAGTACACCTGTCAGTGACTTTATACATTTGTGACAGGTTTCTGACTTGGGCTTTGAAAACACTTGAGTCTATTACCCAATACATGTGACCAATATGCTGATTTCTGTAAATGAAACTATTCTTTCTCGCCAATTCGCTCAATTATATCATCACAACATTTAAGGCTACAAAGAATAATATCTGTTTAAAAGAAGAACAAGGTGGTATTTTATCCTAATCTGGTATGAATAAAAGTTCTGTAAACAGATTTTATTTATCTAACGAATCATCTGAAGACCACAGCACATGAGAAATATGATCAAAAATTATTCTATGACTGATCAAATGTAAGCGTTTCTACTTATGTCTACAATTTTTATCACTGAATATTTTATGTTCGTCACTAGGTACGCTTGAAGCTATTACGAGTTCACCTTGGTCGATAAACGCGAACGAGACAACTACCAGCGTCCAGGTAGGCTACCTTGAATCCCAAACTGCAAAACAGAAGACTTGGTAAGCGTAGAAAGTATATTCTACAAATACCCAGCAATCACAATACAATCAAGCACACAACTCTCGTTTATTTATACATCATAGAAACGTCCTTGAGACAGTTAAGAAAATAGCACACTAAAATACACAGCAGCCAATCTTAGCCATAGATTTTCCTGGTGGGAAATGAAATCTTAAGATCAACTGATAAACCCATCCTCGCAAACGTGAATTCTAAAATAAGACATTTATCAAGCTAGTTTTGGGGATCTGACATCCCCAACAGAATAACACTAGGAATCCTAATTCATTAAACAAAGAGATCTATGGTACAGGATTTTTGGCAAGTGATGTTAGTTGTGATTCCAGTTGCTATTTTTTTTAACTGTGAAGATCAAAAACCGTGTTATGAAATAATATGAATTAGCATAGTATTTTGTTTAATTTCAATAACCTACAATGTTTGAATTTAATTACGTAAGAAAATTTATGTACTATTGTGAGTAAATTTGAATGGCAGTCAGTGAGTTTTAATACCGCTTATTTCTTACCAATTGTCCAATGTGTCAATAAAAAACGGATTTCTTTTTCTCCAATTCTATATGAATAATATTCAAACTATTCTACTAGCAAAAGGATTATTTGTAGTGTGAATAATCGTGATAAAAAAAATGTCAGTCTAATCCATAAAGGTAATTGGGTTTCAAAAAAATGACAGTTTTTGGTACACTGTCATAAGAAGTGATTAGGTAAAACAAAAAAATGCATCAACTATTATCAGATTTAAGGTCAGTGAACTTGAAAATAACAACAGTACGTACGTATATAAATGCTTTTCTTGAATGTTTAAAGAAAAAGTAAGTCAGTCACGTTTTGCATATAAATTATTGGCCAAAATGCATTGAAAATGTTTTTAAATCTTTCTAGTTAGATGCTTTATTTATTTTAGTACAGTATTTTTGGTTTGTTAGCGGAAGTCATGAGTACTAGTTTATGGTCTACTAGATTGGTGGATACAATCAATGAAATGACGTAAGATTAGACAGATTTCCGTCAAAATACACTGCTTTGAAACAGTCAGTGATTGTAGTCTTGTTTATTTTGCAATATATCATTTTTTCTACCAAATATGAACATCAGAGTTGATTTACCTAGGTTTACTTAGAACTTAATCAGATGGTATGTAATATAGTATGTGTATATACATTATTCATAAAATTAATTAGTACTTTGATACTGGTTACTTATCAACAAGCTAAAATAGTTTGTAAGCAGTTTTAACCAGTCAAATGAATATCTGTTTGTCTGAATTGCTTTGCTATGCAACATTCTAATTCATTTTATTTATATGAACTGAGTTGTTTTATATACACTTTTGATCGGAACCGATTCTTAGTTAATAATACGTAGTACATAACATAACATTAAAAACTAATCAATCAGTTTTAAAATATTACTTAAAAATGGTTACACCCTTGTTATTATGAGAAGTAATTACAAAATTCTTTGTTTTATGCAAACAGATTATCAATGAAACTATACTATGGACATTTTCTGTCATTTCCTACAAGACTCATTACTATGTACGTTGTTTACATTAAAAATCACTAGATGCACTGGCAGTCTAACGAAGTGAAATTAATTAAACACAACTGTTTTCAAACATATTTCGACAACTGACTTTTAAGTTTTACAAGTTTTGAAATACAAATATGCAATTATAATAGTTCTTGTGACAAATTGGCAAAAAGAAAACTACTTAATGAGAGGACATTGAACGACCTAGTTTATGAGTGATCACAGATGGATGCAAGCATGTGTCCGCTATCAAGACTGACAATTTTACTAATGTATACAATGACTGTGAACCTTAGAATAAAAATTTCTTAACGTTTTCACATCTGGTATTATTGGTAGTGAGCAATCCAATCTTGTCATACTTAAACTCCATTGATGTGAGATATTTTGCTAAAAATTGTGTAACATTTTTTGATTCAAATTGAAACATAGTAGTTGGAAAAAGTGTCTGGGTTTTTTTGTAGGTAACGTTTTGATGGAAATGAACTGAAGATTTCGAAGTAAATGTTATAATACGATTTATTCCAACTTATCAAACCACCAAACTAGACTGAAGACAACAAAATCAAGCCAACGTTTTATCAACCAGAAGTTTTGCGTATAATCACAATAAGCTATGAAATAAGTTATGTCGAATATGATCAAAATTCAGTAGTATACACTTAACTCTACATATTATTAACAGAATAATATCTAACAGTTTTTATTCGTTGTAATTTCAAAAACATCAAATCGAATTTAAATTTTAAATAAAAAAAAACTAACTAATAATTATGAACACAAAATTGGAATGAAGTGAAACAAAACGATGTTGAAATATTATATTACAAAATAACAGTATGATTGAATGATTTCCCTTCATTTTTTATTCAATAGTAAAATTCTTAAAATAATACCTACAATTATTCATTTCAAAAAAATTACAAAATGATATTTGAGAACAGCTAATCAAGTTAAAAAAAAGGAATATTACAAAATGATGTTTGATTTTATGCATAATTAAAATACAATTTTCCGTTTGTTTTAAATTGTCATCATATTTACAATGTACCGTAGTACTTATCATATCAAATTTGACTAGAATATTTTTGTTTGATATCAAAATTTATGAGAAAAAATACTGTAATCAAATATGTTTCGACAAAAGTCATAAATAAATTAATACTGAAAGTGAAAAAAATCTTTATTTACCCACATTGTAATTAATGTTATTATTTTCCATTGAACTTTTGTCCCATTTTTTTTTAATGAAGAGATAAAGAAAAAACAAATGAATATTTTCTAATTTTCAATACAACAGGTTAAGTTAGCTTTTATATTGAGAGACTATTGTTTTTTTTCATATGAACTCGTAGTTATCATGAATGGGATTTATTTTAATTATCTTTAGTAGGAAAATAGAGATTAAACTCGGAAATCATTGTTTAGGGATACCTATATTTTTGAAATCATGAATCGATCAGTGTTATACCATCACTAGAAGCCTGGAAGCACTGAAAGGCCATTTCAACCTTTTATGGGACTCATCAACAGTGCTCAGCTACGAATCCCGCTACTAGCAGGATTCGAACTCAGGACATTTTGCCTCGTGCGCGAACGCACGACATCAGGACCACTGTCTCGGTATCCAACGGTGTTAGTGTCTAACTCGAACTAACCCAAGGTCTTGTACAACCTCATCCACTCTTTTCGGTGAGCAATCTTTCACACCCAAACAGGGTTAAACTCCAGTAGTCAACAAATCTCACTAGAACTTGTAGATACTTATTCATGGAGCTAGTCACTAGTAAGCACATGATAACTTGCAGTAGAAGGTTGTGTAGATCGTTGAGTTTCTTTTAAAATCATGAATCGATCAATGTTAGGCTAGGACGAAACGGCCGTCCAATGCTTCCAGGTTTCTAATGCCGGTCTAGCACTGATCGACTCAGGCTTTCAAAAATAACTCAACAATCTCCATAACCTTTTGATTATTTATTTATGATTATTTAGTTGTTATTAAGAGTTGATTGATTTTAATTTTTCTAGAGAACGCTTGAGAAAACTGTGATTTAAGAAAAATATCACATTGTCCTATTTGATTGCCTCATCAAATACGTCATAAATTGCATAACATTACTGAAAAGTTTGATATTTATGAATCAATAACTTGATATAATATTTCGAGTCATACTTTTCCCTTCAAACAACTATGAATATCATTGCAAGGCCTATCCCCAAAAAATAGACCGTACCTTGTAGTCAGGTGAGCTGTACAGTTAACATATTCATTTATATCATATGTATGTATGCCTGGTAACCGGATTTTTTATTTTAGAGCTGTTTACTTCAAAACCTCATATTACAAGTATTTTCGAAAATTTTAGTGAACAACATTCTTTACATCGTTACATATCATTTCAGGAAGTCACCAAAGTTATATATTGCTATTTCATGTGATCATTCAAAAAATATATAAGTCAAATATAAAGTTGTATTTTTTTAGTTTTTAGATTTACGCAGTTATATATTAAACAACTAACTTCTAATGAGATTATATTTCACTACACTAAAAATCGAGTAGACCACTACAATCTGATTTAAAAGCTACTAGTTTTGCGAAAAAATTGTGGTAAAGTAAAATCGTGCCATTAATTATATTCAGTTTGATATAGTCTTTTATAGTAATCACGTGATTTTTACCTAAACAAAAAATTGAGAAGAGACAGATGAAATAATGTTCTAAGAATAAGATGGGCTGATTTATTATTTATTTAAATAAATCGAGGATAAAATATGAAACAATCAAGTAAATGAAGTCATAAGGAATTAACATTAGTTGACAAACCAAAATCATGTATGATAATAAAGTAGGCTTGATCAAGGAGTTGTTTCGTTCCCAGCATACAGAACTTCTTAGTAGCAGATATTCACGATTCTGAATAAAATTGATCTTCTGAGAGTCCCTTTGCTAGAAATCGCTACTTGAAGTTTAATGACTAGCTATCTAAAGCAGTCCCTGATCAAAATATCCGAACGATTTAATGTATGTAGATTAAATAACCAATTTTAAGGATTATGAGTAACTTAATATCCAATTAGAACCAAACTACAATTCTTGTTGTTATTAAATTCACTCAGTAGCTCAATCCTCGAACATCTGAAAAACTTTGCTCACAATCCACCAGGTGAATCATACCTCTAAATCCTCTATGAAGTATAAAGAACCGGCCCGACAAAAGGTTCGGATAAGGAATTTGTGTACAGATGAGGCTATAGCGATTCATCGTTTCAAACCTAATCTCTGTATAGAGAAAACTTATGTTCAGTCCTTGAATGCTCCTATCGTTTTAGCAACCCTTTTGACTTTTACAAAGTATTTGTGCTAATTATAACCTTAATCTTCTCTTCCTTTACAATGTGGATATTTGTCTTCAACTTTTTTTCGTATAGATTATCACCACTTATCGCTCCTAGACCTACTACACAACGTAAGTGATTGATGATTTTTGATTACTTTACTGAATGATGTAGCCTAATTTTTATTCAGAATTCGAAAACTTTAGTCACACTGAAGTTACACAATTCCATTTATAAATTATTATATTCAATGGTTGAAGCGTTTTGACAAAATTGACCATCTTACTGAAAATTACCTCTTTTTACATGAATAAGTTAAGCTATCTCCGCCAGTAGAACCTTAGGGGCTACTGCCGGTCCCAAGCCCGGGTAAAGGAGGAGGGTTGGACATGGGGTTGGCGACCCCATTCCGTCAAAAACTAACTTGCCAAAAAAACACTAACCAGAAAAAATAATTCAAACCATTTTAACTCTGCCCTGGGAGTTGGAAGAAGATTTATGACGTCGTGTGATGAAAGCCGAGTTCCCTCGGAAGTCACGGGGCTGATGCCTCTTCTGACAACCAGAGCAACCATTTTTTTAGGTACATGGAACGTTCGTACATTGTGGGAGACTGGAAGACTATTTCAAGTTGCGGCAGAAATGAAAAGATACAACCTCGAGGTGCTTGGAATCAGTGAAACACATTGGACACAGGTAGGACAACTGAAACTAGCTTCAGGGGAACTGCTGTTATACTCTGTTCATGAAGAGGAAAATGCTTCACATACACAAGGAGTTGCATTGATGCTGTCCAAACATGCACAAAAGGCACTAATAGGATGGGAATCTCATGGACCCAGGATCATTAAAGCATCCTTCAAAACAAAGAAAGAGGACATTACAATGAACGTCATCCAATGTTATGCACCTACCAATGACTACAATGACGACGATAAAGATCAATTCTACGAAAGGCTGCAGTCAATCGTCGAGAAATGTTCACCAAAGGATTTGACGATTCTTATGGGAGACCTGAATGCCAAGGTTGGCATGGACAACACTGGATATGAAGACATCATGGGACGACATGGACTGGGAGAAAGAAACGAAAACGGTGAGAGATTTGCAAACCTATGTGCCTTCAACAAACTGGTAATCGGTGGCACAATATTCCCGCACAAACGCATACACAAAGCTACATGGATTTCACCGGATCACACTACTCAAAACCAGATTGATCATATCTGTATCAACAAAACGTTCAGAAGGACTATGGAGGATGTGAGAACCAGGAGAGGAGCTGATGTAGCCACAGATCACCATTTGCTAATCGCCAAAATGAGACTGAAACTAAAGAAGCACTGGACAACGGGACAGACAACATCACAGAAGTTTAATACGGCCTTTCTTCGGGATACTGTAAAGCTCAACGAATTCAAGATAGCCCTCACCAATAGGTTCCAGGCCTTTCAGGATCTACACAATGGAGAGGACACAACATTGGAGAACAATTGGAAAGGGATTAAGGAGGCAATCACTTCAACATGTCAGGAGGTCCTTGGTCGCAAGAAGCAGCATCATAAGGAATGGATCTCTGTTGATACTCTCGCAAAAATTGAAGAAAGGAGGAACAAGAGAGCAGCAATCAATGTCAGCCGAACAAGAGCGGAGAAAGTTACCGCACAAGCTGCATACACAGAAGCAAACAGGGAAGTGAAGAAGAGCATCAGAGCTGACAAACGAAAATACGTGGAAGATCTAGCAACGACGGCGGAAAAGGCTGCAAGAGACGGAAACTTGAGACAATTGTATGAAACTACAAAGAAGCTCGCCGGGAACTATCGTAAACCAGAACGACCAGTGAAAAACAAGGAAGGCAAAGTAATCAGCAACACTGAAGAACAGCGAAATAGGTGGGTAGAGCACTTTAAGGAACTCCTAAATCGACCAGCTCCTCTGAACACACCCAACATCGAAGCAGCATCCACGGATCTCCCAATTAATATTGGCGCACCTACGATTGAGGAGATCAGTATGGCCATCAGACAAATCAAGAACGGCAAAGCAGCAGGACCAGACAACATTCCAGAAGAGGCAATGAAAGCAGATGTAGAAGCAACCGCGAAAATATTTCACATCCTCTTCAAGAAGATTTGGGATGAGGAACAAGTACCATCAGATTGGAAAGAAGGATACCTCATCAAAATACCAAAGAAAGGCGATCTGAGCAAGTGTGAGAACTACAGAGGCATCACTCTTCTTTCAATACCAGGCAAAGTCTTCAACAGGGTATTGTTAAACAGAATGAAGGACTTCGTAGACGCCCAACTTCGAGGTCAACAGGCCGGATTTCGGAAGGATCGATCGTGTACTGACCAAATTGCTACATTACGGATCATTGTGGAACAATCAATTGAATGGAACTCACCACTCTACATCAACTTCATCGACTTCGAGAAAGCATTCGATAGCGTGGACAGGAAAACACTGTGGACTCTTCTTCGACACTACGGGGTGCCTGAGAAAATAGTCAACATCATACGGAATTCTTATGATGGATTCAACTGCAAAATCGTGCACGGAGGACAGCTAACCGACTCTTTCGAGGTGAAGACCGGTGTGAGGCAAGGTTGCTTACTCTCACCCTTTCTCTTTCTCCTGGTCATCGACTGGATTATGAAAACGTCAACATCTGGGGTGAAGCACGGTATCAACTGGACAGTTAGGACGCAGCTGGACGATCTGGACTTCGCAGATGACTTGGCTCTTCTATCGCACACTCAACAACAAATGCAAGAGAAGACGACGAGTGTAGCAGCAGCCTCTGCAGCAGTAGGTCTCAACATACATAAAGGAAAGAGCAAAATTCTCCGATGCAACACAACATGCACCAATCAAATCACTCTTGATGGAGATGCCTTGGAGGACATTAACACCTTTACATATCTGGGCAGCATCATCGACAATCAAGGTGGATCCGATGCAGATGTGAGGGCACGGATTGGCAAAGCAGGGGCTGCATTTCTACAGTTGAAAAATATCTGGAACTCCAAACAACTTTCAAACAAAACCAAAATCAGGATCTTCAATACAAATGTCAAGACAGTTCTACTGTATGGAGCCGAAACATGGAGAACTACCAAAGCCATCATCCAGAAGATACAAGTGTTTATTAACAGCTGTCTACGCAAAATACTTCGTATTCGTTGGCCAGACACCATCAGCAACAACGAACTGTGGGAGAGAACAAGTCAGATTCCAGTGGAGGAGGAAATCAGGAAGAAGCGTTGGAAGTGGATAGGACACACTCTACGAAAAGCACCTAACTGCGTCACGAGACAAGCCCTCACATGGAACCCTCAAGGCAAAAGGAAAAGAGGAAGGCTAAAGAATACATTACGCCGTGAAATAGAGAAAGATATGAGAGGAATGAACAAACATTGGACAGAACTGGAGAGGGAAGCCCAGGACAGAGTTGGTTGGAGAAAACTGGTGGGCGGCCTATGCTCCATTTGGGGTAACAGGCGAAAGTAAGTAAGTAAGTAAGTAAGTTAAGGTATCTGTGATAATTTTGTAAAACTCGTCTATTTTACGACAGACCACTACTTGTAAAATTACCTATAAATGCAATTGTACAACGCCAGTAAATGATGTCATAGAAAAGAAAATTTCCTTCAGTTTAACGGCTTTACACTTTTTAATATGATGATCGTCGGTCACATGTCTTATATGTTAAGTGACTAAATAACAATAGTAACGTAAAAACACTAAATTACCATTACTATTAGTAGTTCATAGTTTTAAATGATGGGCTATTAACATTTCCAAACAACTGGTCTTACATTATGTTGTTGAATGAGATACGTAATCTAAATTACTAAAATAATTATAAGGTTATTTTAAAAAAAATTAAAAGTGATGTTTAGTAGAGAACGGAATGGAAGTTTAAAAATAGTATTGTGTACTTCAGTAATTCTGTGAAATACTTCTTGGAACAATTCAGTATTAGCAAAAACAACAATACAATCTAACATTAAAGTAATTCAAGATCAAGATCATCAATGTTAATGGAACAGGTTTATACATCTATTTTTATGCGACGATTTAGTCTCTCAAAAATTTTTTTTACTAAAGAACCCTAATGAACATGACTAAATCAAATTAACACTTGCTTTATCGTCATTTAACTAATTCTAGGTATGAAATAAGTTGTTTACTTTCAAATATATCAGTAATCATTCACATAAACTCATAAATGTGCTGATAGGTTGATATTTTCTCCAATGAAATGTGTATTCTTTCTTCCTTTCTTGTTATTCTTTGATAAATGAGATCACATTTTCATTGACTGACAAAAATGATAGAAATGCTCTATGAATTTTTATCTGTCCTATCAATTGGATGAATAATTTTAATCAAGAATCGTAATTGACTCGCCTAATTATGAAAATAATTTACGGAAGATGTTTACTAAAGTTTACGAAAAGATTGATCTAATTCTGGACAAATGTTGGTTTGTTTTTAAAAAAAGGCAGACAACATCTGTGGTTTACAGTGAATTTCACTTGAGACGTGAAAAATAAGTTGAATGTGTACTCAACCGAATAAATAATCAGCTTAAGAGGCATATTTTAACACTTAAGTTACTTTTTCATCCACTTTTTTTACGTCAGCATTTCACTATCGCTTCAACTATTCCCGCTCTATTCATGACACTTTTTTGATACTGAACCATGTATTGTTATAAAACATGAATTAACTAAAACTTTGATTATTATCTATCAGACAAATGTTTCATACGACTTTCAACAAGTAAAATGTAACTAACACATTAGTTAGTAGATTTTCATTAAACTATGTATTATTTAAAACGTTTTTAAGTAGTAAAGCTAACTAAAAAAAGAGTTATTTGAATAGTATTCGAATAAACAACTAGCGAATAACTACGAAAACTCTAATATCTTGCCTTCTAATTTTATTGAAATTAGGAGCCTAGTCCATTTTCATACTTTCGGAAAGATAAAAACTAAAATTTGTACTTATGGTTTCAATGAAATTACTTGTATATATCAGGTCAGAATGTATTTTTTTTATTGTTCTTATCTTCAACTACTGAATATTTGAAGTGTGGATCAACAGTTCTATGTTACAGAACTGTGTTATATAGTGTTACCTTGTGATTCCCGAAAATGCTTAATACCCTTCCTTGACTATTCTTTCATATATCTCACTTACCGTTTGGCCTAAAATAGCATGTATTGACAGTCATAGTTATTTCAGGTGAAAAGAATTGTGTAATTTTAGAAACTCCACTTGCAGAGCCTCTGGGGTTACCGCCTGTTTCAGGCCCGGATAAAGAAGGAGGTTGGCGACCCCATCCCATCCAACCTGAGACAATTTTACTGTAAAACAAAGAAACTCGTTGGAAACTATAGTGCACCTAAACGACTGGTAAAAAAGCAAAGAAGGCAAAGTAATCAGCAACATTCAAGAACAGAAAAACAATTGGATGGAGCACTTTAAGGAACTCTTGAATTGACAAGCCCCACTGAACCCACTCAACTTCAAAGCAGCATCCACGGACCTCCCAATCGAAGTTAGCCCACTAATAATTGAAGAGATTAGTATGGCCATCAGAAAAATCCCATATCGGCAAAGCAGCAGGACCAGACGACATTCCATCAGAGGCGCTAAAAGCAGACGTGACAGAAACTGCAAAAATAGTTCACATTTTCTTCAACAAGATTCGGGATAAAGAACAAGTACTAACAGACTGTAAAGAAGGATACCTGATCAAAATACCAAAGAAAAGCGACCTCAGTAAGTGTGAGAATAATAGAGGCATCACTCTTCTCTCAATACCAGGCAAAGTCTTCAACAGGGTGTTGTTAGACTGAATGAAGAACTTCGTAGACGTTCAACTTCGAGAACAACAGGCTGGATTTCGTAAGGATTGCTACATTACGGATCATTGTGGAACAATTAAGTGAATGGAGCTCACCACTCAACAACAACTTCATTGACTACAAGAAAGAATTCGATAGCGTGCACAGGATGACACTATGGAGGCTTCTTTGATACTACGGCGTGCCTGAGAAGACAGTCAACATACGGAATTCTTATGATGGATTCAACTGCAAAATCGTGCACGGAAAATGGCTAACAGACTCGTTCGAGGTGAAGACCAGTGTCAGGCAAGGTTGCTTACTCTCGCCCTGTCACTTTCTCCTGGTGGTTGACTGGATTATGAAGACATCAATATCTGGAGGGAAGCACGGTATTCAGTGGACAGCCGGACGATCTGGATTTCGCAGATGATCTAGCTCTTCTATCGCACACGCAACAATAAATGCAAGATAAGACGATCGGTGTATTAGCAGCCTCAACGCCAACAGGTATGGAACTCCGAAAAAATATCAATCGACACCAAGATCAGGATTTCCAATACAAATGCAAGACAGTTCTACTGTATGAAGAGGAAACTTGGAGAACTACGAAAGCCATCATCCGGAAGATACAAGTATTCATTAACAGTTGTCTTCGCAAAATACTTCAGATTCGTTGGTCAGACACGATCAGCAACAACCTACTGTGGGATATAAAAAACCAGATTCCAGTGGAGCAGGAAAGTGGAATTGGATAGGGCACATACTGTGGAAAGCACCCAAGTGCTCCAGTAGACAAGCCCTTTCTTAGAACCCTCAAGGTAAGATGAAAAGTGGAAGGTCAACGAAAAAATTACAACGAGAAATAGAGAAAGACATGAGGATAATGAACAAAAATTGGGCAGAACTGGAAACGGAAGCCTAGGACAGAGTAGGTTGGAGAATACTGGTGGGCGGTTTATGCTCCATTGGGGGTAATAGGTGTACGCAATAAAGTATGTAAGTAATTGTAACTTTAGAAATCACCAAACTGTATCATAAGACAAACCCGAACTTATAATCCTCAAAGTGATTTAGGGAATGACCAAAGAATACATTGCACCAAGAATCGAAGAAGGATATTCAATGAATGAAGAGGGCTTGGTAACAACGTGAAAAGAAATCTCCAGACAGTTTTGGTTGATGATCACTGTTCAGATGTAAATAAGTAGGCAAGTTAGAAATCAACATTAGTTTATATTCATATAACTCAGTGTCACGATAAAGCCACTTATTTGTGTTGTTACAAAAAGCCATTGGATATCTCATCGTCACGAAATTTATCACATGAAGTTGAATCATTCATAGTTTACAGTTTTTTTTATTTTATTTATATAACTTTAGATAAAATGTCCTGTTATTTCAGTAACAGCCATTAGCATTTCAATCATTTTCTTTCGAAAAGGTCATATTTAACTTTACATAGAATCTTCTTTTTTTTTAAACTTAAAATTTAACTATCTTTCTTTCAACTACACATCAGCGAGTTAATTGATTGCACGATTTAGACATAGATTTATATATATATATATATATATATATATATATATATATATATATATATATATATGTACTTTAAAGCTAACCTTTTTCAATGAATACAAAATCATCATCATCATCCTTTTTAAAAAAACATCATATTCAATGACATTGAAATGACTACATTCATTCATTTTTGAATAAACTAGTTTTTCTGTTGTTGTTTTATTTTCCAGTTTGCATGCAGATTTGTATGCAGATTTACTATAAATAACCGAGTAGAAAATGACAAATGATTTTAGTAAGTGCTAAATCGTGTTCATTAAAATTAATTTTTTTTCCTTTCTTCAAAACGTATCATTGTCGAGTGTTGTGTTTTTTTTTTAAACAATTCGAATTATTCTATCATGATGATGATGGTGATGATGATGAATAGATAAGTCGTACTTATTGTTACTTAAGAAAAGTCTAATAACTCTTTAAACATATAAAATTTTCTCAGAAATTATCTGAACATATTACATTTGAATGAAATAATATGATTATAAAGATAGTGAGTGGTCAGTCTAGATAAGAGTTTTGTGGTATTAAAACAATGACATTATCTAAATTCACAATAATTCCGAGAAAAAAGAAATACCTTTTCATTAATTTTGCATACCTTTATTATCGTCACGAAACATAAAGCTTCATCAACAAAGCTTATTAGTTTGTGTAAAAAATCTATGTGACATCCCTATGGGATGTAAGTCTATGAGGTGTAGCATTTTGACTAGCCTGTTTGCTTTCAAGCTGCAAAGTAAGAATTAAGTTTGCAAGTAAGTAATATATAGGTACTAGATAAATGACAAGATCTACCTGGTTAGCAATGATTTTTCCGTGAAATTCAAATCATTACGGAAATGATTTTCAGATAGAACAACGCTTATAAAACTTTCATGCTAGTTATAAATGAATCATTTTACTTGTTAATTAATGCCCGATTGAGCAAAAACTCATTAAATATCCTTCACACATAAACCATGTAGATTAAAGCAAGAGTAAAACTGGCTTGTAATTCTATAAATTGAGATTTGTCCAGTTAAGATATTTCTTAACTGATTGACTTATCGCATGTTATTCAAAAAAGGACAATGGTATTTTTTATCATTGAATTAAATTTATAGTTTTGATCCCAACTACACATAAAAGCTACTGTTTCCACCCGAATTGAACTAATTTCATTGAAAAATAACTTCAAGAGTATTATTTTTTTACTTGAAGCTGAATATTCAATGTTTTTTATACTCTGTTTAATCTTTCTTTTAGTTTTCCGCACGTTCGAACTCATCGGTTCACAGTTAATTTTTTTCTATCAGTTTTCATTTCTACGTGTTTAAGCCTCAACCTATTCTTGATGATTGGACATTGTAAAAAAAAGGCTTTTGCCAAAGCTTGAACTGTTGGCATCATGTTGAAGTGGTATGCTGCATGATAAGCGCGAAGGGTAGTGTCATGAAGTTTGCACAAATCAAGCGGCCAAAGTTTTCGAACAGTTCGGTCTGAAGGAATACGTTTGATTGTGCCATCAATGTTGTTTGAATGCATAGAGCTTACTCTTCGAAGCGATTGCAATGGTGAATGCTACCAAGCGAAATCAAGAGGACTCAAATGATCTTAGCACTATCGATTTGCAAACTGATGTGTAGTCACCTCAAACAATTCCAGAGCAGAACAGCTTACATTGATTAGGGGAGAAATGACTGATTTCAAAGAAGTATAACAATATAGGTATAAACTAAAAGAATCGGGCGACTTGTCCGTAAAGACTCGTCACCCTCGTGTTGGACTAGAAAATGAGAGGACGAAAAAGAACTGAAACTAAAAACCTTATAATTCCTAATCTTCGGATGGTAGGGCTGTGATAGAGAATGATGTAAAAACCATAGTGAGGGCAGTAATAAGTCGTTTAAATAGTATTCACATCTGTTATACAAGTCACCGGAGCTTATTCAACAAGCGATTCAATTACCATCACAGAAACATGACTGACTCAGTCTGTAGACAATAAAGAACTTCACTTTGAAATTTTCACATTAGCTGAAGTCTACTAAGTCCTGAGGGGAAAAGAAGTAGTAGCCTTATTCATCAGAAATACTATCCCCCTTATCGTTATTGACAAAACATCCCACGAATGTTGGATATGTGAATTAGTAAGTTATTTCTTGAAGTTCAAAGAACTAGAGCTGCAGATTGGCTTCGTTTATCGCGGCCAAAACTGTCAGGTGAATGAGGTCTTGGTAAGAAAAATCGATACTTGATCTTTGTATGGTCGATGTCCAGTCCCAAGGGATTGCAGTGCACCTACGAGAGACTGAAAAAGTTTAAGGACTGAATTGTCAGGAAACTTTTTCGAACAAAAACTGGTTCGGGTGGTTGATACATGTGTTCTATTGCATTAAGATACGACTGACATTAACTCATCATCAGGATGACGCTTTAAACCTCATTTATATGCAACTACTGGATGAGAGTGATCATACAGTTCTAGTTTCAATATCTGGAAGCCCGAAATATTTGTGAGTCAAACATCTATAAGTCTAGAAGATTGTTAAGGAGTTTGTAGAATGCTGAAAATGTTTATACCCGTACAAAAACGAGACAACTAAGAGAATAGGCAACATACCACAATCACGTGTAGACATTAATACTGCATCATTGGTGGCAAAAGATTATAGCAGAGCTCAATACTTCCAAACTACTTGGGCGATTTATATATATATATATATATATATCATAAAAATGCCCTTCCTTCCAGCTCATATGAACCCCTCTATACACACTTGATATCTTTATTCTGTCAGTTAAGCTTGATTTTGACGATTTTATGGGAACTGGTGAAATTCATTCTAGATTATTCAAGAAACTGGAAAATCTCATGTAAATCCCTTAATCGTGTGTCTTAATCTATCTGAAACTCACGAGAGATTACCGAAAGATTGGAAGAATCCATAGTAAGACCTGTCTTCAAAGTAGATATAAGACATAGACCTCAAAACTATTGACCTGTAAGCCTAACTAGCGTGGATGGGGAAATTTTAGAGATTATTCATAAGGGTCCGTTCAAGCACCTAGACGAAAATCGGATTCTACTTGAGAAGCATCAAAGCTACCGAACAGGCCATTCATATTTACCAATCCTGTTAGTAACCCGGGAGATTCGATGTTCTCTTAAAGACCAAAAGCTACTCATTGATGTTGTTGTTGTTGTTGTTGTTGTTCAGACATATAATGACTTTGAAGTTACCGTTAGCCAATATTTGAAAACTAATGCACACTCCTATGCAATAGCTGTGAAAGCTTTTATAACCCTATGCTAAATACGTAGATCTTTTATCCATGATGATGCTGAAACATTCTTGACTCTGAATACAGTATTCGTTTCCCCTAAACTTAGGTGTTACATTTGAGCAGCCAGTTCCTATCTAAGAAAAGAGATTGAGCTGTTGGGAAAAGTTGAACGAACCGCGAATAAGTTGATTCTCAAAGTCGCAAAGCTGCTGTATGAGGGGAAACTGGTTAAATTAAATCTAATTCCATCATGAAATAAGAGTGCCAGTGGTAACGTAACCACAGTTTTTAAATTGTTTATTAACAATTTAACATATGAAATGACTTCGTTTTCCTTATCTTCCAAAACAACGAACTTACGAGGACACTCTAAAAACGTCCACAACCCCAGACCATATTACCTGTTATCTGACTACGGATTTTCCCATCGAATCGTTCACCAACAGGACTCATTTTCTTAACACGTGATTGAAACTGCATCTGTCAATGCATTAAGGAGAAATTCAAACCAATCAGCCACCTATCTTTTCCAGAATGAATGTATGCTTTGTTCATGCAAAAGCATCACGTTCATATGGATTAAAACACCGAAAACGATTAACATGCAAATCAGTAAATAGTTAACTTACATAATTATCAGCATGTCATGTTGTTAAAAAATATTTGTCGTTTGAATTTCCGCTTATATTCATTTTTATTTAATACATCAGATGAGATTTATGTAAGAAATGGCTTATTTATTAATCAATGTAATATATATTTCAAATGATTAGTTAACATTGCCACTATGTACACAAATATGATTAAATAAATTATACAGGAAACGATAGATAAATGCCGTTCACGACATAAGGAAATACACACATTGAAATTGATTCTATTTCAATCAAATAAGGAAATACAAAATATTCTCATGTTCGATTTATCACAGCCCAATCTACTACTACTAATGAACAAACCAAAAAGCTCAGGGAATAGGAATATTTTATATGCAGAATTATTTCTGAGATGGTGGAGAAGATTTGTAGCTCAGGTGGATGATTGTGGTGGTGGTGTTCGGTTCTCTGAGCTGGGTGTTTTGGTTGTGGAGCTTTCATTGTTCTTCTGAACAACATCATCAGCACAAAATTAAGATAGAAGTTTGTGTTGATGATGTTGTTCAGAAGAACAATGAAAACTCCACAACCAAAACACCCAGCTCAGAGAACCAAACACCACCACCACAAAATTATTTCTTTTTTCGTAAAATGTTTACTGGAGAGAATACATTCGAAAATGCTTTACATAAAATGAAAATCTTTTCTTTTTTTCGAAACCAAAATAACAAATTTTCTGAAAAAATTAATGTAAAAATTTGTGTGTAGTCAGAACATTTCTTTTTTCTTTTTTTGAAGATAAAAACTACAAAAATTGTTTCTGATTTTGTTTAAAAGTCAAATACCCTACTTCCTTTATAGGATAAAATTAGAAATGAAATACATAGCACTCAGTAATTACACTAAAAACCTGTTCTCTGATAGTAAACTAAATCTACCTTGATAAGAGCAGTATAAACTTCCTTTCATGAATTAGATTTTTAATTAGATTTTAATTATTTTTCCAATTTACAGTAAATCTAAATTAATATGTTTTTAAAATAAGCCTGAAGAAATTATTAAAAATCTGAATAATATAGACATTTTGGACAATTTGTAAATGCTTAGAACTGACGAATATTGATCTTGGTTTAGAATTAGCATAAGATTTTCATTTCTAATAAATTTACAAAAATATCAAGTCTATATGGTCCAACTTGTTGAATTTTACATCTCCTTATGGTGGTATGAAAAATTACTCGAAAGTGAACTAATGAAAATTCTGTGGAATTAATTCAGACGCAAATATTGTAGGGTTTACAAACACACAATTAGAAAGTTTCTGTTTATCTCAGACCTCTCAAACTAATATACCTAACTACATTTGGTAAACTCTAGCGGAAACGTTGTAATTCCAGAACACATCAGTTTTATAACATATGAAAGGCGTTTGGTCTGAAGTGTGAAATTTTCGGTTGCATGAAATAATATTCTCACTTGATTACAGTATTTTATAAAAGCTATTACGGTCAGGAATACAGAATAAATGGAAATGTAAGTTATCTGAATGATATGAATCCAGAATTAAAGTAAATAAAAACAGTTAGATATTCCCTTTTATTGAAAGACATTTTAACAAGTAACAACCTAGTAAAACTTTGGAATTTAATGTTAAGTCACCGTCAATTAGTTAGTCATACATAACGTAAAACCTGTCACTTTCGTAACCTTATCACATGATAACCGCCACTATCAGTAGACAAAATTTAGACATGGATGAAAGAGAACCGGAATAGGCGTAAGGGTACTTCAGAGTTCCAGTAATAAGGGAAGATTAAGGATGAATTCACCTGCACTGCGACGGATGATTCAGTAACACATGATCCAAACAATTTGATCATTAGTTTTATCGATAGATCTGACTCACATTCTACTATTCACTTCTAATTAATGCTTATTAATAGTTTCGTTGAACGAGTTCATATTCACTTTGAAAAGGGTGAAAAATCTGTTGAAAATTGCTAAATCACACAGTTTAAATGATGAATTTTCAGGTATCTTATTTTTTGTATTATAAGGAAGTAAAGAAAATGTTTTAGCTAACACAGATCACCATTTGTATCATACCAACAATCATCATTAACTAAGTATTGTTAGACCACCATTAGAAACCTGGCAGCACTGGACGGACGTTTCGTCCTGGTATGGGACCCATCAGCAGTGTGCATCCACGACTCCTGCACCTCGCAGGATTCGAACCCAGGACCTTCGGTATTGTGCGCGAACGCCTAACCATCGGCATCCAACGGTGTTGATGTCTAACTCTGATTGATCTACGGATTTTGCGCGACCTCAACCATTTGTCTTTGGTAGTTAGTGCCTACACCCGACAAGGTTGAACTCCATTGGTCACGTCTTCTGAACTCGATTTCCGAGAATTTCCTCACAAATCTAGTCACCCGTGAGCACTGTTAAGATATTTTCGGGCAGAGTTTTGTAAAAACACAAACCTCCAAAACTCTGGCCGAAAATTAACTGAGTAGTCACAGTTTTCACAGGCAATTATGAACATTCCTCTTTAAACCAGCATCAGATTAATTTTAAGTGATAATCAAGTTAGTATGAAACTTTATTTCGGAAAACAATACTATTTATTCAACGATATCTTGATATGTTATCAATATTAAATACCTACATGAACATACTCAATCGATTAACTTACCTTTAGACATAAACTCAATTCTTGAAAGGAATAAAAATGGAAAAACAACTAGTGTTGCCAAATTCATTTTCATGATGTCTTATCGTGGAAATATAACAATATTATGTTTTTTTTTGCTTTCAACTGAATAGTTCAAAGCTAATTTTTGTCAGTTATTGCGCTGAATTGGATAATCAAGAATAAAACATACATTTTCCTATATTTGCGCGGTTTGAATATATCAAAAAATGGTTCATCTTACTAATAAAAAAATGGATATACCCCATTTATTATGAAATCGAACACTGAAGAAAAGAAAACCACATGATGGGTTCTCTTTTTATACATATAATGAACGGAAAAAGTCTATCCTTAAATTCTAAGTCATTATTTTTGATAACTGAGACTGAAAATTTCTCTGTATCTGATTGTAAGTGAATTGGATCGATTTTTGCTTCGAAGATGAGGTCAGATGAGTTCAAATTTATTGACTTGACTAATCTAGTTAGGAAAACATAAGATGAAGTGATTAACCAAAGCAAATGAAATATTCTTTAGTTTTTATTAAAGTTCTATTGAGATGTACAATATACATTGAATTATAAAATAAAAAAAAGCAAAACTTTAATATTTATGTAAATTTTATCTTTATGAACTACATACGCAGAGTGATGTAATTAAGTTGATTTTATACCCACTCCCTGTTGTTTAGTTGAAGATCTTTTAAACGAAAGACATTTAATTTACTCAGTGTTGATGAAACATATAAAAATGTGCTTCGACATTTAACCTCGGAAGAAAATTGTTCATGCTTAGTGTTGGGATAGCCATCGAGAAGCCACCCACGCACATAGTCGATTGACGAATTTATCGAACTTATCAGTGTCAGTCGATCGATGAAGTTATCGGTTAAATGTTTAAAAACTTTCATGGCAATATCGATTGTATATATAATTGTATAAATACGCGTGTTTTCTTGTATATTTTTTGATTCCGTCAACAAGTGCTCTCTAACGTCTTTCGTCTTTTTATTTTACAATGGTTTAGAGGTTCTAACGTTCGGGTGCCGTCATATATACAGTGATTTTGGCTTTACTGAATGAGATAAGCTAACACTTAGTTTGTAAATTTTAACAATACCGGTTATTTGTGAAATCTGTTCAGTTTAATACTTTTTATTCAGGACTGACTTCATCAGATCATCACGAAAAGCATGAGGTATCAGATATAGTTTAGTTCTCGTATACATTAGTGCACGCACATGAATCAGCTATGGACCTAACAGGCTGGAATTTAAAGACATACCTAATTCCTGATATAGTCCAAGTAATTATTCTACACAACTAGTGTGTAACCAATTAACTCATACTATCGTTAGGCTTGAACAATGGAGATTCATCACAGCTTTGAAAACCTGTTAAGTATACTATCAGAATATTCCATAACTTCGCCGTATTTCTGGAAATATTTTAGAAACTTTAACACAGACATTTCAGTTATACTGTTATGAACAGTCCATGAATAATGCCCAACAATGTGACTCAAGGTCACATTCTTTTCAACATTAAAGGATAGTCTTTTAAAACATTGGTTAAATCATAAGCTAGATAACCATTTAATCGTGTTTTGTTAAAATTTACCAATTAACAATAAACATAAATTACTTAAATCAGAGAATATCAAAATAAACGATAGTTTACTAAACACAGTCGAAAACATTTAAAGCATAACCTGACGTTTGGGCGAAATAAGACAGTTTTATGTTCGCTAAAGAGCAAATTATTTTTCATTACCGTAATGTAAATGGGATTTTATAAAATTTTATTACATTTTCTGAAATGGATTTATATTGATAACTAAATGTGAAATCACAGCTGCATAATAATTTACTCTGAAACTGTGATCCTTTATAGCTACGTAAAATTTACTCCAAATTTATACCCCACAAAGAATTTTATTCTTCTATATCTCGTTTGCATTCAGTTAAGTTGCTTGTCAATTTGAATAGATTTTATTTTAGTTTAATACGGACTATCTTGTCAGTGCACTAAAATGACTAATATTTTGATGATTTCAGTGTGAAAGATAGTTTTGTTCACAGTGAAAAAGCTGTCAAGTTTCATTTATTGATTAGTTCTTATGACAGGTCGTCAGACAGTATATATATATATATGGTAAAGAATGAATCTAAACATTTTCTCTTCCATTGATCTCGAAGGTCAAGAATTATCATCACATATTGTTGAATATCATTAGTATTAGCTTTTTGTTACTTACGAAACACGGGCATCAAGCAAACCCACTTACTATAAATTATACTGCATATAAACTTATCAATGATAAAAAGTACTTTGATTTATGAGTCTGACAGTTTGACATAATTACCGACGCTTTAAAAGTAACTAGTTGCTTCATATTTAACACGAACAAATAGTGCGAAAACTAGTCACTGTTTGACTTTTCTTTTGCTTAGAATTATTATTTACCCGTGAAAGGTATTACAGAAATTTATTTTAAATTTGTCCATGATTTTCGATAGTATCAAAAAATGTGTTTTATATGGACTTTTCATGAACGTAAAGCAAAAGGTTGTACTTTCATACATACATAATGTAATTTATGGTGATAAAACGTTCAGGATCTGTAGTGTGCTAGTACAATTTTGATTAACTTGACGTTTAGGTACAGCAGATTCATGCCCCTAACTTCTAGACATACTTTAAATGTTAGAAGAAATCATACTTCCCAGTTGTTTAAAATAAATCTGATTAGGCAGATTTCAAACCTACATTTTCTTGGTTGTAAACTAAGCATTTTAATAACTGACTGACCGTTCCATTCATTAATGCCTCTTCGTTTGCTTATAAATCTTGAGCCTTCGTCTATTAAACAGTGAACTAATACACTACTAAGTGTTACCAAAGATAACATCGATTACAAATGATAATTATATTGTGGGGATGGAAACGTTTGTAGAAAAGTTATTTTGATTAAGTAAATAGCATAAAAAGAGAGGCAAAATATAAACTAAGATTTCATTGGATAACTACTTTCTAAATCTAATTATCAGTATTTTGTTCTATTCTGAATTGAATAACTCATCTAATGAGTTTTCTAGTAATGTCGGAATTTTTATGTTGCTTTGAAGTTATGTTTCATCATGTCAGAATTAAATTAAATCTAATCATGTAGGAGAACTTGAAACTATATTTAGAAATCTCATTTCTAAGCATTATTAAGTGTTAAGCCAAAGCTTTTTTGTAGCCGTCAATATTCACTGTATCAGTTTCCGATTTTACAACTGAATATAAAACTGCTGTACTGCTTTTGCTGAATGATAACAATATTAAAATTGGTTTACCATAAATACTATCCATTCAATAAATAAATGGACATTTGTAATTTTCTTTTTGGTTTATTAATACACACAATAAAACGAGCTTTGAATTCTCATATGCTAAGGTTAACAAGCATAGAAGTGGCTTTATGATTTGTATGTGACAGCCGTTGAGGAACAGTGAAATGTTTACGGCTGTTAACTAATCTAAAATATGAGCCACCTGATGCATGCATGCATGCATGCACGGACCATACATACTCTAAATAATAAAAATCCTTTCTATTATTTCGCTTTAGTACAGATCAAGGACAAAACAATCTGCCTTAGTTTGTATGAATCTCTGCTCGTTTACACTTAATGGTCTATTAATCGTACAAACATCAGACTTCATAGATATCCAATGCAAAGAGGTACGGTTATAACAATGTAATTCTAATAAGTAATAGATTTTAATAATGACAAAAAAACTCTCATTCGGCTTTCATGTCGTAGAACCGGCACTTCAACTCATTTGAACTTAACGTAAATATTTTGTTATTAATTTACTTAAAGTAGACAATTTTATTACCTTCCCATTTAAGGGTTGTAATAAGTTACTTTGAAGCAAACTGTAAAATCAATAGATGTAGGGTTTCATTCAGATTACGGTGAATATGTTTTATAAAGCATAAGTAAACAGTTATCTGCAACCAAAACTGGGGCGTTTCTTGATTAAGTATTTGTTATTATTCATTTGATTGGCTAATACTATTAACCAATAAAAATTGGATTACTAAATGATTTATAGTTAAGCATATTTCAAATTCATTTTACAATTTCTAGTATACTAAATCATTAATACACATTTGAAGCAAAATTAAACGGAATTCTTACTGACCTTCAAAATGGTTTTAAGTACTAGTTAGATCAAAGCATGCAAATAGTGTTTTGCAGTGACAATGAACAAAAGCCATTCGAGGACGTCATGGGAAAACGAAGTAAGTGATAATTTTAAATCTAATTCATTTGATGAAAATATTCGATTTCTTCAGTATAATTATGCATTTCGAAACTATAAGAATAATCATTATAATTTAACTTATTATTTATCTTTAAAGGATAATAGACAAATTGAGTTGCCTGACTCGTGATAACTGTTTGTACATTTAGTAAATTGAACTGAACTTCTAGAGTAGTAGTATTTCAAGACCATATAGAACAAGAATATTATTGGTTTTAGGAATTTTCTAAAATTAAGAAAGAAATTTAATAAAATTTAATCTTAATTTTCATTCAAGAGATTTCCACAAGTTCCCAGTTATCTTACTGCAGTTATCTATTTTAATAACAAATTAGACAATTTATAAATGTATTTAGCTATATCACAGTTTGATCAATTTTATCGTTATCGAATACTGAATGTACTTGAAAGACAAACCTAAACTTGTGAAAATCGATAAATATCGATCAAATGATTGTAAGTACATTTTGAATAAACTTGTGATCAAATGAACAGGCAATAATTCGTATCTAGTGGATAATATTATGTACAACAGATATGATAAAAGTATTATTTGATTGTTTATTGAAACACTTCAATTAATGCTGTTTTATCATAGAATAGTCATACTGACTTTCTATCACGTTAGGAGTAGTTACTTTAACTTTGGGATACGCCTTAGTAGATTAGTCGGCAAGTAACTTTCGAAATACAATGCAATGTCCACTGGGTGATGCCGGCTTCACGAATCGTATAAATAAACAAATAAATATTTATTCGGGTACTCCAGATGATGTCGGTCTATTACAACTGAGACTTAAAAATGATAGATAATTCTCCACAAACATTTTCAACTGAACTATAATCATGTGATTACCATTAGATGGCCGCTAGGAGAATTTATGATACTTCAATGAAAATCTGTCAAGGGTAGCGTTCAGGGTTTTACGTAGAGAAACTCATCATTGAGCGTAGTGGAGCGAACATTATGCTGACTTGGAAGGCATTTATTGAAGTAAAATTGAGTTATTAATATAGAGTTCAAATAAAGCATAAGGACGGAATGAGATAGTAATTAAATGCAGTCCAAAAGTTAGGAAAAGTTTAGAGAAAGTTTTAGATCAGTTAGCCATAATTAGTAATCGAAAGGTCATTTAATAAGTCAGCTAGATTCCGAGGGATTTAGGGGAATTTTCGAGAAATGAATGAATAAAAAATAATTTTCGAGTGCATGAAATAAGAATTAATTTAGCAACGATTTCGAAACAAAATAAACGTTGATGAAAGTAACAATGACAAGGGATAAAAATTTTAAAAATTAACAAAGTAGCGAAGAGTTGATCATTGTCTCTGTTTAGACGCATAAATCAGGCTCATGATTATTGATTGCTGCTGATTCTTCAAACAGAAGAAACGCTACATTTTTTGTCTGATGATCATCTTGAAGGATTGGGAAATGTAAAAGATGTGTCCTGTATCAATTAAATGTTCAGCTATTGCACTATTTAGAGTCTTTGTACCTCTCAGTGTCAAATCCCTAGGAAGGTGCTCAGAAATTCCACCATGTATGCTTTTCTGTATGCTTCCAGTGCATGTGGTATGGCACGTACATATAAATTGGTGTACACCATTTGAGGTACTTAAGAAATAAGACTTGTCGATTTTTATTTATTTAAGTGGACAGTTCATTTTACATAAATTCAGAAGTCGTATTGCTGGATAAGCTTTCTTCAACGTGAGATATATTTCATCTCCTTTGAAGCTCAGATAAAAAAGCAAGTTTTCTTTTCCACTGTATCATATTCGACATTTGAGTTGGTTTTGGCATACTTTCAATAAATTCCAATGGACATGCATTTTCATGTAGACAGGTTGTAGTGAACATAAAATTCATCTTTCAAGCTTTCATTAGAGCAAAGTTTACGAGGACAACTGGAAGAAGTTCGTAAATTCCCTTTTTTATTACTGATTGGACAGAAGCTGTTAGAGTTTAGATAAACTCTCTTTTTTGGTCGCGCTCGCAAACTTTGCAGCAGCTAAAAAACGATGAAATATAATACATTCATATTATTCTGCCACAGTTGTTGGTCTGGCTTTATTCAAATTCTTACAGGGAACAAATTCTATGAAACTTACCATAAATCTTTTACTCTGTTAGATGTTAATCATCATTACAAAAAACATATCATCTGTTAATAGATGATAAATTGATTGAATCCTGTCCAGAATCACAGATTAGCAGTATTTAAATTAAATCATGAATCTAAAAATATTTTATTTTCAATTGATCTATTAAGGTAACATGGCTTTGTTTACTTCACCATCGTTACTAACTATGTTGCTAACTACTTTTTTTCTCAATACCAAGATTACAAATACTAATAACTTTATGTTGTGATATTATCTAGCGATTTCAGTTACTGAAATATGGTTTGACTGTCTAACATCAGAATCTCTTATTCAGTTACGATATCGTCTAACATGATCTTTTTTCTTTACGTTTGAAAATGCTAAAATTAAATGACGATTGTCTTCAAGCAATTTAAATTGTAATCAATCAACCATAGATATTTACGTGTTCATATTCATAATAACATAACACAACATGCATACATATTCATCTACACAGACAAAAATCTTATCAGTTGTGTCTGTTAAGCTTTATTTCATTTATTTCTTAAATAAATGTCGAATATTCGAAAGATAAAAATAATATAGTGAATATTATGTTTATATGAGAATTTTATTCAGTACAAAAAAAACCTAATATATTGGATAAATCAGTTTATTAAGACTGTCATTATAAACATAAGCATCGATGTTCTTTTAAATTGTGAAATATTACTTGAGGTTGAAACAAAAACCATAAAAAACTCCTTTAAAATAATAAAAACACAAATAGACATCGCATAATCCCACTCGAACAAACGAAATTCAACAATTAGGTGCAATTTAAGTATCATTTAACGAAGCAGTTCATCATTTAGAAAGTGTTGAAATGCATTCTTAATGGGCTTATGACAAATTATGATAAGTAGGAGCGGAAAATGTCGGAAAAGAGAAAGTTTCATCCATATCATCAGATAGAGACCGGATCGCAACATTACGGATCATTGTGGAACAATCAAATGAATGGAACTTACCACTCCATGCCAACTTCATCGACTACGAGAAAGCACTTGGTGGTGTGTACGGGACAACACTGTGGAGGCTTCTTCGGCACTACGGGCCTGCCTGAGAAGATGGTCAACATCATATGGAATTCTTATCATAAATTAAACTGTAAAATCGTGCACGATGAACAGCTGACAGACTCGTTCGAGGTGAAGACCGGTGTCAGGCGAGGTTGTTTACTCTCACCCTTTCTTTTTCTCCTGATGATCGACCGAATTATGAAGACGTCAACATCTGGAGTAAAAAACTGGATACACTAGACAACCAGGATGGAGGAGGACGTAAATTCCTTCACATATCTGGGCAGTATCACTGAAAATCAAGATGGATCTGATGTCAATGTGAAGGTGCAGATCACGAAAGCAAGGACAGCATTTCTACAATTGATCAACGTATGGTACTCAAAATAACTATCAGCAAACACCTGAGGCAAAACTTTCATTACAAATGTCAGGACAGTTCTACTGCATGGGACGGAAACTTGGAAAACTACCGAAGCAATCATCCAGAAGATGCAAGTGTTTATTAACAGTTGTTTACGCAAAATAGATAGAGAGCATGCAAAAGTGACTGTCAATGAGGATATAATTTTGAACCAGTGGATTCTGATTTAGAGTCTTTTGAAAATATGACATGTTTATCAGATGTAATTTTTTTAGTTCCATTTAGAATGGGAGCGTAGATATGCACAACAACGATGAAAATGCTTTCCAGGTCTATATAGCTTTCATTTAATATCTTCAGGAAATTCATATTGATTAGTGATTACCAATCAAGGAGAACATTCAGTATTAAAATACATATGTACATTAAAGTACTGTTAATTGACACTGTCCTAAATACATGGATAAGAAAATAAGAATAGAGTTGTCGTCAGACATTATTTCCTATTAATTATGAAATTTAAAATCGCTGTCTGTTTATTTTAATTGGTCAAGTGCAAAACACATTAAATGTTTCGCAATGTGAGGGTAATTAAGCAACTAGAAAAAAAACATTTATAACATCAATTAACTTAAAATTTTGTAGTTTTATTGAAATCATTAAAACATTTTTTTCGAAGACAGCTGGGTTAATTGTTATGCTGGTATATATATCTTTTTTTAACACTGAGCTATGATGTCTGTAAGTTGGAAGATGCCGAGTACCTTGTACAAGTAATTACTTTTATTTTGGACGCTAGCTTTAAAACAATCATTGCTATCATAGATTATTGATACGGGTTAAAAAAATACTGTTACGTTTTTTATGATATTATCGATTTACAATTATAAATAATAGAATGATGTTTAGTTTTACTATTGATGTGAATATTATTGTAGCATTTTGTACTGGAGAATATCGACAAGACTTAAAGATCAATATGACAGTAATATACTGACTGAGAAAAGGCTTTGAATAATAATCTTACGTTTATCCGAAAAATATGTATTCTCGCATCAATATCGACTATTCGTTGTTCCTAAATCGGTATGAGTGGATAGAAATCCAACTTATTTATCGATCGATATTATCAAGAAAAAAATATACAGAACACAATTTATTCTGCAAACAAAAAAACAACTGGAAATAATTTTGATTGAAACTCAAAATAAAATTCTATGAACTTTTTTCCTAATTTTTTTGGGGGGAATATTATATGGCATAAATTTATAATTAAGCCACTTTCCTCGATAAATCTGCTTCAACAATATCTGAAATTATTTTTTTCTGTGGTTTTCTGTGGATTCATTTAATGATAGGTTATATTATTTAACCGGATGAAACAATAACACAAAAGTGTAATTTATTCAAGATTTACTTTTTTAAATGATTCAAAATATGTGGAAATGCATTTTGTTTCTCCTCATTTATTATTTGTTTATAATTCTATTGAGTAACACATCGCATATTGTGAATGTTTATGGCAGTTAATAAAATTTTTTAGTTACATCTCACAAGTAGGAGTAATTGGAATCTTCACTAGTAGAGTATGATAGATAGTAAAACATCAATTGACTTAACCTAACCTCTTTTTGACATTAAAGCACACGAAAAAACTTCTGAATTCTATAAATTGCAATATGAAAATAACTGATCATTAGAATCTTTTTGATGAAATGAAATGTTTATATATATATTCTCCGAGTAACGGTTGATTGAACTACTCAAACTAAATATATATTACATTTTATCTTTTCATCAGTTCAACTTAATATGTTACAATATAACAGTCTACTTTTTAGAAAAATATAGTAACCGATTACTAAAGATATGACACAGTTTCAAGTGTCTACTATTAGAGAAATAATTTTCTTCCTTTATTCGAACTTATATACTACTTTGTAAAAAATTCATTTCACGTTAATGTTTGTTAATACATATCACGGTAGATTATGTACATCAAGTGGCTTTAGTAAAATCCTACTCTTTTGATATTATACTTTAGTGGACAAGTTAAATCAACAATACAATGTTTACTATTTAGATATGCATCAGTGTGAATCCACCGGAGAATTAATACTTATATTCATCAATTCATACAGCAACATCGAGTGAAACTTTAGAATAATGTTAGAGAGCCACATTTTCATGGTCAATATTTTATGACTATATTCATGAACTAATTCATTCTTTATTTTGAAGTTTATTGAATGAAAGCTAAAACAACACATATTCAGCGAACAATATTGTTGTTTTCGATTAGATTGTCATCAGGCTCCACTCTCTAATATACATGAATATTTATATGAAAATGTTAAATTAATCGAGACAGTTTGAGTCATAATCACAATGAAATGAAATAGATTACGTCACTACACACATAATAGGCAAAAGTACAAGTTGATAACTAACAATATAACCTAATCTAATCAAGTTGACATAAATAGAGCAGTTTTCGGACAAGAGATCTTTTGCTTGAAAGCTGATTGGTTCACTCTCTGGGCAAGCAATTCATTCAGATAGCACATTTGGAAAAAATGTAAACTTCCATTTAAACATAAAGTACAATTGGTTTTCTCCAGTAGATTTGTAAAACTAAGTACAAATACTTTCTTTCTCACAGATAACATTTAATTAGTTAAAGCCTAGAAATCCAAAAAAAAATATTTGAGATAAGGATTGAATCTATTCTTCTATTGAGAAATCTTTTTCTAATCACTGTATGAATTCAAAAAAAAACATGTTTAAGGTAGATATATACAAGCGAAAGTCTTATTATCATATATGATTTTTCATTCATCAGGTAACTATCTATAGTTGATAGACGATGTCCTGATAATTTAATTAATTCTTCATTCTAGTAAAAAATGAACTGTCCAAACAAATTAAGTAAATCATTAAATTTACTTCCCTATTTTTTAACTTAACAAAAAAGAACACTTTTTTTCTGATTGATGCATTTTATTTTATGTTTAAACCTATGAATGATGATAATATCATACCAAAAAACTAATTTCATGATTGGAAAGAATGAAAGAAACAAGGTCAAGTTTATTTAACATTGAGGAATCGACATTCGGGAAAAAAAATATCAAGTTTCTTTAAATAATTACACTAGTGTTGTTATCATTTTTATTATTATTGCTGTTGAAGCTTTGTCAACGTTGTCAGTAAACAAAATGCATGAATGACTGAACTTTTTTAGGCAATAGATTAGAAAATTAGGAGCAAGCCATTTTCTTTAATTACATACACTTTGAGCAAAAGACTCAAGTATTGAATTGTAACACTGAATAACTTGTGTGTGTGTGTTTGTATGAAAAAACAGTCTTGAATAATTTCATTATTAATTCATGATATCCTCGTCAATTGATATGCCTGAAACTATGACGAGTTCATCTTACTCGGTAAACAAGAGCGAAGACAAATTATTCAATGACACGATAGGCTATTCTGATACGTTGTCTCCGGCCCGACTAACCATATCAAGAAGTCTTGATAAGGAGTAGAATGTATATTATTCGAGCGCCCAGAAATACAAGATCGACAAGCACACGAATCGAACTCATTTATATATCATTGAAACGTCCTTGGCAGAGCCACAAAAATCGCATACTAAAAGCATCCATCAGTCAATAACAGTCAAGGATTTTCCGAGTGAGAAATGTAAGCTGAAGGTCAACTAAGCACTTTATGCGCGAAAACGTAAAACATCCAAAATCAGGTCCTTTTCCATGTTCGTTCTGGGGATCTAATGTCCCCGACAATCCGGTTCTGAATTATTCTACCACTGTTTATTATTTTGTGAACGTACTAGTTTATATCAGGCTTATTGGGCCTGAATCAAGAAAAAGTACACACGTCAAAGTAATACATTCCTTTTAAGGCATATTATTTTCCAGATTGATTTATCAATCGGAATGATTAAATTCCGAGCTGAATGAAAATATCCACATTAAATGGTCTAATAGTATTGTAGAAACCTGTTATTTAGCATATGAAACACTATGAGGGTTGTTCTATGATTTATTCACATCTTAACAAGACAACATAATGAATACTCTTCATAACTTTTAGTGGATCTTACTTGAAACAAAATTATATTTCTAATATTCTGAGCTAGTGAAAGCAAAATGAAGCCACCATATCACTCGGTAGTTTACTCCAAGATCCTTAAGAACAACAATAATCGAAAATCAATAATACCTAATATAAATTCAACAATAAACTATTGAGAAGGTATCTGTTCAAAGTTAGACACATGTATATGTAGTGTTGTAGTGAATTCAATTAACAAAATGTATGCTGTATTTAAAAAAATGTTAATGTTATTTATTTACACATAAAATAATTAATTCACTTATATTGATTCTTTAGATCTTCCATTGATGTTTTAGACTGTGATTGATCAGTCTTTTTGTATATGTGTTTCCTGTGTGCATTGCCTCAATATTACTCTTAGATTTCGATCATTATTAGCAGAGATGGATGGTGGTTAGTAATATGTCAAGGACTCGCGTTTCGTTCCATTTGGCACTCTTCAACTGGATGCACTCATATCTCCGTGTTGATGTTCACTCTTGGACTTGAACTCGGGGCCATACTCTTACACGCCACTGTGTTATCCGCTGCAGATTCAAGCTTCATATTGCAGATCAGCTAGGGGATGTGGGCACATCCAGTTAACAAGTCTTAAATGAGATGGAACGCGAGTCCTGGACCAGATATCTAGCCACCATCTACCTCTGTTAAATGATAAAATGTTCTAGATCTTTACCTAGTAGATAAGTAAATAGAGGTGCCGAGTAATTCGTTAGCTTGCGGCTAAGTCGAATAAATTAGATTTTAGTGACTTTATTGGAAATCTACTGGAACTTTATACTAACAGTGTAATTCAGAAAATCATTTCCAATCTTCATTACCGATTAGCATTTGTGTTTCAGTTAAACAATTTTCTAACCAAAAGGATATAAATTGCAATCTACATCCTTTGGTTAGATTACTATTTACGTAATTTATGTAAAAAGATAGAGGTATTTATCGCTTTAAATTAATAATATTATTAATACTAATAAAGAGAGTATGAAATGCAAAACCACAGTCATACAGGTGTTCATAAGTTTAAATTATTGGAAACTGTACTGTTTTAATGTCTAAAAATAAAATCTGTGTTTCTACTAGCATATACGATGTTTAACTTTTACTTTTCAATAAGTTTATTTGGAATCTATGAAGTAAAGTTTACTGATTGTAACTACTTAAAATACATATGTCACTTTATTTATTTGCTACGAGATATTTATATCCATTATGTAATTTTTTGTATAAGATTTAAATTCTGAACAGCAAACATCCAACAGTCACTTATTCTATCTAGTCAAGACGAAAGTCACCAATGGTTAGAGACCTTGAACCACATGGATCAAAATCGTTTGCAATGGAGCAAGTGCATCCATTTGTTGAGCTCTCTCAAATCCTAATCTTCTGGATTCGTCAGCACCTCTACCTTTGTCTTTCTAACCTTATCTCACTGAGTTATACTTCTTGAATAGTATCTTTGAACCCTAGTCTTCTTCATTACCATTAATACCACTACTATCTTCATCACTATGGGATTTGATTTGACATTTGCGTCTCTGTTCTAATGTGATATGGCAACATGAACTTATGTACATACGCAGGAAGTTCTTACGTTGCAACTGACTGACTGACTGACTATTCTATCTAGTCATCTATAGCAAACTGGAATTATATTATTCATATCAACATAATCACATGATTAAAACATCATTTGCTCAGGTTCCCAACGTTATCTTGACTTTCAATATTTAAGGCTTATTTATTCTTCTCAGGTCTACGTTATATTGTAAGAATAAACAGTTCATTTCAATTTAATCACATTTTATTTGTTTAATTTTGATTTTTTTTTAATACAGATAAACGATATCAGTGTTCTGCTTGGTTCAGTCATATCAAGGCGCGAGATGCTTGAACAATCACAAAATGCTGCTAAAATTTTATTTCCTTCATGTGTAAGTAATAGTGATGTTTTTCTTTTCAAGCGATAGAAATGATAATGTTATTGTTTGTAATATTAAAAAAAATATGAGAATTCAGTGTGTTTTATAGGCTTCTGTTTGTTTTGCTGAATAGCGGTTACATTAAAAAAAAACGAATACTGAGATTAATATGTTTACTAAATGATGACATTTAGAGTAAATTATCCCATTTTAACACATTTGGTTTCTGGATAATACTATGACAATATTCATATTTGGAATATATTTAATGTGCGAAGTTCCTCGAACTCTTACAGTCATTCATAAGAAAGTTTTGAAATCATTCCTTTTTGTCGGTAATCTATTGTAATTACAAGGATGTTCACATTATAACCACTGTTATTTCGGTAAATTTTCTTGTACTCAATTCGAATATGAATTATAAAATAAACTAAATGATGAACTACTTTTGATATTATAATCAAACAATGGTACATTTAGGAAAACAGTGAACCGTCACTAACGAATCTGTATGTTAGCACGCATTAATGATGTGAATCAACTGTATGAAACGGTTTAGGATTTTTTTAATAAATAGTAGTTAAAGTTTATTTTAACAGTTTATATTTGACGAGATTTGGTATTTACAACCCCGAAATTACTTCACTTGGGTCAGTGAATGAGAATGATCATTCACTAAAAATAAAAGACTTTTACTATTGATGAAAATGGCATTCTACTTTAACGTTACCGACATGAATCTATATAAATTTTTAAAACTTAGCATCTGATTAGAAGTTTTTAGGTCCGGTAATAAGTTAATTTTTGAACTATTTAACTTAATTTCCACTGGATGGTCTAATGATCCGTGAATTTGACATTAAATCTCTTATCAAGGTCTTGATTTCTCTTCTTACAGTAAACTCGCACCGATAAAATGAACTATCACTTTTGACATTTATTCATAATAATAGTGATATTAATAACTGATTTATTCAATATTATACGTTCAGTACAGTAGAGAATTCACAGCATTGAATAGTTCAACAAGTTTCTTTTACAAAACCAACCGGAAAAACTAATAACCGAAGAATGCGTTTATATATATATATATATATATATATATATATATATATATATATATATGAAAAATAAATTAACTTTCTGGAGTTTAAATAAAATGTTTGTTTCTTAATAAGATAAAAACTATACTACTCCTAATTAAGAGCATATGCAGGAATACAAGTTTTTGATTAGGTCAGTTCTTACCACATGTTCGTTGTATAGTACATTTGCTAAATAAGGTATTGTAAAGTCTTTATACCTTTGCTTGAATGCACATGTTTTAATACCAGAAAAGATACAGTGGGAAAAATGAAAAAGGAGTGGACAGTTAGTTCGCAACGTTTGCCAGGAGTTTGCAAGTTTTTAAATGACTATTCTCTGCCATATTCATTATGACTTGAAAATAACCCACTTAAAGCCTGCTAGCCACCTTCAGCATTCCCCGCAACAAAGCAAAATATTTTCTCGAAAGAATAATGAGGAACTGTGAAGTATAGTCAATTGTATCCAAAAATTTACAAATGATCAAAGTAAATATGATTAATGATAAAATCAAGTAACCTCTTTGCAAAGTAATTCAAGCGGAAAACGTCCATCAATATCGGTATAGCCTATGAAGTCAAAATAGATCAATCGTAAAACTTGAACCAAGATAAATGACATTTGATACTGTTTTTATTATAAAGTTTTCAGTGTAACAATCTTCATAGAATTCCGACAGGATGTTTACATCTGGTTCATGTATCAGACTAAAATTAACAGTTTAACATATAGAAGGATTAAGCGTGAGACCATTGACGACAGACCAATGTTCAATGAGCGAAAAAAAAACCCATTTAATTCTAGGGACCATGAGGTAACAGAAATCGGTGTAAATACAGTCAGATCATATGCATACTTAAGAAAGGTGTTTTCTGTTAAAGATGGCAGATCATGCAAAAAAAGAGTAAATAAATGGGGAAAGAACAGCTCCTTGTGTCACACCTTAACTTAGTAAGGACATTGAAAACTTCTGCAATACAGCATACTGGTTTCTTCCAGAAAGGTAAGATAAGCGCCAGTTGGTTGTCCAGACTAATAATGGAAAGGTCGTTTAGTATTTGTAATCTTCGTATAGATTTAAAGGCATTAGTATAATTTAGAAATGCGCTTCGAACATACTTCTCACCCATTTCTAAGCTGAACGCTGTATTGTGATAGAGAATAACAGCAGCATCTAAGGTACTTCTTTCGCATTTGTGAGCAAACTGATAGGAATTAGAATGCTATTTTAAGGTAGATTGACGTAGGAGCTGCAAACGTTTTTTAGTTGTTTTGAGAAAAGAGGATGTTACTTCTATGAGTCCAAATTTTGCATTCTTATAACCGGATACTGTCTTTGAAGTTTAAATAATGTTTTCTCCATAATTTAAGTTGTAAATTTTTTGAGAAGGATTCATTTAAGATGATAGTGAATGGATAACACAGGACGTCAGCACACTTTTTCAAAAAGGAGGTTAGGGATTTGGTCAAGTCCTAAACATTCGGATGGGTTAAGTGAGTGACACTAAACGACATTTTTTATATATAACGGTTTATGTATTTTTTCCTTTTCACAGTGGTTAGCTGAATTGGTCATATCGAATAGACATCAACCATCGGTAAACTGTCCACTGGAAGTGCTTATTCGTGAAATCAGGTGATTAGTGTGCTTTTATTTGTGTACCAGGAATTGAATTTTTTAATTCAACAAATTGCGTCTTTCTGACTTAGTTGTACCTAGTCCACATTATGTTTCACATTGCTACGCTTGAATTCATATTGATAATATTATATAGCTGTGTCACTGACGTGTCAGATCTAACCATTGTATGTATATATATAATAGACTCAGTGGCCCGTGTTACTGACCAAAAACGAATGTATGTATGTTTAATATCCAACATCCATCACTCTGTCAATGATTTCAAACAGTACCAATGTTCTTTTACTTCTCGGTTTCCTCAGAGCGATCCATCAATCCAACTACGTATTCTTTCCACACATATACTTTTTTGAAAAGCTTTAGGAGTAACCTATTTTGGCCCAGAAGTTATCAACGAATTCTGAATCCTTCCTCATTACTTCATTTTATTCACCCTAGTGAAAGGAGGTCTATGCGGACCTGTTTAATAACGAAAGGGGTGGAACTGAAGACATGTGTGTATTGACATGCACAACAGTTTTCTTCACTTCGCCAATTGCGTTTCACTAATATGCATTATTCATCCTTTACACGAATAGCATCTCTATGCAAACTGAAAATACGTAGTTAGTTGTGATTCATCAGTAAAATACAACAAACTTTTGCAAACTCACGCATTATTCTTTAATGTTTCAGTTAATGAGAGTGAGAAAACTTATGCTATACTTTGTACTTTTATTTATGAAGTTTATTAGCGGACTAAAAAAAAACACTAATGTAATAAACATGTCATATTAAATGAAAAATAAAAATGAACTGTATTTATTGAACAAGATCATCATTCCATATTGAATATAAATTGGTTCATTTCGATGTAAAAAAAACAAACAAACAAACAAGCAACAACAACAACAGATAAAACTTGATCAACATTGACACCAATCATTCTTTAAACGAAATCACAAGGAAACAAAGGTTAACACTTCCTACATGTACATTTTACATTTGGCCTTAATGATCTACGAAAAATCTGAATGCCTATAATATATCGCTCCTGAATAATGCTTCTTTTGGTAACAAACGTAAATTCTAAAAAAAAAAATACAATTCCTTAAACATTTAGGTTATACAGACTATCAAAACTAATCTAACATTTGAAATGCTTTTTGAATATTGTTATTATTACCAGATTCGTGTAAAATGTGTTCACACAGCTTGTTGTAAATTTGATAAAAATGAATGTCATTTATGTTGTTTTTTTTTGTACTAGTTTACTTTTATTTTTTGTTTTCACAGAAGTTCAAGTAATCAGGAGATTGATGTTAAAGAAGTCACGACAAGTTTCGTTACCCAATTAGCATCTGTTAGCAAAAATCAAAATATTGTCAACTTTCATCCGCTGAATAACAAACAACACAGTGAGCACTTTAAAATCAATTTAACTTTTCTTAACTATAATGCGGACATGTAATTGAGAGTAGATTCGTTTAATTCATTGATAAGGTACAGAGTCTGTAATATTTTAAATTTGTTTCTACCGTACAAATGATTGAATTTAAAAGTTATCAGATGTGATCATCGTTTAGAATTTATTAGTCTTTAATTTATGATTAACGTTTAATCGTCAAAAAAAGCAGACTTTTAAATACGAATTATAATATTGTGGCTTTATATCGGTTTTAATTGGAATTTCATATGCAGAAAAGTAGACTGATAGCATACATACTTGTATTAATGTATTTGCTAGATGTACATTAGTAGATGTTGATCATAGAATTACCCTCCCCTTCTTAATTTTCTTGTGGTAGCCAATTTCGACGGCGAGCTCACCATTTGTAATGGGTAGATTTATTGCGTGTTCTTAAGGTCGGTAATTAGCTCGTCCAGACAATCTTTACTAAATATCGTCTGACGGTTTATAAATCAGAAGGTGAACTCGAAGTGATGAATACGTTTATTTGGGACACCACAAAGCGAAGCGGAGAAGCAGTGAATAAAACGAATGAAGCGACGTGAATTGAAGAAGGCTGTTGAGCCAGTGACGAATAGTTGACAAGGTCAAATGACAAGGAGGACACGTCATGTGAGCTCATACAAACCAGACAATAATAAGAACGAATGGTACATATAAGTTGTTGCTACGCCAGGGCTTGGTTAAATAAATTAATAGAAAGGGCTTAACCAAGTCAGATGTAAGCGAACTGAAATATATGTGTAAGCACTACATTCTAATAGAATGCTAAGATTATGTTACCACTATAGTTTCTAAATATGTAAGGTAGACGAATCGATCAAATGCTCTTCCTAACTTCACATCAAATAAAGCATGAGAACACTTGGCCAAGTGACATCATCCATTTATCAAATCATTTAAATCCCTATTTTCGTTGTTAGTACGACAAATAAACATTGATAACTCTAACCTACATGTAGTAAAACTGGTAATCAATTGTTTTCACAGTTTGTAACAAACAAAGTTATATCTCCGATATAAATGTTTGATTTCCTCAATCGGATTTCCAATATTAAAAACTTATCGTGGTACATATTTAACATACATCTATATTTAAATTTATAATATATAGTGATTCAAAGAAATCTGCTCACAAATGTTTCTGTCTACAAAAAAAAATTATTTACAACGGTTTAGAAGAAACCAAAATGATTGTCTTTGACCATATGTTGACCACATGTTACATAGTTAGATGAATATGAATAAGACAAGTGTGGTTAACTGCATTCATCATTATCTCTTAGAAAGTCAAAAAAAATTAACTGCTCGAATAGAATTAAACCAAGATATGGGCTGTGTGTAAATTTGTCCAGGAAACATAATTTTCACTGAATATCTATTTGTGATTTAGAGTTTCAAACTTTTTTCTGTTGTGAATGCGTGCATATTTTTAATTCGTTCAGTTGAAAATCGAATTAAGCATTGTCAGATGAATTATATTGCTATAAGAATACGTTAAACACAAACTGACGCGAATTCTCACTGCTAATGAATGAAACAGCTATTCAGTGCTTTCAGGATTTTACTGGTGATCTGACATTGGTTTCAGTGAAACACAACAATCTCTTCAACCCTATAATGATAAGATATAGTATAAAAAATTTTCAGTGTCTACAGATATAAGAGAAATACGTTATAAAGTAATTATTTGGTCAGTTCGAAACAGTTTTTTAAGCGAAGTTATTATCAATAAACCACTTAGCTCGTCAAAAATAAAGTCAAATATGGACTTTTTGTTCTACATTCAACTGTGCAGTTACCTAGATAATCTTAACATCTTCATCTGTTTGGTTGGGCTGATCAAGTATTAAAAAGCCTGCATAGAAGCTGGGACTAATTACGTACCGAAAAATTGACATTTTCACGTGAAGTTACTTTAAACTGAAGTTTATGATTATATGATGGATTGGTTGCTTAATCATTTTTATTTTACTTATTAGTGATCTCTTTCGAGTTAAATAAAGACGACAGAACTGGTGAGAATGTTGCTCATTTTGTGGTAAGTGAATTTCAAATGATCTTTACAAATCACTAAGATTATTTGTGAGTTATTTTATGCTTTTTAAGAATGAAGGGATGACGATAGTGAAAAATTTAAGGCCTAAATATATTATCCGTTTGGTTTGTCAGAAAATATTAGACCGTAGGTACTAAAATTGTGGGCCACTTTTAAAAGATCTAACGATAGTTTTTATTTTTGCGGCATTTAGAATTGACCTAGATATCATTCTAGAAAAAATGACAAATAACAATAATTTTTGTTGAATAATGTGTTGAAAAAATACTTCACTAAGTTTTACCGAATTCTACTCTGTTTCATTGTTTACTATACTGTAACCGAAATTGCAGTCTTCAGCGATCTGATATATCGGGAAATCCCTGGAAACAAACAACAATATTTCTGTGTATTGGGTGGCTTTGTTGCCAGCCATCATGTGCATTACTCCTGCCCTGACAAATATAGTGACTCCCATACTAGCATTCAAAATATTCTAACTAGTTACTTTTAATAAATAGAAGAGGGTATCTTCTACTATGACAAAAATATTCATACGCAAAAATAAACCATATCAATGGTTTCACGTAAAACGTACTTAAACATCCTTTTTGGTAGTTTCTAAGGGGTAATCTTGTTACTAGTATCCGTTTTATTCATGACAATTTAATGATCGCATTAATATTATGTCTTAAGCTGATTTTGGTTATTTTTGTCCATAAAAAGTTTACCCATTCTTCAACTAGTTTAGGTTCAACTATATTTTCTTGGAGGAATAAAGTTTGTTGAAAGACATTGTGGTGTATACATTTCTTGACAAACTGAAATTGTTTAATGTATATTTTTCCTGTCAGCGAAATATTACATCAAATACTTTGATTTTTAAAATGTCACAAAAGCATTGTAATCATTTTTTCTCATCGTAATTAATGGTAGTGACGTTAAAGTTTTTATATAGATAAGCTGTTTCGAATTTATAAAACGGATTGTTTCTTAAGGATTTTATTTTCTAATCATTAAAATAAGAGAAAACAGTAATATGGGTATAGAACTGTTATTTATCATGTTACATCATCCGTTATAAGCTAGATAATATCAGACATTCTGAAAGTCGCACAGACTATATTTAAGTTTTTTGCTTACTTTCTGCCTGATTCAAAACTCTAGATTTGAGTAGGATCAAATAATGATAACTCTTCTAGCTTTGCAAATTAGGACTGTGCACACTTTCTGAGTCAGAGATAATCGTTCGCCAGGTTTATTCGTTAAACAATTCATTGTATCGTTCCGTTTATGTCAAGGTTTCTACCATTTTTATTTACTCCTCGGATTTCATTGTTTCATCATTACAACTGCCTTACATAGTATATACTGGAAATATTACGCATCAATCAATGGGTACCAGTCAACTTATCACTGTTTAGTTCTTAAATATAGTAGGAATTCACTAGCCCAAGTTACAACAAAATCACTAAGGGATGGTGTATTCGTTATCCATTTTTCCTTATTTATCAAAAATAAAGTGATTCCTCCATCACATTTTGACCACAATAGTATGCAGCTAATGTAGCCTTCCTCAGTCAAACAAATCCCACTGGATGACAATAAAGTTTTTACTAGAATGCTTACATACTTTTGAATTAAATAATAATTCGTATACTTCTTACTTACTAAGTTACGAAAGTCTGACAAATAGTAGTGATGCTGAAGTGAGTTAGAACGCAGGTGGGGCAACCGAATTGTATTAAACGGAAATTACAGAGTTACTCAGTAAAATTGGAAAACCATATCGTAAATCGTTCATTTGCAAAATAACAGTTCATCAGATCGAACTGGACTGTTCCTGTTGCAAAACATCAATCCATTGTCATTATTCATGCGTTTCATTCAAATTCCATTGTTTTCTAACTCTTCCTTTCTTGATCTTCCCCCATCTTCGGCTGCCAGACATTACGTTGACGCTCACGTCATATACTACTTATAAGTAGCTCGCACCACAGCACCACAATGTGATAGTGATAACTGTACTATTGTTCAAACATTGTGAGCTATTTTAATTTGATAATTTTTGCATTTCGTTTGTCCACATAGATGATTCTGGAATCCCTACCACATGTTCACCTTCACAAGGCTCAACTGCTTAAAAGTCAGGTACGTCCTTCTCTAAAAGATATGTACTATTTTTTGATATGTATTAATAGTATCAATGTTTTGATTGATCTGTTATGATAAATGATAACTTTAAATGAATATACATTTGCATTTAATTTCGGCGAATATCATTATCTATGCATAATATTTAATGACAGCAATTATTGTTGCTCCTTTCTACTTCTATGATTCTCATTTAATACCTTAGCTGATATTATAAAAATTTGAGCGAAAGTAGAGCTACTTCCATCTGAAGTTTGTGATGATGATCATGTTCAGAAGAACAACTGTAGTGGCCAATTTCAACGTGTTCTTAAGCTTCCTAATTCGCTCGTCTAGGCAATCGTCGCCAAATAGCGCCTGACGGTTATAAATCAGGAGGCAAATACGAAGTGTCGAATTCGTCTATTGTAAGCATACCACAAAATGGGACAGCGGACCACAAGCAGACAGGGGCAGGCACACCAGCAACCGAATTGGTGAATGTGCTAATATGCGAATGAATTAATAAGATTAAAATGTTGGTATATATGTATAGGAAAATGTTTGAGTCATCGAGATTAACATCAAAGCAATATTCAGTCGTACGAGCTCATACAAACCAGACAATAATAAAAATCAATGGTACACATAAATTGTTGCTATATAAATGGCTTGGTTAAATAAATTAATCCAAAGGCTTAACCAAATTAAATGTAAGCGAACTCAAACATATGTGGAGGCACTACACAATGAAAGCTTCACAACCGAATTATCCAGCTCAGAGAACGAAATACGATCACAAAGTACATCTACTCCAGTTCGGAAATATACCAATGAAGACTAGCTGAGAATGACTACTATTCAATACTTTCATGAGCACTGTAACCTATAATATCTAATAAATCAGTCGTAATCTATTATTCATAAGTATGTACAAATATTTTTCTAATTTTGCATTCATGAAACAATCTTTTACTAGTTTTCTCATGCTTAAATTTGGAATTTGTAAATTTATCTGTATTGTTACAGCTTTCTTCTACATTAAATAGAATTATTCGTTTGGAACAAATGAATGAATTCTCATCGACCTCACTACTTATTAAACAAAGATATCCATGTTGCAGTCAGGGTACAGAAGCTTCAACATGGATAAGTCGTGAAGATAATATATTGATTCTTAAGCTATGTGGTAATATCTTTAAAATATTGATTGCATGCCAATTTTATATATTTCAATGTATTAAGTTAATGTGATTGATAACTTTTCAAACGAAACTAATTCACGCTTCTCAATCAATGTTCATTCTGCGAATTTTGAATATGTTTTATTACGGTTTACATAAACTAAGCTTCATTATGATAAAAACGCTATTCCCGAATTCATTATCACATTTTGTCAAAAGAATTTTAGTTTCACTGACAAATTTGTAAAGGTTTACCTACGAATACTGTATGTCTAATAAGTACAGTTTATCATAAAACACTGTTATTTGGAGCTTGTGACAAAAATAATATGATGGCTGAATGAAAAATTGCACTCGAATTTCTGTTGGCCAAAATTACCTCGTAGTTGCAGAGATTTTGTATGAATTAAGATGTAATTTATGCTAGGCATAATTCCAACAATCAAAGCGATCAATATATGCTGACATTCAATTTATCATTTTGTTTATTACTATACAGAATCACTTTGGGATACAGAAACCAATCGTTTACAACATAAAGTTCTTAAATATGTAAGTTAAGCAATTTTTTTCCTGATTCCTTGTTAAATATATAAAAAACTAAGTATATATAAATATATAACATATGACAAAAATAAATTGTCTACTAGTCTACCTACCGATACAGTTCTAATCGATTTAGTTCATAAATATTTTTGTCTACAAATCAAGAATTTCTAGAATACAATGATTTAACTGATAAATGATTATCCTAAAAAAAAATTAAGTCATCTGTCATATTGTGATCACACCATATGCTTCATCTATTCCTTTGCCACATTCTACAACAATCAGTCGAAAAAAAAAGACTTTTTCCAGACCTCACATCAAATGTAAAGTACTAAGAGATTCTGCATTTGTTGTCCGGTAGAGTTTTTTTCTAGTGTAACAAAATCGAGGTGATCCGGAAATAAAAAGACATTTTTGATAAAAGGAAGTTTTAACTTGAAACAGAGAACAATAAGTGCTCTAGTGAAATATGAAGATGTGTTTAATTTTTATTTAAAAATAAATCCATCAAATAAATGAATGAATATTTGCTTTTTAGTTAATGGAGCGTACAAATTCAGAAAATGGTTTCATTGTAATGCGAAATATTGATACTTCGGAGTTAGTATGTTACGTAAGTTTTTTTTCGTTACTATTTTTTAATACATGGAGTTTGTTGCAAGAGACTAACTAATTTGTCAAGGTATTTAGAACAATAGAGTTGCTAGGTGATAAATGAGGTGTACAGTTTTTCCTTATTATCCTCAATGAGGTCATTTCCACCATCCATAATAATTTTATACAATAGTCGCATAAAAATGTACAGCGAAGAAAATTCAAAATTCACTATACGAACTGCAAATATGTTGTTGCTGAATACCAGATATCTCAACTATGAAATGTACAGAAAGTAATGAACCTCTACTCACTATATTCGTCTTTTATTCGTATTCAGATTAAATCAGAAGTGGTGGTTTTATGATACGTGTCCTTTCAACAACTATATTTATGCTTTGCCATGAACGAATAAAAATATCATTAACCCTTTTAACTTCAGTTTTAGTATGCGTATGTTGGATGTTATAATCGTCTGAGGAGATAGTTATATTGAGCACATAACTAGATAAACGTATCAACGTAATTCGGAACATCATCCCTCATGGTTGACCTAAAGACAGAAAAAAATTATGAGAGGCTCTACATTGTAGTATCTAGTCAATACAAGTCATTACATACATAAAACTTCAGCAGTTAAATTTATTTATAATATCCGCCCGAATTTGCTCTATATGGTTCTAAAATTCGACTTTCACATATAGCAGAGGCTATAGGAATACACATTAATAGACTGAGTTTCTGAATACAGGAAAAAATTGTGCAGCCTCCATATAGATATTATTACATGTTTCAAAGCCTTTTTTTCCTTTCCTTTAAACTTCCCTGCATTCCGACTTAACTGGTATTTTAATATCCAATTCCAATCTTACATAACCTGAATAACAATCCTTTCATTTCGAATTATTTTAAGGATAACAAGACGCTTACATTTACAAGCAATCTCAGTTCTTACTCCTAATTTTATGCAACTATTAACCCTAATTGACTGATTATGTAAATTCATCCTAGTTCTACTTTTAGTATCTCAAACGTTATGTACCTAACTAACAAACCATAACATTATTAAATTGCCTCACTACCATCTAGTTGACATTGGCTTTTCACTCATTTGTAAAACATATTATATTAGTATCAAGCCTTGTTATAGAACTAATTGGAAAGATATATTTCTTTCCTCATGCTCTCCTCTTAATATCTATCTCAAAGGGAATATTTCATGAATATAATGTCTGATATCGTAAACGTTCTATAATCAGTAGATTAAAAGCTAACACCTGAAACTACATTTATTTGCGATATAAAAAAATCATAAGTTTGCCTGATTCGTTTAACTATCAGTTTACTAAAGAGTAGTGAATAAGACAAAAAAAAATCGTTGTTGACTAACAAAAAATTTCCATGATGGTAAAATAAAACGGTGTGCAGAGATTAATACAGGAATCAAGTGAAAATTTGATAACACCAACGGACATACTAAAATCTTACTCATACTTTTATTCTAAGCCATCTGTAAGATACTAAATGATAGATTTACTAGCCATTGGTCATCGTAATTATTGCTCAGAGATTTTGAAGATTCATTAACATCGTATTAAATGTACTACTTATTAGGTTTAATTTAAAAACCTATCTATAATTATTCAAAATTATGGATAATGTTCATCTGAAAAGTATCATTTTATTTGAAATATGGATAGCCAACCTATCAGTAAAGTCGTATTTCCACTAAAACCTAATGTGATTAGGTTAGATGTTTGAATAATCTCATTTTATTTCATTTCACTACTTTTCAGTGTACTGCTAATGAGATATTTGATGAATCCATATATATTGAGGTAAGCTTAGTATTATTTCATTATTAGTAATTATTTTAAAATAGTAAGGAATAATATATTGTCAGAAAATCTACTAACTATGAAGGATTTTTTTAAAATTAATGTACAACCGTTTTCATTACGAATACATTTGTAAATAATGTATATTAAGGTTTATTATCCCCCGATAAATTTTGAATAAATAATGAAGCACCAAAACGATGCGATGAAAACTAAACATTGAAATTATGAATGAATCATTATTAGACCACCATTAGAAAACCTGAAGGCACTGTGTGGCCGTCTCGTCCTTGCATGGGACTCATCAGCAGTGCGCATCCACGACTCCTGCTACTCACAGGATTCGTACTAGTGGAGTTCACCCCTACTGAGTGTAGGAAGTAACTACCGGAGACATTGGGTGAGGTCGCGCCACATCCTTAGATTGATCAGAGTTAGACATTAAAATCGCTGGATGCTGGCTTAGTGGTTCAGAAGTTAAGCGTTCATGCACGAGACCGAATTTCCTGGATTCGAGTCCTGCGAGTAGCCGGGGTCATGGATTCACACTTCTGATGACTACTATACCAAGGCGAAATGACCATCCAGTGCTTACACGTTCCTATTGCTGGTCTAACAATAATTCATTCATAATTTCAATATAAGACAAAGATCACCGTAATTCCTATAGTGTAAAATTAAACAGTTTAAAAGTGGGTACAAAATTTAGTAAGTACTGGTTGATCGTTAGAAAATAAAAATTGCAAAATTGTCTCAAAAATACAGACGCCAGAGATTTTTCTTGGTAAATTGCATTAAAACTTTGTCATAAAGACTCAACTATATTCGATGACGCATCATGTTTATGTCAAAGTTGTAATTTAGTTTATTTTACCTTAGATCTTGTAAAAGAATTATCTTCACCATATTTATCATGTTAATGCTTAGTTGTTGAATAATATTCCGCTTTTACAACATAATCTGTCGTGTTTTTGAATTGTCTCAACCTACAATATCAAACATCTCCTATCTCATTCTGAAAGGTTTTTACTCATTCAAGTTGAAAATATACTTACAAGCAAATCTTACCGAAATGATATAACATGTTTCTGGAGAGAATTGTTTTTACATAGTTGGTTTTTTTATCTCAACAAACATTAAACGTATAGATGATAAATAATGTATCTTTTATGTTAATCACGTTCATAAACCTGATAACATTACACGTGTGCGAATTTGTAAGATAATATCAAATGTATTTTTCAAAAAAGGACATCGGCTATTCATATAGTCACTTTATGTTTAGCTTTTGTATTAACATATTTATATTTGCCATTCATTAAGGATAAAATTCATAGGGAAGTATTCATCCTTTCAGTAGATCAGTATCAATTCCTAATCTACTCTAGGAATTTTCCTAACAAACTTTATTTTTATCACTGATTATAGCTTTGCTTAACATACCTGCTTATAGTTTCTGACATATCTGGAGAGTAATAATTAAAACATCAGTAGATTATACAATCCGGATTAAGTTGAAAATGCTTGATATCTCACATAAAGATGAAAATAACACTGATGTACTTTCGTAATGACGACATTAATCTACTGATTTTGAGAGAACACTAATTCAAGTTCAACTGAGATGCATCATTTTACATAGAATATTAAATGTTAGAAAATAACTATTATTATTTTCTACTAGATACATTGTTGTAATATTTTTACACTTATTTATTATTATTATTATGACAATATTTAATTTTATAGAATGACAGTTTTTTCAACGAAATAATGCTATCCGGAAAAACGTTTAAAGCAACACATCTAACTGCAGTGAGTTCTTTTTTTTAAACGAGTTTATTACTGATGTTAAATGTTAATTTTATATTTTGGTATTTCGATAAACATAAATCGTTGTGATATTTTACCTGAAAAAAGAAAGGCAATAAATGCTTCAGTGATAAACGAAAACGATCCATAAAACAATTAATGTTATCTAATATATTACACTATTTAATCAAACTCTAATATCATTAATTGGGAAAAAAAGAAAGGCACTTTATTATTGGGCAATCAGTAGATCTCCTATTGTCACATTCATATATAATTATTGTACGGACTTATTTTTCTTCTTCATGGCCGGAATATAACATCCGCTCTCCTAAAGCTAGTCTTTATTGCCCAACATGCGTCCATTGTGTTTCACTTATTCCAAGTACCATCAGGTTGTATCTTTTCTTAAATGCATCGACTTGGATGACTCTCCCAGTCTCCCACAATGTACGAAAATTCCGTTTTTAAAACAATTAGTCTCTTTTATAAATTTTGATAGAACAGTGAGAAGATGTAACTGATCTGAAAAATGCAAATACATCACATTTTTCAGATCAATTACGTCTTCTCAGTTGAGAGTTTTAGTGTTTCACTCAGCAGATGCCGTGAAAAAGGAATGTTTAGGCAGTATATAGTGTTCGTTTTATCAAAGCATGATGTAAGAATTTGTTACATACTGCATCAATGTACATTGACTCATCAATTAATGTGATAAATTATTTTCAATACATATTCCAGTATGTTGTTTATGTTTTTTTTACTGACATCAACAATATTTATTACAGATATTTTCTCTACAATCAAATTTAAATTATCCGCGAACATGATTTTATGTTATATATATATGTATATTTTTTCTAATTTTCAGGAACAAGAACATACATTATTATCTGTTCTGTCGATTCATAATTTATGTCTGAACAATGAACAATGCATAACTAATCAACATTCGGATATTCACATTCATTCAGTTTTGTGCAGTCCAGTGTTTACTCGTTCCAGTGACCGACCTATTGCAGTTGTTTGTTTGATCAACAAAAGAAATTCTCAGTAGGTGTCAAAAATTATTTATAAATAAAATTATCCTTATAACATATTTCAATGTAGTTTTATTTCAGTGGAAAGTGAACCGATTTAATCGATTAGCAACAAGTTTACACTAAAGAAACCAGTACCATATATCTAGGATTAGATATTCTATGTAAATGCTGATTGAGAATACGTTTTCAAGGTAAAGAAAAACATTCCGTGTACATCACCATCAATACGAATGATCATTCACATTGGACTCAATGTTATCGATAGTGACGTATATTTCCTAGCTTGAGTAAGTTGTTTTCCATTTTAGGTTGTGGGCAAGGCTGTGCACGACTTATAACCAGCATCATATGCCTTTATTAATAATTTAAATCATACTAGCCAACATTATTGAAAAATTACCGATACTTAAAGTCCTTCTAGACAGCATCATTTTTCGTGCTCAAATAATTTTTTATTTCTAGTATTATGTTTTGAGAAACCTTTATACTTCAATGTTCTATTAAATGCGAGGAGAAATATATGTATAATGAATGTACCAATGTCAGGTACAAATCATTTTTTAAGAAGAATCATTAACAATAAAATATCTTACTTCAGAAATAGTATTTCGTGTATGCGGAACATTAATAAATGGAAAATAACAATTTTATTCATATACTACCATTTTCAATCTGAGAAACAACTATGGACCATCACATGCAAGACAAACATTTTTCATTTTTGCACTTATAATTTGTAGTAAACTTAATATGTTCATTCACAAACTCATAAAACAATATCAGAAACCGCGAAATCGAACATACAATATTTAACCACGCAATCATCAATAACGAAGCAATCATGAGAGATGTATGACAGCATTCTTCAATTAGAGATAAGGAGATAGTTGTTAATTACTGAAATCATGAATGAATCATTTTTAGACCACCATTAGGAAACAAGCAAGCGCTGTACGACCGTTTGATCCTGGCATGGGACTCATTATCAGTGCAAACCCACAACTCCTGCTACTTTCAGGTTTTGATCCCGGGACCTTTGTTTTTGCGCCCGAACGCCTAACCTCTGGACCGCACATTTATCTTCGATAGTTGCTGCGTACATCCGACGGAGTTGAACTTCATTGGTTACATCTCACTAGAAGTCGGATAATTTCCTCACGAGGCTAGTCACTAATGAGCAAATTGTATAATTCTTCAATTGACACCATTGAATGCCGGCCCAGCTGTGCAGAGGTTAGGTTTTTACGCACAAGAACAAAGGTCCCGGGTTCTAATCCTGCGAATCGTGGATGGGCATTACTCATGCGTTCTATGCCAGGACCAAACGGTCGTCCAGTGCATCCAGGTTTCCTAATGGTGGTCTAACGATGATTGATTCATGAATTCAGCACTACTATATTGATGAAAAAAATATTTTTTGTGTTCTCTGATACTTTTATGAAGCTTCCATTAAAGTTTTATCCAATCTACAAACAAGACAAAGCATTCCATCCTCATTGACAAAGTTTCATAATTCATATTAGGCAGAAAATCTAATAGTTCAAACATGATATAACTTGTAGTTGAATGTCTTATAATGAATTAGCTTTCCTGAGTCGGAAAGAGAAGTATTTGAAGAAAGATCATTGAATAGCCCAATTTAAATTAGCCCAACTGTTGTTTTTACCTATTAAAGGGATTCAAAACTTGATTTATGCGATGACTGGAGTTATCGAACAAAGTTTGCTAAATAGCTTTATTTAACCACACTCTCATTATTCTTTTGTTAAATAACTTCTATTATAAGGTATAATTAATGTATTAAATAATGTTTGCTTTTCAACTTTATCTTCTAGCTTTACAAAATCAGACGAGCATGTCATAGAAGAATGCTTTCGTTTTGTTGCACCCATTCTCTTAAGCTCATTGGCATATCAAAACGAACGATATATTAGAGATAGAACTGAAGTAAGATTATTTGCGCTTAGTGTATTATCAGTGAATTTCCCGTTTCTCATATAAGTTTACCATCACTCATGTTAAAAGTTACTTGCTTGAAAACAATTTGTTTCATAAAAATAATCAAGAATAACAAATATGTTCGTGAATTAAGAATCGTAATCACAGAAGCGAATCACCGAATGATTGAGAGAATTCATTTTTACATTAATTTTTGTCTTATTCAGTAAAACATACCCAGTGAAACATAAAACGCAGAGTAAGAGTTTTATAAGGAGTAAGCTTTACAAATAATCGATTTACAAAGATGTTTGATCTGATGTTACACCTGTCAATGTTACCTAAGAGCACGTGAATTGATAGAGATACAGAAAGAGCTAGCTAGTCTAGGTGGTCTGTCTTTCAACCTCGGAATAGCCATTACATGTGTGGCAAACACTAGTTGTAGTTTAGCAGCTTGAAGGTTCTTTGGATTGCTCTTGGCAGCTTTAGTATTAGCATTTCACTAGGTGTGTCTGTTAGTGGGAGATGGATGAATTAAAGCATGACTGCGCTTGCTGCGCGCTGACTGGCTACATATAATCCGGTCAGTGCTAGTCAATCACGTAAATTACATTCCAGAAGCTTCTTATGTAAAAACTATAAGGACACTTACGTTGTATCTATTTTGCCTTTGTCTTTGCCTTCTCCTTCAGCTTCTTATTTCCATTTAACCTTGCTATTTGGAATATAATCTTTTCTTGTTCCACCGTGTTTTGATTCTTTGGAACTTGTCCAGTGTATTGTGGTCAGAGAATACTAAGCAGTAGGAATTAGCTGGAAATTATTTAAGTGAGCGTTGCAGCAGCGTCTCCCTATATTAATAAAGGCTTATATACAGAGACTTTCCGGTCACATTTAGTATTTTCTTATACCCACTTTTCGTGACTGGATGTTATGAATGTCATAGAATACTCATTTTCTTTCAATATATTTGTTTTTTCTGCAACCCCATCTGCGAAGCATGTAGTATTGATTCCATATTGAAAAAATGCACAAATCTGCTATCAATAAGACTTACTACTGAGAAAATGCAGTTATCACAGAAAAATCAAGATCCATGCTTCAGGGAGGACCTAAAAAAGTGTAAACGACTGCATCACGTTCCACTGCATTTATCAGTTTAAATTTGTCTCTAGGCCACATATACATAAAAGGTAATAAGTATGATTTGCAAATTAGTGTCTGAAGATGTACTTACACTATTGCAAAAAAAGATCAAATCAAATAATTCAATACGAGTAGATCTTACACATCCATCATCTTATGTTGTCAGACACATAGTTGAAAATTGTCATAAGACAGATCTTAACTCGACTTTTTTGTGATGTATAAATGTTCTGAAATATGTCTACTAAAGTTTATTAAAGCCTTGGTTATACGAAAGTTTAAACCTCCTTTGCGGATTCAAAACCAAAGAAGATTTGAGTGAAAATTCTTGTCTTCAATAACTTCATTATTAAGCTGTACAGTTATAAGTCCATAATTATTGTGTTATTACACAAAGCCTCTGTGTTTATTCTGGTCACTAGAAACTTAAACTGGATATTTATTTGCACGATGTATTGTACTATTGTATCGATTACAACTTGACAGCTTACCTTGAATCATTCTGACCTTCATTAAATGACCTTTCTAATTTACAAATAACACAACCTTGAAATATTTATACCGTAGTAGTTGCAACATTTCACGACTTTGTAAAATTACACATTAATTATGGGTTAATAACTATAGAGCCAGGTGACAAAGTTATTGAAAATAATTGTTCGCTCAAATATTCTTTGTTTCTTAACATTCTGTAGGGGATTCTGAAATTAGTTAAAAATGGTTTGTTCTCACCCTAAACCTACCTTGGTAAGATTGTGTTATTATCCAGGGTGGTGTTTCAAATAATCTTCGTCTGCTCATTACACTATCAAAATATTACACCTGAATTTTCTCACTCACATATGAAATTAATGGCTAAACAAACAGTATATACCTGGTCAGCATGCTCTTTACGAAGGAGGCGGAATGAAAACTCGTCAATAAATTGTACAAATGAACCGTTTTTTCTAGTTCAACGGGAAAAATGTCGGCTATTATTATTTAAATAGATATTTTGTTCAAATTCCCTCTATAGGAACTGTTTTTTAAATGCATATTGTATTCTACTATCGAAAATGCAAATGTATCAAACTTTATGGCTAACTACAACTCATTTTTCATTCAAAATAGATTTTCGAACTAATCTAGAATGAAGACTCCAGTCACTCACTGTCTACTAATATAGTTCTATCTCAAAAAGAAACCTAGTTGTTTCAATAACTAAGAACTGTTAGCACTAAGTTAATGTTATTTTCAAAATTTTAATTACCTCATATTTCTATCCAATAATTTTCTGTTTATACTATCAAAAATTGTTGAATTTAGGATATGCTTAAAGTAGCGAGGAATATTTTCACCCACATGATGGATTTAACGAATCTCTTATTGAAAATAATGCAAGAAGCTCAAAATTTAACAAAAGCTGAAAGGTTCGTTTGCTTGTTTGTTTGCTATTTCATAGATTAATCAATATCGCAGAAGTGAATTAATCCAAAATTACTTTTTTTCCTAATCACTCATAGTTATCTCGATTTTGTGGGACAAAATATATGTATATAAGAAATATTACTAAGTAATTGTAATGATATGACTGTTACAACTAAATTTTCCTTTTTTCTGAGACTTAGTCACTTTCTAAGATCGTCAAGAAATTTACATGAGTCACTGAAGCTTATTAAAATTAATTTATTTTGGGCATTTAGAACAGATATAAGGTTATTTTTTTTAAGAATAGTTCCCCATCTTCAAGCTATGACTACATGGAATTGAATCTATAAAAATAAGTTAATTTCATAAAAACGTTTAGCGATAGATTAGAGCTGATGAAGTCTTGGAATTCATGAAACAGAAATATAAATAGTTAATTTTTCTGATAACTCCACCTCTGAATACAGAATACAATTCAAGGCTCTATAAAATTAAAAATGAGGATTAATAATCTAAAAATACTTTAGATTCCAAAGTGATTTTGATATGCTTGTCATTTGATATGCTTAAAACTATTAGGGGTTCATCTTAGTCGGTAAACGAGAGCGAAGACAAATGATCCAGTGACACAATAGGCTACTCCAGTCTGAGCGTCTCAGGGCCCCACTAAGTAGAGGAAGAAATCTTGATATGAAGTAGAAAGTATATTCTACAAGCACACAGAAAATATGAGGTTGACAGACACACAAATCCAGTTTATTTATACATGGTAGAAACGTTCTTGAGAGAGCCACAAAAATAGCGTACTAAAATAACACATCAACCAATAACAGTCAAGGATTTTCCGGGTGGGAAATGTAATCTCAAGGTCAACTGATCAGCCCATGCGCCAAAACAATAAAATCCAAAATTAGGACCTTCATCGAGTGACTTCTGGGGATCTAATGTCCACAACAGATCTTAACACACATCTTGTCTTATTGAGAAATCAACATTTGTCTGACTAGCACATTACTGTGTGACATCAAACACTGTCTATTTTCGATGTAGTATGAGTTGAAGGATTTGCAATAGTAATATTTTCTGCCTCTCACGTTTCGGTGAAAATGGTGAAGAAGGCTAAATAGTTTAATTACTCCCAACTGAAAAATATCCAAAAGCTTTCAGATCAATATTTTCGAAAATTCGGTCCGTTTATTGGTTATATATATATATATATATATATATATATATATTTATATATTTATATATTTATATATGCATATATAAAGTGATATCAGACGTATTTAAATCACGATAAATAAATAATATATATTTATATATTTATATATTTATATATATATATATATATATATATTTATCGTGATTTAAATACGTCTGATATCACTTTATATATGCATACATATATTTATTAAGCTATTACTTCATTAGCTGACGGTTCTTAAAAGAACTAGTAAGATTTCAAATCCATTAGGTCACCAAAATCTTTTATGATTAACTTAATTTATATTGACTGTGATGAAGGTAGTTGGTAGTTGATCAGCCTGTTGGTAAAGTTTAAGTGGCTAGTTTACTTCATTTGAGTAATTTATTCATACGATTAATCATCACGAAAACATTGACCTTAAAAAGTGATCTGTTATCGCATGACTTGAACACTATTCACTTTAAAACTAGTATACTTATTTAAATTGAACTATATTTATTTATTTTATGTATCAGATGCTCAGTTTTCTTGCTTGATTCAGAAACTAATGTATTAGTTGCAAAAGTATTGGATGGATTACCAACAGCTCCGAACAAAAATGTAAGTTGTATGGTTTAAAGCACTTTATTATGGTTCTTTTCATAGATTAAAACAGGAATATATGTCGGTGCACTTACTATAACCATAATGTTTTTCTTGATATCGTTCTGACTAACTGCAGTAATACTATACAATTTATGTTTAATATAGTTTCAAGAAAAAATTAGCAACTAAATTATAATTTATTATGCAGATGCAAAGTGTAACTTACCATTTACAATTATGTTAATCTCTTAACTATGTCAACTTATCTTAAAACTTTTTCAATAAAACTGTCTGTAGTAGAAATATTTGAGAATAAGGCTGCTAAATGTTACTTTACTGTTTTTAATTCTAAAATCCCTCTTAGTTAGTATAAAATCAAGCATCGATAAAAGTTTACATATCAATGTTATTATTATCGTTTTTGAAATATAAAGCGCATTCTGTCAAGACAACTTACAATAAACCGACTAATTAGTGTGCAACATAATCATGATGTCTCATGCGCACGTCGATAGGAATACAACATAGTTCTTTCTGATCAGTTTATGAAACTTTTGAAAGCGGTAGTTCTCAGCTGGTGATATTTAGTTTTCTGTCGAAAAATCCATTCAAAATCACTGAAAAAATATTCATTTTTACGCGAATGGAAAAAAACTACTGACCACTACACAGGTTCCGATGTTCGATGTTACCTAAACTGTCGAAACTGTTGTAAAGGTCTTACTTGAATGCCATGTTCCCTTCGGAATTTGTGTTATTATAGCCGATAATTGTAATTCATTTAGTAAAAACTTCTGGCTGACTTTAATTTTTTAGACCCCATATTTTAAAAACTTACAATATACTCACGTTTTCTTTACACCAATTATAGTCATCTCATACATCGAACCGTTTAAATATTAGACGATGGAACAATACTTCAAACCTGGTTTATTACAGCTGACTTTTGTTTAACATTCCGTGCCTTGAACCAAATATTTCGATTTCTTGTTCTTTGCCTAAAACGATAGAATATTACACATAAAAATACTGTCGCTTAAGTAGATAATTTATTTAGTTCTTCATACTACATGACATGAATATAACTGTCCTAACTGAAACAACAATGTTCATTACCCAGTTTTTTTTCAGAAAGGACATTAAATGTAAAACAACCTTAATCAACTATAAAAAAAGATATTGTAATTATCTTAAATATAATAAAAATATCGGTTCATCTACAGTTTTTTGTAAGTCCATTCTAGAATAATAATACTTGCTGTTTTATGAGGTCAACAATGAGAATAATTGTAATTACCGATAAATCGTGATGACAAACAGAATACTTCATTGGCGAAAAATATTCAGGCGCATTGATTTTTACATGAATAAAAATATTATCTATATATATATGTATATGCATATAGATTTATTTATTTAAAGAAACGAAGGACGACTTATCTTCGCAAATGTTAAGATGTTCAGAATTTGTTTTTATTTTGTATACAATAATTAGATTAGATTAAGTTAGATTTTGTATACTTATTATGATCAACTCATTAAAACTGAATAAATATACAGATTATGTGGCTTTGTCATTTACTCCCGAAAGGCAGCTCACGCCAAGTGTAGCTTTTAATTCTCATCTGATTTAATTACTGTAGCATCGCAATTCAGCAATAGGTATGATTCACTAAACAAATCAAAAGTTTTATCTTTATGCTCTAATAATAAAAATTTGATTATCCATATGTCAATTGTACCATCTGGAATGATTCGAAAACAACAACAATAATATTGATAAACTACAATAAAGTCAAGTAAAAGAAACAAGGGTATTATTATTTCAAAAAAAAATTACCATATCATAAAGTTAATCTAATTTATGACTATAAACATTGATCTTGCTATTTTATCTTGACAAATTACAATTCGTAAACAAAATATTACTAATTCGATTTTATCGTATTTGCTTTCTTTATCTGGGGTGGTAACATATACTTATCGAAAATAAGATGTTAGGTATTTCAAAGAAAATTATTATTACTTGTAGATTACATCACAAAATCTATTGTCGATTATAAACACTACACTTTATTAATGAAGTTAGTATTTCCTATTTCCTACAAACAAAATTCACGATGTTTAGTTTTGTTTTATAATTGAAATAGCATATAAAATTATCTGAGTACTATGATTTATAATCATTATTCAAACGTGGGATCATTATCGATATAACAAATATTGGATAGAAAAGTATATAACAACCGACACATAACCAAATCCTAGAACTTTACATTGACACATCCAAAACTAGTTAGTATAAAATTGTCAATTGAAATCCAATAGTAGTAGTAGTAGTAGTAGTAGTAGTAGAGGTATTAGCAGTAGTCGGAGAGGTTAGGATTAGAAGATATTATTCAAGATGTAGAAACTAGTGAAATAGACTCAAAAAGACAAAGACAAAGTAATCAGGAATTAAAAAGTTTGGGATTTGAGAGAAAACAAAGAATGAATGCACCGGCGCCATTGCAAACGATTTTGAGACATGTCATTCAGGGTCTCTAACCATCGATTACTTTACTAAACATTCCTTAGATGACGTGATACACAATTTCTGCACAGTTAATGAGTTTTCTAGCATTCAATTCTACGTTTTATGGGATTCGATTACATAAAAATTTCAGTTTTCGGAAAATAATATTTAGAAATAACATATTTCCTGTGACCTGTGTCATATAAAAACACTAGATTTTCGATAGTCTGGATCAATTATGATCTAGTTATTTGTTCACATCCAAGAAAAACATCATGTCATTATCTACCGATTTTGAAATGAGCCAATCTGTTTATTCACATGTGTGTTATAAATTTCATTAACGCTTTTATAGGTCACCGCTGAGTAGGTGTAAATAGTGGTTAAATTTTCGTGAACTACTATATTATTTCAGAGTAACTATGACTCTCTTTAGGTAGCCAAATGCCTCGTCATCTAATTGAATGGGTATATTAGGTGACTTGCATAAATTGGGGGTTGTGGTGGCGGCTACCTCTTCGTGGTCCTTCCAGGCAACGTGGCGTTGTTTACAGCGCTGCGGCTAAAAGTCGTTCCGAAAGCTTAGGATACCGTGCCTAGCATGCTCCAGAATAATAGTACGTGTTCATGGTTGCAAGGCTGTGGATGCGGTTAGCCACTCTGGGGGATTTGGACTGAACGTCTGTAAGTCTGAATCCCATCCATCGACGGTAGGTAAATTCCGATGATGGTTTGAGGACTTGTCCTCTATCATTACGTAGTAGCGAATACCTTGAAAGGGATATAGCTTTCTAGGATGATTGAAGGCGGGCCTAGACGTTCTGTTTGGGGAGGCAGCAATAGAGATCCTGAACTGTTGACACCAACCCTATGTGGTTGTCCCGAATACCCTGCATCTCGGTGTATTGTGTAAACTGGCGTTGAGGCCCCTTAACACAAGGGTCTCCAGTTGGGTTATGTGATCCGGTGCTAAAGGGTACTGAACGCCATTGATGTGGGATTAACCCAGCTTGGCCGAGTGCTTGCACTTGGTTGAGTCCATGACATCTTCCTCATTGTAGTGTGTACGTTCCGGCTGACCTTGTGGGACAAACTCGATCTTTAGCTTCATATGGGGTCTGAGGGCTCCGGTCGATTGTAACAGCGCAAGGCAGTTGGAGGCCAGACGGTTGGAAAGGCTGCTGGTTAGTGCACTGCTGAGTGACTCGGTTATACGTTCAGGGTGCCAGGTCTAGCTGGGTAGTCCCGCCTTGCTGCTCATGCCGACTGGGTATTTTGGTTAGTGGATTGGTTGAGGGATCTTGTTGATTCATAAGTGCCCGGACGGGGGCCACTGTTCGTGTGCGTGCTTTTTGGACGTCCGACCTGCTTGCAGACCAAACTGGACAACATGTACGTTCCTGATTGGGGCAGGGGTGATCACAAAACGGCTAAAGTGAGAGTCCTTGTGTTGCCTAAAAAGCAGCGACGTGCATGTGGAGCAGGCTTGTCGGTTAACCAAGACTTATTTCAGGAACTATAAGTATCCTTTAAAACATATTCTGTGATGAAAGTCTTCTATTATATCATCAATGTACGAAAAATATTTTTTTATGTATGGAAACTTTGAATTCATGTCAGTTCAAAACATTGATTTTGCTAGTAAAAACAAAGTTTAGTACGAAAATTATTCATCTTAACAATTGTTGATTTGAAAATGTCTTTCAAACACTATAAATAAGTACTACATTTTTTCGCACATTTTTACAGACACTTTTTACCACAGCAGATGGCAAAACTGTTACAGTAAGTGTTAATTTAATTAACATTTTTCTCTTTCACATTATACATGTATATATACATATGTTCATTGATAAAATAACGATTTTTAAAGATCTGTTGCTTTGCTTACTAAGCATTAATATTACAAACAGAAAGCTACATAACTTTATTTGGTGATTAATGGATTATTCAAACAACTTCTAAAGTTTACTACCTCTAATATCTCGGTACATCTATAGATTCATTTAGACTAATTACAATCTTATATATTGATAGTTATGATTTAGTGGATATTGAATCAGCTGGACAAATAGGATATTAATTATTACCTAGTGATCGTTCAATCGTAAATATTTCACTTCTACATTTCGTAAGCTAGAGACCAAACAACTCAATGGTTTCGTCAATTCTCATGAAGCAAGGCGGCTCGAGTTCCACTAGCAAAGTGATAATCTATCTCTACATTCAAACAACTGGGCTTTATTGATAAGCCCAGGATTTCTTGTCGACTGCCTCTAACCACCTGACACTAGTATTTCTTCAAAAAAGGGCATTTATTCCCAAGTTTCTTTGTTAGTATTAATTCTCTGTATTTGTATTCATATTAAACCTAAATATTAAACACACTAAACAAGTAATGATTTGTACTGTACTAAGTTTGAGAATTCAAGAAACATCATGTGTCCTAATGTCGTAATGATAGTGTATAATATTTTACAAAATAACGGGTATTAGCAAATAGAACAGTTGAATTAATTGTCTTCTGACAAACGTTTACATTACACGATTCAACCTTTCAACATAATACATAACACCTAAATAATCGTTGTCGATTTAGTGATACATTATGACTCACATTGAAAATCTTGAGAATCTATGTTAAATTTAAAAATCTTAGTTACAAACGAATGCTTTCAAAAGGAAGCACCAATTCAAACAATCTTGATATTAAATTTTTCAAACTGTTAATAAATTGACACTTGAAATTAATAAAAAAACCAATTACCACTTTGATGGATTCTCTTTTTGTGGTGTAATTCCTGGATAATTTACAGTTTTGACCTTTATGAATTTTTTAAATATTTATCCTAAGTCTAAATAATCATAAATCTTTGTATGTTTTTTCCAGTTACCAGAAGAAATTCGGTTAAGTTTAAACCAAGGCATCGCTGGACATGTAGCTACAACCGGTAAGTGACTGCAGTTTTACCAGCGTACAAAAGTTCATTTTCTATACAAGATTATCAAGAAGGCAATGTCTTACTTGACTAATTGTACGTATTTAAATTAAAATCAAATAAATTAAAAGTGATCACATCACTCTGTATGATATGAAATTTAAGTAGACTGGTTGTATTAAGGTTAGTAGCAGCATTTAAAAAATCTTTTCCTCTTCATAGTTAACATCTATAATCTAAACAGAAACGTTACATTAAATACGTTTGTGTATATTCGGAAAATTAGTTATTTGATACTAGAAAGTTGAATAGACTATCATTTACATGAATTTCTTATCATATCATGCACACTTTCTCACTATACTAATAGAAAGTAAAAAAATGAAATTTATTAAAAAGTCAGTTGTTTCATCAACAATTGAAATGTTGTTTGGGCTAAGGAATATTGTGACTGGTTATTTACCTAGACAGACTAGTAGATAGTCTGACAGGTATTTGAGGTGACACACAAATTGCCTGCCGTTTGTTTCGTCATATGAATTGTCGGGTATTGTTTGTCGACCGATACACTTTGTGGTCAGGCTAATTTGAGTTGTGTTTAGGTCTAATAGAAAAGTGCTTGCTGCGTATTTAGTGCACATTGAAAATACCGTAGTTATGACAGAATGAATATAAAAGAATGTCAAAATAATTTAATTAACCAACTCGTTCAGACAGTAACAAAATTTCCATCCAAGTTGTGTAGTACGCACGTTAAAAAAATATACGTTGAATTCACCGTACAAATAACTATGTATGCATACGACCATTTATAAATACTGAAGTACTTTTGTGTAGTTTCGTGTAGAGCTTTGTCAAAATTTCACACTACTGTAAAAATCATTTATAATATATAAATGATAAACTCTTGGTTAAATAGTTAGATTTCTACATTTCTGAATTGTACACTTTATGTGTTAGTTTAGTCGCAGGTATCATTTTGTATTTATTTTATTTTGATATTTAGGTGAATTGTTAAACATAAAAGATGCCTATGCTCATCCACTTTTTTATCGTGGTGTTGATAAAGAAACTGGGTTTCGTACACGGTCAGTTTATAAAGTTTTCTATGAAAAAAGTTAACTTTTTTGAAACTTGAAATTAAAAATTTTTAGACGAAAAATCTACCATAGAAAATAACTGAAAAAAGCCGACGTCGATAATCATCTGTAACAATTAATATCACACTGAATTTTATCTACATATTTATGATATGCATTAATCATGAAGATGAAACATCACAGTTAAACAACAGTCTATTCGGTCTCAATCCGTAACTAAAACACAAAATCACCATACCCAGTAAAGTAACTAAATGTAAATCCAAGTGTCTTAGATATCATTATAAGCGTTCGGAGATTCGGTATCTCGACAATCACCCAGTCAAGTTCACTGGATTATTTTAATTGTTCTGTTTCTAAAGAATAAAAATATTTTAATTTATCCCTTGTTTAAATTATGTTTTAAATTATGTTTCATAATAATTGGCATACATTTGTTGATCAAAAAGCCATAATAAATGTCTACTGGTTTATGAAGTTGATATGAATCAGTCACATGGTAACTAATCAATCATTTGTCCATATACAAATCCTCTTACCTTACTTGACTTTATTCATTTTATCTTTGGAATCATACTGTATTAAAAGTGACTGTCATGAAAAATTAGTAGTTTATTAGTTATTTGTAAAGCAACCAATTTAAAATTTCATCTAAATGAAATATGTACAAAATTAGACTTTTAACCGCTAAAATTAAACTGAAAATTGCTCCATAAGCAGTGAGAAACCAATAAATACAATACTTTATTCATTTTCAGAATTACTTTTAAGGAAATAAAAATAATTTAAAACTTGTTGTAGGAAAATGAACTACAGTCACATATGAAAGCTCAATAACATTTAGGTTGATTGTAAAGAAGTGTTAAATATTCTGATCAATAATACAATCTAACTAGACACTGACTATTATGTCCTACTTTTACAGAGGAAATCAAGTAGTTTTGAAAATAAGATATTGGATTGAAACAAAATCCTCTTGGTCGAAATAAATTCTAGTTAGTGGTTATATATATTTAGTATTTAAGACGTTTCTATCTATAAAATGAGAAAAAGTTTATTTTAAAATAAAAATACCCTAACTTTTGAAGTAAACTTCTTTTACCCGTAATTTGAACTGATGATTTCGAGCACAGTTTATTGAAAAATGAACGTAATCATATGACTAACTAATCATAACAAACATATTATTTTATTTAGAAACATATTGTGTTTTCCAATAAAAAATGAAAAAGATGGTATTGTCGGAGTCGCACAATTATGTAACAAAATCAATCATCCATTTTTTACAAAAGCTGATGAAGATGTAGCCAAAACATTTTCAATTTACTGTTGTATAAGTATAGTCCATGTAAGTATAGACTAAATCTATAAGTATATTTAAATGTATTCATGCAATTATTTTCAAACTTAGTAGCAATTATATAAGAGAGTGAATGTGCTTGTAATGATTATTTATACATTGACAGAATTCTCAGATAAGACTGACTAATTTTGTTTAATGCAACAGGAAAATTCGGGGGACTATATCCCAGTGTAAACCATAGTACAATTAAGGTTGTCTAGTCAAACTGCCAACCGACTTGAATAATTTTTATGATTAATATGTAAAATATGAGTTGAAACTTATTCCTCACGGAAACTTCTAGAGAATATATACTGTTGCTAAAATCTACCGATCTCGTCTCATATAAATAAACAATTGATTTTATTCAATATGATCAGCTATTCGACTTTCATGTTACATATGAGTAGAAAGAAAACATTCAGGATGATTAGGATAATTTTGCTTTTTTGGAAAATCAATAATGGATGAAAGTGTTGAAGTCAGTACTGAAAAATGAAAGTCCTTCAATAAATACAGACGTAATTATGGCAGTAAAACATCTTTACGTTTTGTTAAGAAACAGTATTAAATTTTTTAATATAAATCCTCTTATTTACGAGGATTAAACGACTTAATAGATCCTATAAAACTGAAGCTTATTTTTTTTACATCAAAGGAGACATAACATAGTAATAATGGTATGATGAACGAAATCAAAATTGTATTAGGCATAAATTATAAAGTACTGAAGAGTTTTCTCTACAACATTTATTTCTGAACACGTGTTGATTATTTTTCAGTCATTAATGTATAAAAATGTTCAAGATGCACAACATCGTACTAAATTGGCAAATGAGCTTATGATGTATCATATGAAAGTAAGTATAAAATTGTATCAGGTATTTTGTTTGACACAGTTTTTTAAAACAAAATTTACATATCATTTAAAGAGAATAATATGTTTCTCCCTAATTTATTTGTAAATGTTACAATAGAGTAAAGTATTAAGATGCCAGCTTACTGTTGGGAACGTTAGATCCCCAGAACTCGCTTAATAAATGCCTTGTTTTGGATTTCACGATTGCGAGCATGGGCTGGTCAGTTGACCTTGAGACTGCATTTCCCACCAGGAAAATCCTTGATTGGCTGCTATGTATTTTGGTGTGCTATTTTTGTGACTGTCACAAGGTTGTTTCTATGATGTATAAATAAACGAGATTTGTCTGCTCGATTGCATTGTGCTTGCTGAGTGTTTGTAGAATATACTTTCTACGCTTATCAAGACTTCTCTTTAGGCGTTCGGATCAAGGTAGCCTACCTGGATGCTGATTCGTTGTCTCGTTCACGTCTATCGACTAAAATGAACCCGTATTAGTTTCAAGCATACCTAGTGACGAACCTAACATTTACCTGTAATCACAAGTGATTATTAGTGAATAAAGTGATGAAATTCATTGTACTTTAGTTGACTAGTTTACTGAAAAGTGAAGCTGAATTTATATTACCGCTGTTTAAATCAGTTTGTTTTAAAAACAACGTTATTAATTAACCAAATATTAATTCCTATTTAACTATTAGCCTTAATTAATTTTTTTTAAATCTTCGTTCAAAACTCACTTGCTATTGATGCCAACAGTATAACGAAATTAAATTTTTCCCTTTTATCAGATTTCACAGCTAAGTATTCAAATTTTAATAGGATGTTCCAACTATGTAGGGAATTATAACTCAAGTTATTGTGTTTGTACGAAATCGGAACTTCATTTTTTGTTGTTGCGATAGTTTGACAGACTTTTGTGAGTTTGCCTAGATTTGATCCGCTTGATATTTTTATGAATCAAAAACAAAATGATTCTAGACAATAAAATGAATGTGTTGCATCTTAACCTGCGTTATTGAGTTCTCACTAAAATCAAATGGTAGACTGAAATCAAAGAACTTAATATCACAAAATAAATGTAAGTCTATTCAACGCGAATTTTACGTTTCATTAACTGAAAAATTTCCTAGTATTCAGAGAGAGATTAAAACAACCAGATTACTAATTTGGTTTTGGAAGTGTAGTCAAGTAATTGAATCTATAAACTTATGCATAAATGTAACCTAATAGACGTCACTTAACTTCTTCCTTAAATTGTAGTAAATATGAGTAATGATGAGACTCATGTACTCAAAAGTTTAACAAAGAACCGCTTGCTTTCATAAAGTAATACAAATGTAAATGACACACCTTAGAAAAAGAGGTCAAATTAGTTACCATGACAATTTTCAATAATAGGAATTTCTATGCATTCGAAATGATATGTTGCTTGTATATTTCACATCTAACTGGATGACAATATCAGAAATGTAGTTCAAACAATCTTCAAACAATATTTTGATGAAAATACCTAAGTTTTCATTTTAAGTCAAATGTTTTGTTCTCAACTGAATAAAATAATACAATTACAAATCGGTTTTTTAATTGACTATTCAGATAGTTTGTTTTCACTAGTTCATGTTACCTTAACAAAAAACACTTATACACCTACGTATTAATTTTCAATGAAATAATAATCGTTAATGGAGTCCAGATAGTTTTTTCATCTCCTCTTAGCATTTTCGAATATGGTATCTTTGTGTTAACTAAGAAAACTTCCATCTGAAATTGTTATCGTAGTTTGATAGACCAGACTGAAAGAAAAAACTTACGCGTAAATACGTTGAAGTAATCTGAGAAACACAAATTACTTATCGATAACCTAGGATTGCTGTTCCGTTGAGAACAAATACATAAATACATTAGTAATCTGTGAAATAACTCTTTTTCACCTTAAGTAGATTTAGTCTTAATCTGCATGTGTATTAATAAAAACTTCATTTCTGCAATTTCCAAATACAATAGATAGTTTCTATTGAACACTGTAGAAAAAAGTTGTTTTTGTATCCTAGAATTTAATGTAAGTCATATCCGAAAAAATGTTGTATATCAGTAGCATCTAGCTAGAGTATAAAGCGTTCTTAATAAATTTATATCGTCGATAAACGGTCAAATTTAAAGAAAACCCTATTTTTTCTTAAAATAAAAGTGCGTCATTTTATTAGTTCGCGTGTAATTTTACATCATACGATTCGTAACTATTAGCTTCATATTTTATTTACTACACCACCATAGTTGAGGAATGAAATAATTTAAAAATCTGTAACATGATTTTATTTTCTTATTATACAACTAGGTGGATGAAGACAAAAAAAATTGGTTATCTACTTGTGAAATTAAAGATATCAATTCATTCTTACCGAATGCCAACTCTTTTGAATCTTTACCAAGAAATATTCAGCTGGAAAATGAAACTTATCTTGTAAGTGTTTCACATTGTGAAAAAAATGTATTAATTCTATGAACATTTACTTTGATACTTTGAATAGTTTGACTATTAATGACAAATAAAACCTAGATGTATTTAACATATTGTTGAACTGCTGTATACTTGTAAAGAAATACTTCAACTATTTGCCCGTGAAATCCTATTGCATATATTAACAGTTTCAAATTATTCGCAAATTTATTATTAGCGTTTAATTTTCTCAATATTCACATTAAGTAGTGCTTCTGTTTTCATACAACTAGTTTCCAAACAATGGATAGTATAAATTATTCATAATATCTTCATTAACATAAACACAGGAAACTAATTTCTGTTGAATGTTTAGCCGTATTCAACTATTATTAATAAAAAAAATGAATCTTACGTGAATATTTTAATATTTTTTTAGGTAAAATTTCACAGCAACTTACAGTTCATTTGTGTGTACTTTAATTTATGCAATGATTTCAAATAAAACTCTTTATTATAGATGATACCATTACATACTTTATTCGAGTCATAAATAAACCAGACGACCGTCTTATCTTGTGACATACATTCTCACAGTATTCTACCAAATGGATTAACCTTATATTTTAAGTAGTCTTATCATAGTGTGAATGATCATGATTGCCCAAATGAAAAACACTTGGCTTTGTGTATAGTATAGTATTTTCTTTACAAAGATTTATTGCGCATAGACCTAATAGCCAGAGATGCGTAATAAGACTATAAATTAACTACTTCTGTTTGTATATATAAATTTAGAAAGTGGAAAAACACTTACCGTTGCAAAGAGAAAACTACCACTTTTAACAACCATTCATATAAGGTGAATTATAAGTACCAATACATAAGAATGTATTGAACCTGTAAATACATAACTGTGAGTGATAAAACACCACAGAATTGGTGTTTACTTACAGCTGATAGTGGAGCTACTATTATCATAATTTGCTTAGTTGATATTAACTAACAATTCAACTTCTCATCAATTTTGTTTTAAATGAAATACGGTGGATTTCGTATGTTCATATTATTCATAATTTCATTAAATCTATGAAAAAACTAGTGGGCTTTAATCTGTTAATTTCTAGTTATACATCATTTGTGAAAGTAATTAGAAATTTAGGCCTACACATTTACACTTCATTTAATACAATTAATTCTGATTATGTTTTTAGCAAAACTAATTGTGGTTGTTACTTTAATAGTGGGCAAGTGTAGGACATTAAATACTCCATGCGACTCCATGATTATTCTACTAGACGTAATTAGTAATTAAATAAATGAATTCCAGTTGAATAATTTAAAAATGTGTTGAAACCCTAATGTTATGACTGACACTAGAATTAAACTAAATTTTATTAAAGAGTTTAAAAAAAAAGGGAACGAAATGTACATTCTGACTTTTACTGCTATATACTATGTAAAATAAAATCATATTTCACTTTGTTCTGTTTATTTTTTTTAAAAAACAACTCAATTCAACTTGAGTACTCTAAAAAAAATCATGATAATAGTATTTATGATTAATGAATACTCCTGTGATTATGATAAACTGTAATCAGTATAAAAGTTCACATTTCAAGTACACTTCTCAAAAAAACTGTTCGTCATATAGTTGTGGCAAATAATGTTCACCACTTAAAATTTAACTGAAACTGCCAATAAATATGTGAATGATCAGTTTAAAAATAGAAATATCTCAGGAGAGAAAATTTAAACATTTTGAAACAGCTGTTCTTTAAAATGAAGTACAATATTTTAAGTGTGTACATTGTGAAGAACACTCCACTTAGTGATATTTACTTACTTAGTTTTTGCGACTAAAGTGTACACATAGAAGAGGAGAATATATATGAATGAGAAAAAGCTTAAATAATTTAAAAGTCAATTTGTAGAGACAATCGATGGGATAAACTGAGAAAAAATTAAATCGTCTTAAATAATAAATGTCTGTTTTTATGTAAAATACATCTAAAATCTAATATGCGTAATCTGCTTAGATGTTAATGAAAATCTGAACACACTTATGATCAAATTATTTTAGCTTGAAATAAAAGAAGTATATGAAACCTTAATTGATGTAGAAAATATTCACCACCGTTTAGAAATCGATAGTGATTTATAAAGGTGCACATTTGTACACTGTTTGGGATGTTAGATTTCCAGAACTCGCTTGATAAATATCTTTATTTTGGATCTTATCCATGGGCTGATCAGCTGACCCTGAAATCACATTTCCCACCAGGAAAATCCTTGACTGTGATTGGTTACTGTGTCATTTTAGTGTGCTATTTTGTGACTCTCCCAAGGATGTCTCTATGGTGTATAAATAAACGCGATTTGTGTGCTTGGATTCATTGTATGCTGGCTAGGTGCTTGTAGAATACACTTCCTACACTATATCAAGATTTCTTGCTAGTACATTTGGGTCAACAGACCACAGTAGCCTACCTGGACGCTGGTTCATTTTTTTGTTATTCGACTAAAGTGAACCTGTGATAGTTTTAAGCATACCTAGAGACAAGTGTAACATAAATAAAGAATAAAAAGTATTTGTAATTTTCTGTAAATTTGTACATATTTTGACATAGAAACTCAACTTGGCAAATAGAGAGCAATTTTGTTTGTTCCTCTTGACCTGTGAATAAATGAGTGAATGGCCATTGAATTATTTTTTATTTCAATATTTCAAGTTTGTGAATTACAGTATTAGATAGAAATGCTCATTTAAACTCCGAGTGATCTTAAAAATGTCCCAGGTAGACATAAAACTATTTTATTGTTTTGATATTAATGTTCATTGTTAACTTTAAGATAAGGATTTTCGCTCTTTTAATTTTTCAAAATATTATTTCTGACTTAGTATAATAATGTAGCTTTTTTTAACGACTCATACGTATTAGATGTTCTCGACAAATTATTACGCTTAAAGTCTTATACAAACCTCATAGAAATTGCATTAGCAGTTTATTGTTCCTGTGTTATCATAGTTTCACATCAGATTATGTTATTGATTAACAATAACATGACAGATTGTTTTTAGCTTAAAATTACAGTAACTAGTCTCAATCAGATTAGATTCAACAGGCTTAATTAGTTTTTTTCATCATATTGTAAATTCATCACATTGTACAACTATCTTACTTGTTCAGATTGACGTTTGGATATAGAAATTTTAATTAAAAGCACTAACTCGTTCAATAGAAAAGAAATAATTAATTAAGCTGTATTCTAATGTTTTCACTTCATTAACATTGTTTGTGTACAAAATTACATTAAGGAATTCAATATATTCTTCGCATAAAATGTATTCACGAATACGATTTAGTGCATAACAAGTAAGCAAGTCATCGAATTAAATCAATGCAAATCTATATCATTTATACTTGTTCACTATGTGGAACAATCGATCAGTCGAATGTGAATAAAGAAATATGATTAGTTGTTTTGACAAAAAAAGCTTGTAATGCTAGTGATTCACTTATTATTAGATATTACCAATTTATAGAACTATTGCTTAAAAACATTTTCATTTACTTACAAAAAAAGACAAATAAATTGCATTTTATAAATTTCACATTTATTTTCCATTATATATACATATACATATTATACAGTGCACATTAAGCATGTTTCATAATTTGAATTTAATCAATCGTTGGCGTATTTCACGGCGAACATTAGCTCAATTCATTTTGATGGTACGTCGTGGCTATCGTACTCCAGCGTATCATAATTGGATGCATGCATTTTCTGTGGCACATTTTATTTATGTTTGTATCAAAAATTTGCCATTAGCTAATAATCAATTGGATGATATTGAAATATTGGCATTGTTTGTCGCGTCATTATGTCATGATATTGATCATCGTGGAACAAACAACAGTTTTCAGGTACTTGTAGTTGTAATTGATTATTGTCGTTTGATTTTGATTTTAAACTTAAAATGGATATTGTTTCTATTAGTCATTTCCTAGAAAGTAATTTCGTCTTTCATTTTCAAACTATAAACACTGATTTCTTATCATTTTAATAATTACCTTACTATTATATTTTGTTTATTTTCTGCTGATCTCAAAACTTTGACGAACACTTGTGAAGTAAATGAAACTGAATTATCTGTGATAAATATTTCCATTCGTAATCAGTTTTTCTGTTACTGAGTAGCGTGTTATACTTATAAACTGGTTATATTTATCCTATGAAAACCAAGCAGTCGTTGATCGACTGAAAAGCCGGCATTGTTTACTTTGAAGTTGCTTACAGGATTCAAAGAAAAACAATTCTAAAGTCGATTCTCCCAACATCATTCGAAATTCATGGCTCGTAAAAACGAACCTTTTAACTGTAAATCAGACAATTTAAACTTCACTTTATTTGATATAAAACTTATATAACGCAGTAGAGATTTGGATGTAGACTATTCAGTTATTTTTGAAATATTTTCATAAGCTAATCAGTTTACTGAAGTAACTAAATATCTAAAATGCAAGTAAATCTCATAACTGCTTTTCTTGTGACTTACTATGGTTATCAGTAAGTAAATTTAGAATTAAATTTGTTAAAATTATCGTAAGTATTGTTGGAATTTGTTGAAGAATGAATAACAATTCTATAACAAGTGCTAAACTATTCACGATAGGGTCAAATAGTTAGGAAATTAGTGTCACATTTGTATAATCCTTAGTTAGTTGTATAAAAGTTTATCGTGCCCATAATATGAAACAAATATATTGTTGTCGACTTCGAAAAAATTGAATTGTCAATTCTTCTCAAGTGTCATAGTATATTTGTAATGCAACATTGTTTTGTCAAATCTACTTAGCCTTCATTCCTTTTTAGAAAATATCAATTTACTAAAAGAATTTATTAAATTTTATTTGAGCACTCTTGAGAATTGATCGAGATACTCGTTGTTATGTAAAGAATATATCCAACAAGTAATCAGATAGTATAGTTAGAAGAAATTCAAGACAGCTATCTTATTTTATCTTTCTACAAGAGGCTATTAATAAACTTGAGCTTTATATGTCAGGATAAAACTTAGTAGGCGATTTAACTGATTAAATTAACACTATTCTTCACCTCTCTTCCAGGATATATATATATATATATATATATATATATATATATTTAGCTTTAACCTACTTCCCACGTGAAAGGGTTTAAATCAAACTGATTCAGTTATTCTCATCAATACCAGTAAACTTTCCATTTTACTATCAACCTGTAATTCCTACCTTTTATTGGTAGTAATTAATTGTTATTATAGACTAATACACATGCACATAAATATTAACGCGTAACGATGTAAAAACTAAGGAAGACTTTATTGATAACAAAATGAGTTATTTAGCTAAAGCTTCTTCCTGTTATCGAAGCCTATATGAACGGCCTTTTGTTGAATTAGGAGTGATCTACTAGTTTGATCCTGTTAGAAATCAGCTATAGTTTTAACCTGTTTAAATATTTTGGAACTATTGATTTAAAACTATAGACAGAAAGAGGTTACTTTTCTGTCTACATTAATTATCAAGAAAAAGGTATCTTGTTTGGTTACTTTTTCGAAAACTCACTTTAGTGATGGACAACCTGTTGCATATATATCTCTCTTAAGGTTAATGATAATACGTTCTAAAGAAGTCATGATTTCTGTTTCAAAACTGTCGTTATTATGCAAGAAAAGACTAATTTTAAATTTTTTAGTTGAAGTATTTTATTTTACAACATTTGTAAATTGTATTCTTTCAATGAATGGTTTGTGCTACTTATTTAGAATTTATTTATCACTTAACTACTAATCAGTGTTAAAAACCGCGGTTAGTCTTCCTGATCTACTATTTATGTAAACAAAGATCTACATTCTCTGTTCTTTTCATTTGACTTCATCCGTTGAGCTGCATTAATTTATTCAGTTCAGAAAATTATCAAAATACTAAAGCACGTTAGCTGTGCTCAATATCTATGATGTTCTTTTGTTTCAATTGTCTTATAGGTACAATCTAAATCTGTATTGGCTGCATTATATAGTTCAGAAGGTTCCGTTTTGGAAAGGCATCATTTTTCTCAGACTATTTGTGTATTAAATACAGATGGATGTAATGTTTTTGAAAATGTTTCAAAAGAGGTGAGTCAAGATTCTGTATTCTCTTCAACGTTAACTTTGATTTCCCAGAAAAGGTCATCGTTCGATTTTGTTTATTTAAGACTGAATGTCGTAGTTAGCTAGGGCTCTATACTGTTTAATAACTCTGATACAATAATGAAACGATCTCTTGCATTTCTGTAAAAAAAAAAGTGATGCACAGTAGGAAGTTTAGGGTAGTTCTACTGATAACGAGTTATTTTTGTCTACACACCATTTATACCTGGCAAGGCAATGGACAAGCATCAACAAACGGGTTACACACAGGCGGTTTATGAAAATGATGCTCAGTTAGTTGAATATAATTGAACACTGATAGTCCGAGCTAAATATGATTGCATCTAATGGGTTAATACTGAAGTGAGACTAAATGTACAACCCGTGTAAGATCAATTACTATTTCAAATAAAAAAGTTTTCCTTATCATGAAATGTTTGTTGGACAACCCAGCAATAAAATCCTTTGAAACATAGATTAAATTTATGAATAGGTATGAATAGGTTTTATTCTAATTAAACCATAAAATGTTTAGCGCCCCTAATATTATTTAGAATAACATATTTTCAGTTTGGTTTATTCATTAGACCAGACATTATTGGTATTTTATAATCAACTGTATGTTGTCATTTATAAAATGTTTTATTTTTGCACAAACAAAGAATACCATAACAATACTAATATAAGCATTCCATGGGGCTTATTCTGACAAGTAATCTTATGTCTATCTAGTTTTATAATAATATGGGCATTGACTGCCAAGCGCTTTTTTCACACCCTTTGCAAAACAGTAAAATATAAAATTATTTTTTTGGAATGTTATGTGCACTTTTTCATTTCTTTTTTTTTTTATATTCCAAAAAAATCCATACAAAATCTTGAAATGCTTAATCTGTAAGGAAAGATTTGTCTTTGTGTTTTTCAAAACAGTTGTTAGCTTAAACTTTTATAGTTAATATAAAAACTCACAAGATACAAATGTTTTTTTGAAAAAATAATACAAGATATTTTTTTTCTGTCGTTGAAGTCTAAGTTTTAGGATTTTGTTTTATTGTGTAGATTTCCATTTTCATATCTTCCAAAACAATGAATTCACTCTTTTTTCTATGCTTAATTATTCAATACTCAAAAACATAACAAAATTAGTAAAATTTTACTCTTTTCACGGTTAAAGTATAAATTTGATTATTACTCTGTTGGAAATGAAATTTATTTTCAATAAAATATGTCATTTTTGGAAACAATTGCCTTCTCTCAGTTTTGAATACCCTGAGTTTTTTTCAACGTCAGTTTTATTGACTTCTAGCTAAATTTTCAAAAATAGAGAAAAAGCTGAAAATAATAATGATTATCGAATTACTGATATATTGACAGCATAGCATATGATGTATGATATATTTTGTTGATAATTTTTGTTTGAAATCTATCAGTAACTACCGAAGACTGTGTATGAGGTTGCGCAACTCCGTGAATTGATCAAGTTAGACATTAACACCGTTAGATACCGGCTCAGTGGTCCGATGGTTAGGCGTTCGCTTACAATACCGAAGGTCCTGGGTCCGAATCCTGCGGGGTGCAGGAGTCGTGGATGCGCACTGCTGAGGAGTCCCATACCAGGACGAAACGGCCGTCCAGTGCTTCCAGGTTTCTAACGGTGATCTAACATTGATCGATTCATGGTTTTAAAAAAAAACTTAACAATCTTCACAACCCCGTAATGAAATCTAACCTCTAAAATGAACGAAAGTGATTCGGAGTGGAAAAGCGATAAAACTTTATTTAATGGATTTGCATATATATAAATGCATGTCTTCGTGTTAAGGCCTAAGTGATGAAAAAGACATTTACTACTCACATTTTTGAACAGATTAAAAATATGACTAAGTAATAAATTTTGAAAGTATATCAGTATTTAGTAAACGTGTAAAAGATAAAAATTACTTGTATTCATGGGTCCTAGTGAAAAGTTTTTGTCACCAAATCTACATCGTGAGAGAATTGTTTAGACGTGACACTAAGTTTTACATTTTAGTAAATACCAGATATTCCTAAATTTGTGACAGCACTATATGGAATAATCCGTTGGAGAGGAACGGCGTTGGGCGATGATGACTAATCGCTTGCATTCCTGAATAATGACAGGTTGAAATTACTAGAGCTTACGATACCCTCAGAGATGGTGAGCAACTTAGTAGCCATATAAATCCATTAGATCGGTGGATAATTTAATTTAATTTAAAATCATAACTGTGATCCAGATGCATCCACCTGACTGCAGAAAATGCAAGACTTCAACTCCACTGCTAACTAAATCTCATTTGCGTTTGTTTTGAAAATAATTTTCGAAATTTTTTTATCATGGTCTACCTCTCAAAACATTTTGCAATACTTTGACATAATATTTTCCTTTAAACTTAAATCACTAGGATTATGGTCAGTTGTTGGATCATATTCGTGACATAATTTTAGCAACTGATTTGTCACATCATCTCAGGATAATGTCGAAATTGGAAGAATTATCTCATCGAGGATATGATAAAACTAAAGCAGAAGATCATTATCTTCTTTTATGTCTCTTAATGACTTCAGCTGACTTGAGTGATCAAACCAAAACCTGGAACAATACAGTTTATGTCGCGAAATTGATTTATGAAGAATTTTTTCAACAAGGTGATATGGAAAAATCATTAGGACACAATCCAGTTGATAGTATGGATAGAGAACGAGCATGTGTTCCACATTTACAAATTTCTTTCTTGGATTACATAATTACACCACTGTACAAGTAGGTTTATTCACTTTTTAGCAATATAGTCTATTACCCAATGAGCGTTATACTTTATTTTCCCTCAAGTATATCAAATACTAGTTTGTTTATGATTTTTCAAAGTAATCACCACTTTGATTACTACATAGTCCTGAGGTAGTTTCTTAAATATTATATCATATTTTAGTCACTGATGCTCAAGTGTGTCATACTTTAGGATTTAACTAGCATACTGAGTGACTAGGCCCCATGTGACTTAAAAAGGAGTGATGAATATCCTTAAAATGTACATAAAATAGTGTTTTCACTAAACTATCATCTATTATTAAGTGAACGAAGCTAGGTCATAGAGATCAGATTGAATATAGCTGATAGGGTTTTCTGTACAATGCAACTTGTTGAGTATTTAGTTGTGTCTAACATTATCAACAATAATACCTTTATGCACGTATCCACTAAAAACACGTGTACAACTGTTCATAAGCAATCAATAGTGACATGTTCTAAAACCAACCCCATTTACTCCACCATGCGGCTGCAATTCAGGTTTAATGAAAACGAATTTCTTGAGTCTTTCAAAACATACTCATTAACTTTTTGGATTACTTCGATTTCATCAGTCTCCTACATGAGTAATATGCTGTTTTGAAGGTATTTCGCTTATATCGACTCAATTAATCGTTCTCACTCTTATTGTATTGATAGCTTCAACAGGAAACATGTATATTTGATACAGTGCAAACAAAAATACATACAGTTTGATTGTAATAACTTCCTGTGATTAGCTAGCCTTTTGATGTCTAGATAGTATGAAATTTTTTCCCTTCACTTAAAAGAATATAAATGATCACATTTACGGAATTTTAGGCGTGAAAGAAACGAACAAAAATTGATGCTTTTTTATTCAAGTAAATGCAGTAATATTTTGATAAAATCATATATATTTCTATTAGAGATGAACATTTGATGTACCTAAACATCTTTCATTTATTTACAAAAAAATTGTGATAATAACTTGCTTGTTTTTTATTTTACATATTTTTTCATAACTATAGGGTGCTGAACAATTTATATCCACAATGTTCAAGTATATTAGATACTATAGAGAAAAATCGTGACAACTGGAAGATAATTTTGGAACTTGTTGAAAAAGGCAATATTAAAGGGAATGGTTCAGAGATATTCAATCATAATCTGATTGAAATACTAACTGAACTACAAACAAAATCATTGGTCAAATCTCCGAAATCAATCTCTTTATCACCACCATCCATTGTACAACCAATTTCATCATCTCTGTCATCCTCCTCATCATTATCATCATCATCAAAACCAGATTTATAAAGAAAACAAAAAAAAAATTAGCTATTTTATGTGATGAAAATAATTTTAATTTGAAAAATTAAAAACAAAACAAAAACTATTTCTCACTTTATTTCTTTCTTTGTGCAGATTATCAACAACAAACAAAACATCATTTCATTATTTAATTTGATAAACATGTTGTTTATTCGAGCATAGGTGTACATAAAAATCAATTGATTGCGAATAGAATTATTATTAAAAAGGCAAATTTTTATTTGTAAATTTTTCAATAAATAAAACGAAATACAATGCCTCAATTTTAAATAGACAACAGTCTGCTGTGAATTTCTCTCTTGGGGGAAAAAATAAATTCAGTAGTGGTATCATTATCAGTTCGAAAACCAAAAAAAAGATACTCATGAAATAATAATGAAAGTTGATTTCTAACGTGTATTTAATGTGAAGTATGTCTAAATTGTAATTTGTGTAAAAGTTTATGTCTTTAAACTATGTTGTATGGTCTCAGCAGTCTTAGCAGGCACAAAAAGGAGTCGGTTTGATTGACAGTCTACAGTCGAATATGTCAGAGGCTTTTGTTGCAGCGATTAGCAGAATAATTGTCAAATTAAAACTGACGTAATGATAAAATGTAAGTCACTTGCATCAACAGAACATAAGAAGAAAAGCGAATAGTATGTTGAATTTACGCTGACTTATTGTACTTCATCTCATTTACTTAAATGGTTCGAGTTTATTGGTATTTGTATTATGGGGTTGTAGAGCTTGTTTTGTTACTACTTATTGAAATCGTGAATCGGTCAATGTCAGACAACCATTAGAGACGTGGAAGCGTCGGACGGCCTTTTCAACTTGGTTTGGGACTCATCAGCAGTCTGGCAATAATTGATTCATGACTTCAAAAGTAACTCAACAAGCTCCACAACCATATAATGCTATTTATCATCTGCTCACTAGTGACTGGCTCTGTGAGGATGTTTATTCGAGTTCTAGTGAGAAGTAGCCAGTGGAGTTCAACTCTGTTCGGGTGTAAAGCAGTGCTCACTGAAAACCACTGTGTGAGATTGCGTAAGACCTTGAACTAATCGAAGTTAGACATTGACATCGTTAGATATCTGCTGAGTGGTCCAGAGGTTATTCATATTTGCAAGCCACAGACTGTTAAACTTACTTTATAATAAACAAGACCAATTTGTGAGGATCCGATTCAGCCAAGTCGATTATGTATCCTGTTTGTACACAATATCTTGTCTCATCTGTTCTTAGCTTCTCTCGGAATAATAAAAAGCCTTATTCCAACTATAGGTTTGTGTTGGAAAAATATGTTTTCATTTAATATTTTGTAGAGATACAGTGTTTTTCAAAAATAATTTTTGTCATAAATATAAATCAATTGTAAGATTTGTGGAAATCACAAGAAATGTGACTGCTGTTCCATCATAGCTAGAGATTCTTTTATTGTCTCCCCCCACAACATGACATTTGGAACCTTTGTTATTTGTATAAGCACACACTAAAATAAGTCGCGATCTAGCGGGTTCATATTTTATACTTCTGAATTAGTGTTTATATATATATATATATATATATATATATATATATATATATATAGCTTAAGCAACCAACGATAACACTTAAGCCGTTCAGTTAGAGTGAATGGTTCCCGATAATAACCGCATAAATGCTCTTGACTTCTTAATGACTGTTGTGTTTCAAACATTAACATTGACATAAACTGTCCTCCTCTTTGAATTCAGTCATATATGTAGATGAATTAAAATTGAGTAAGAAAAGATATGCTTCGCCGGACTCAAGTTATATTACTAAATATCAATGTTCTGTATTAATCAGTAACATGACATTGGGTTCAAGCTTTCGACAAAATACAATCATCACAGCATTTATTCTGGAAACAGTTGCTAACATTAAAAAAATTGATAAAGATCGATTTTTCCATGTTATTCTTTCGACAATGTCCTAACATTTTCTTTCTAATTATTATTGATTTATATGACCTTAATCTATTATCTGATTATTTAGTTATGATGTTCAAAAAATAAGATGGAATAACCTTTACTGAAAGTTGGATGGCCATTTTAGAAATCATTTTTTTTTCAAATCTATGACGAGCTGTTCACAATTATTTTGACTGCACATTGTTTGAATATTGATTAGTATCAACCTGTGATGGATAGGCATGCATTATGAAGATAAATTATCAGTCATTTATTTCGCCATCAGCATTTCAACGGAATCTGACTGGTTTAAAAAAATACACTTATTAATAAATTATTTTTCATTTTAGTAGATTCCTTATGATATTTTACGAGTAAAAGTTTAGGCTAATGAAGAAACGAGGGTGATAGAGATTAGAACGTATATGTCGTATTATGTAAAGTAATATGCCTTCAGAATATATGTATTGGTATTGCAATATATTTTATTAATCAGTAAGATGAATTTATTTGAATAAAACTATCAGTCACGTAAAATTACAAGAAAACGAAGAAGTTTTACTTATAGCACGAATGAATGCTCCATCCATGAATCGATCTGAAAAAAAAATTAAGAAATAAAAAAGCCGGAAAATTATCAAGTAAAAGTGATTGAATCACAAACATGAAGTGTGTTGTGAAATATTTAATTTTGATCGTCCTAGCTCAAAAATACATTAGATCAAAATAGTCGGATGCACTCTCTTCGGAAAAATGTACTTGTATTCAAAACTAATGCTATGAATGCAACTTTAATATGACTTAGACGAACAAATAAGAATCACAAAACAGATTACAGATTGAATGTACCATTTCTATTTATTTATGTATTGTGAGTTTTATAGAAATGGATCTAAAATCGGACAAACGACAGACGAACTCATTAAAATCAAGTAAAGTTTAAAATATTTCGAACAGCCTATTTCAGTGTTCAATAAAAAATCAGGGATGAGTTGAACGATTGAAAAATTATGACTTTAAAATAAAAAGAAACCCCATTCATCATATTTTGATAATTTTAATTAAATTTCAATGCTTCAATGAGTTCAAATTCTTGATTATGATTATGAAATTCTTTTTCAACCAACCTAACTATAGTTTGTTGAATCTTAAGACAACTGAATAACAGTCGTTTCAAGTAGATGTGATAAAACAGTAAAAAATAAACCTTTAATCGTTTGAGACAGTTAAACTAGCTTTTTTCAAGTATGCGTTAGTTACTTGTTCAAGTACATAAAACACTCATATGTTAAGTTTCTTATGATTTTTGTTCTTTATGAAATCATGAAATCAATAGCTAATTCAAATGTTGTTAAATCCACATGATTGACAAAAATCTTCTTAGGTTTGTGATATATTTGAATAATACAGGAAATTCTGCTTGTGAAGTATTATTAGGATTTTGACACTGAAGATATGAAGTGAAACACATAGACACATACTGGTTTGAAAAAGTCTCTAACTAAGAGATACTTCTCTAGAATTCACTGACATCGTGCTTATCAGCGTTAACAAAGTTCAAAACATGGTAACAGATTTAAACTATCTTACATATGCTAAAACTATAAACCTTGACTAACGAACAGAACAGTGGTATTTATAAATCTGGTCAATAAAAACCTTATCACAATTGTTTAAAAATGAACGGTGATTCGTTGAGATCGTGAATCAAACAAAGTTGGACCACTATTACAAAGTTGGAAGGTTTGAATAGCCGTTTCGTTGTAGTATCGGACTCATCAACATTGTGCACCCACGACGCCCGCATGTGGGGATCAAATCACGAACCTTCACCGCCACATCATTAAAGAAATACTTTTGGTTGAATAAATATTATTACAATTCTGGAAGTTACTGTGAAGTATGATGCGTTTAAATGTTTTAAATATCGGAGAAAAAGGAATGAATATTCAAAATGCTTATTATTTGATTGCCGCAAATTAATATGCCAAATCGTATAGTGCATTTAATGATAAAATGGAGATATATTTCATGTATCGCAATGAGTAACGGGTTATTTACACTGAAGAAATAACTCATATTAAGTAGAAAAATGTCAAAAATTCTAATTTCTACTAAATGTATTTTAAATTATTAAGTCGAACTCTATTATTGATATTTATACAATTCATTTTCAGTTTCACCTTTTAGAATAATAAACAGTTTTTAAAGCGAGCCTTTTTGTATATTCAAAGTATAGAAGAAATAAAGAAATGTATATTTCTGTATTCACTAGGTAGCGAAATGTTGATTTTTCGCTGTAGTTATCTGAAACTAAGCAAATCTTAGCTTTTTTTAAAAACATGCCTTACATATATATATATATATATATATATATATATATATATATATATATACATTCAGCAATTCTAGAGACACAAACTATTTCTTTTTATAGCGGTACAGGCAAGATGATTGTTCATGTGCATAGTGTTGAGATTTCTATATATAACACATCGCGCAAAGAATTTACCTATTATAGTGTTACATCATTTATCCAGGTAAACAAAAGTTGGGTAAAAATGAATTTTTGAAAGATCGAAAATAATCCACACATAAATCTGGAATTTTGCATACACTGCAAATACAACATATAGAAAACATACTCAACTAATATTCATGTAAACATATACCAAAATATCCGAGATTTTAGATAGTTTGTCTGCAAAATATGTGTTGAAAAAGACTAGATAACATAGCCATAACAGTTTTGAAAGTTGGCATAAAATTAACCAGGAAGCAAAGAAATTTTTTCGCTCAAAAATGTCAAAGAATATTTCAGTAACAGATGATGAAATAAAAAAAAACTCTAAGGGGATTTTATTAACTCACTATATTTTCAGATCCTGTCTACTGAACCACCTGCCTCGACGATCTGTCTAGGTAACCTACTTTACTATCGTAACAATCCAGTTCCCAGTTTTGCGCGAATAAATATAACAGTTGGTGTAGGCTACAGAAGTACAACTTGTCATAAAGCTCTTTATTTTTAAGAGGCATGACAAGTTATCTATGCTATGCAAACAATGATAGTTTTTTTTAAATGTATTTTTCGCTTTCATACTTTGTACTAAAAAGAAGCTTTTTCAGTAGTTCACATTTTTTTGTTACGATTTCCATACATTTAGAGTCTATTGTATTGTTACCTATGAAAGTTATTGATTGATTATTTACATCGAAACCTTTTATGATCAAATATGCAGATCATCAAAACTATGAATACAATTTATAATGTACTACAAACTCTATTACATTAATTACACTATAAAGAGGGCATTTGCATCCAATACTGTAAAATCTATTAGGTATGTATAATTTACTTAGATATGATATAGAAATTTTGGAAAAATGCATAGCTTTAAACACTGTAAAGTTACGATGTGTACACATCATGTAGTTTACATGAGTTTTGAACTCATGTAGATGAAAGTTTCTATTTTATTTTAAAAGAATATTGAACAAAAAAAATAGTTTCAACATCCTCATTGTTAAAGTTAATTAACACAATGCTTTATTCTACTATCTGAAGAAAGAAAATAATATTAATAATAATACTAAAATATAATAAAGAATGTAATTTGATTTTGTAAATTAATTAATAACAATATATATAAATGTATATATTTTCCTACTCCATGCAATTCATTTCTTTATGCAAGTTTCTATGAATTATTTTAATTTACTTTGTAGGGCAGCAAATAAATAAGATGAACAAAAGAAAAATTTATCATGTAAAAGACAAAATAATCGAATCTCCTCAATTCATAAATTTATGTATAAGGCAGAAGAAATCTAAACGAAGAACTATTTGGTTTTTTGTCTGTTTTTTTTCTGAAGCAAAGCATTACTAAAGTTCTTATAAATTATTCAATGAAAACATAGTTTTTTATTGTTGATTGAATTATATTAGAGAAGACAAAATAAATCAAATATCAAATAGTGAATAAAATAGACCCAAAAGATAATTAATATTTTTTCAAGGGTAAAAAGAAAGTCGTCAAGGAATAGAATTATAAATTGTTAGATTCTCTGCCGTTACTACTTGATTTATGCACTAGATTGATAATTATCGACTTTCTCTTTTGATATCATTGGTGTATTAAAATGTAAGAAATACTTTAGAATACATTTTGTTTAAACTACTAATTCAATTAGAAAAAGATCAAATAATTCAAATGTATTATTCATATGATAAAATGATACTTTAACAATATTTTCTAGTGCATAATTTGAGTTATTAATTATACGTGCCACTGAGAAACAATGAATCTTAGTATCAAATACTTTTGACTAAAAACCTTATCAGCTGATTTTTAAATATTCTATATTCATCCTAACTTGCTGATTGGTTAAGGTACTACTTCTTTCTACATGGAGAATGTTTATGTGGTAAGTTGGAGAAAGTATCGTAACGACAGATTCTAATTAACCGTATTCTCAAACTACAACAGTGCACAAATATTACGACATACGAACCTGCAGAACATTAAGTTAATTTTAGGAGAATGAATAAATAATAAAAGCTACAATCAAAATACAATATTTTCATTCACGGTTATTAAATATGCATGACAATATTTCGAAAATTGGCATAGTGGATACAATTAATTCTTTATGGTTATATTGAATATTACAAATTGAAAGCTACATACAATCGATAAACAAACGAATTGTTGGAATGTTATTGGATAATCTACTTTTGGGAAGATCGTTATTGGATCTCGAATTATATTATCGTTTTTTTTTGTTATTTAGTCAAGTCAATCATTTTTAACTGCTTGATACACTTACGATTTCATGACTCTATCATCAATTCAACGTGACAAATATCAGAATATTTTTGAAAGGATGATGTGTACAGTCTGTTTATCAGTCCCACTACATTCAACTAGTGTAGGTTTATGTGAGTAACAAAAACTAGGTTTATATGGCTGTCTTAAAAAGTTTACAGTTTGTCTCAAGTTGAAATTACAGTTGTCTCTCTGTTTTACTTTTTTATAAACAATGTCGATAATTTAACTTCTATGTTCAAAACGCAAAACCATTCATAGTGACTTGCAACTTTCAAGATTCAATTGAAGGAGTGGTTTATCTGAACTTTAGGTTTTTTATAATATGAATTTGCCTGAAATTGAAAAATAAAAATGTACACACCAGTTCACCGATCAAAATTACATTTTAAACGATACTGTCAACCTTGATATTATCGTTCTACGTGAATAATTTTTCAAGTATTACTGTGACATCATTTGTAAAAAAAATACTGATGGACTATTAATGTTTTTATGAACATGTAGATTTTAGAAATGTCCAAAGTAAACTTTAAAATGTCTGAATGTTGATGAGTGAAATCAGACTGTATAGTTTATAGAGGATAAAATGAAAGTAGATTTTAAAAAAAAGTACATTTCATGAAAAAGTAATATGACAGCAGAAGTCTAAGTAAGATGAAACATTTATTGATTATTGTAAATTATTGCACGATATACTTTTGATCCAAGCATTAATCGTGTTTATTACACCAAAGTTATACACAGTTTACTTTCGATAATATTCGGATAAAATTCACAGCAAAATAATCTTATTGCACAATCATGTATAATGAGGAATAAGTCATTTACAATGAATTAGTTTTACTGATCAATGTCAGATTTTCATTTCTTTAATTTATCTAATTTTTTAAGTATTAATTCATGTGGCTTATTAATGAAATACTGTTTAGGTTTGAGAATGAAGATTATTTATGCTTAAAATTATCATCCTATAGATTACGGAACTATTGGGACTGACTAAAATCATTACTAACTATAGATGTTGTCACATCTACAATTATACTGGTAGCCTTTTCACACTTCAAAATCACAGTGACTTTGTAGCACCTCACATACATCTTGTACTTTTATCATTGTTGAGCGCGTATGCGCATGTACGCTTGTGCATTACTTGCCACCATATATAGTTATTTGACTAGATGTATCGATTAACAGTTTGAATAATTCGATGTCAATATCGACTATACATATCTGAATTAAATCCGATATTTGTATCGATCATTAAATAATTTGAATAATAAAGAAATTGTGGCAACGACTCTTGTTCTCTCGTAGCGATCATCAAGACGGAGATATACGGGAATAACGAAGATAACGAAAGTCTAACGCCACACATTCTTGACAAGATCAAGACGGAGATATACAGGAAATCGAAAATAAGGAAAGTCTAACGCCCCAATAAATTGGTGAGCCCAACATCACAACTTTAATAGTGCCACAGTTTCATGTACAGAATTTTTTTTGGTTGGTAATTATTGTATAATACTATACATACAGTGCTATTCATTTATATAATTGTCTCTTCTTGAGACAAAAGCTTTTGTAGAAGTTTCATCTTCTCTTTACAAATGTTAATGAGGTTATCATCAATAAAGTGACGTTGTGAATTAGTCATGCAATCTATCTAGCCTTCAATAGGTCGCCTTATGCGCATGTATCGTTATTTTGGACAAAGCATTTTGAATTTGTTTCTAACTCATGTCTGAAGTAATGCAAAATAGTGAACGCTTTTTTTTCAATCATTTAATAAGGTCAGCACTAATTCAAACTATCAAAAATTAGTATGCATGAATGATTTCTTTCTGAATAACTTTTTTAAGTCTATGTTCACTTTATCGCATAAAACTTATTATAGCATGGTTTAAATTCAGACCTTATTCAAAAACAATTTTACTCTAAATAAACAAGAGGTTAAATAAATAGAACAAGAACCATTGAACGTGTTTCATATGCCCATTTTTATTAGATGAATCAAGTACTCAGTGGATGAAGATTTATTTGAGTGGCTTCAACGATTTAATGGTAACTGATAATAAATGCAAATTCACTTGTACATTATTCATAAACAACTTCAAGTTACATCGAAAACTACCTTGATTTAATCTAATTTATCAAGTGGTATACTTCATATTGGTTTTTCTCAATTCTCTGTGTTGTTCTAATGTCCCCAATTATCTAGTCCAAACTTATCATACAAATATCCTATCCTATCCTGTATTCTTACGCGTTTGAAGTGTATTTTACTTTTAATTAGATTACATAGTTCATATGATGGTCGTTTTCTCATTTCAATATCTAAATATCTTCGTGTTCTCACTAGTGAATCGTTAAGAATCAATGCTCAACCAACAACCGTCTCATCAATCACTCACTAAATAAGAAGATACAATGTTGAATTTTTTTTCAATTTTCAATGTTTACTCATCGATGATTGGAAAACAATTAAAGAATATGAGTAAATTAAGAAAGTCAGTTCACTATTTCATTTGTTTAATAAACCTATAATTAAAAACTAATAAAGATTAAACAACTATTTCATAGGAAAAAACCCATTTCCTGTTTATAAAAATATCCATCTAAATCCACCTGATTAATTCACTGAACGTCAATCATCTAAATTAATTCTATTTCTTCTCAATTCTATTAAATTTATGTCCTCTAACCACTTGAACTTCTCTTTTTAGTATATAAATATATATATATATATATATATATATATATATATATATATATATATATAAGATTAGATACCTGTTTAAAAAAAATAAACCACAATGAGTCCGAAATTGAGAACAAATCAATAAACTAATAAAATTCTGACTGAATAACAATTTTATTAAAAACTATACCACAAATAAAAAAAAACAAGAACACAACAACATTGCATAGAATGGACATCGGTTCGGCATCAGTTGATTCAAATAATGATTTGCTTATATGTAGTTATTTTGTTTAACATATGACATAGAGATCTGGTACATTAAAGCATACATAAATATCTGTAACACTTGACCATATGTGATATTACACATTTGTTGTTAATAAATTGTGTTCTACTAAGCGATAAATAATGTGGGTTTTTTTGTTCGCCTTTTCTATATAGTTTTCCATAGTCATTTGATGTTAAACACAAATAAGCAAACATAAAAAGGATGCTTAAAAGCTGTTATGTTACAGGTTTCGCTGGAAAACGACATATATATGTAGTTTCTTGTGCGGTATTATAGGTTTAGCAAAAGAGAGGTTTAAAACTCTTTGTTCATTCCAACTTGTTTGAAAGATAATAATTTAGTGATATTACAAACTAGATTACACGTTTTTAAAGACATTATGACAGTATAACCAAATAACAATGAGAATGTATGTCACTATTGCTTGCTCACTATATAACATGTGTTAAGTCATGAATTAATCTTCGTTAGAGGACTACAACAAGTGCAAGACTTCTGTTTAGTTCATTTCGATTTTATTGGTTCATCGACTGTCAACAGAATGTGAGAAAAATAAGATTAGAATCAGATTACGAGTTTCTTTTTGTGTTTTTTTTTTATTTGCAGGCTATCAAAAGAGACTTAGCAAAACGCAAAAAGCAGTTAGACCAACTGAAATGAAGTGCCATGTATTTTTTTTAAGGCCTATGAAACCACATTTAGCCAGACTGTTGTTCCTGCGCTGCGTCTTGCATTATACCTGTACTGAACGTTTCCATTAGTAAATCAATAAGTCAATATTTTTTAATATTGCAGGTAAATAATTAAACCTGACAATTCTTGATTGCGTTCGTTTTGTTTGTTCATTAGTTCATAATTAACACTCCTAACCATTGGTCAGGCTTGTGAAGGATAAAATCAGGATTAGTCTGCAATTTTTTAATGTTTCGTTCCAGAACTACAAACTATGTTCATGGGTTCCGCTTTAAAACAACTTCGACTGTTTAAAGATTTGGTTTAGCAGTACATAATAGATCATATAGGTTCTAATATTCAGCAGTGATTACTAGTTTAGTCATTTTCAGCATACGGATAAGAAGATTAAGTTTGTGTGAATGTGCCTCCTTATTTCACAAGACAGAAAACCATTGAGTTCAATATTTATCAGGACTGACTGTAGACAAATTAACATGAATGTCATAAGCATATTATTTATCCAGCTTTCGCTCAGTCCTTTATTTCTTTTACAAAAAAACGGAAAACACTTAAGAGTTTGGTGATGCAAAGATATGGAAATCGATAAACTTGTTTAAATATAATTTAATAAGTGGAATACGATTAGAAATATTTGCTTTCTGTGTCTCACGATACATATTCGTGTACAATTTTCATAATGCAAGACGTTTGGTCCATCGAAAGAAAAACTTGTAGAAACTCATCCTCATTAGTTCAGATACTTTTTTTTGCTTATTGGTTTTACTTGATTATTAAACTTCTTATTACTGTGAATGGTGAGTGTACTTTCCAAAAATTTTGAAACAGTTCGTGTATTTGATAAATTCACAAAATTCAAATAGAAGACAATGATTATAAGAACTATGTAACACATTATCACAATACTGTTCACTCAACATTTCGTAAATATATTTACGGTATTGAACAAAAACTGAAACATTCCCCAACAGACAGAATATCTACCTTTCTATTATAATATGCTATGTAACTATCAACCAGGTTAATGTTCTCTAAATTTTTCCTACTTATAAAGGTTTTTCATCATATAATTGGATGGAAAAATTACAGTTTAATGTAACCTTAATAAGGGACACAGTGGAAACAATTTTTACCTAGTTCTAAAAAGTGAGTAAGTTTTTATCATCTAAACATCTCCGCATCAAAGTGACGGCGTTCTATGATCCATTATGTATTAAAAAATACGATCGATTTTTATGAAATCCTTCTTTCGAATCAAGTATGCTGGTTTTTAAAGCACTTAAATTTATCTAATTCATGAAATTTTCGTCTACACATTAGTTAAGTCGATTTAACTGGACTTCAATTAATCTTTAATGCATTTTAGGTAAACAAATGGAAAAAGATTATTAAAATTATCAACTACAGTTTGTCAAGAGTAAAGATGACTTGAAGTAAAGTTTTTAATAGTTATGTTTTCGTAAGTGAATCCAATTAATACAAACTGGAATAAACATTCACATATAGATTAAGTGAAGATTTAAAAAGCGAAATGTAGTATAAGTAAACTTATGTAGCACAGTGTTAGTTATCTTACCTAAGACTGTGAGAGAGCATTTGGCAGCATGGACAAATGACAGTTTGGAGGTTTCTCTGACACTACGATTTACCTGGGATGACAATCAACAGCATGCGAAACTCCGACAACGGACCACATTGCGAAATTCTTCATGGAGGGTAGCTTACAGACTCATTCCTTGCAGAAACCTGTGCCAGACACGTCGCTTGCTATCAACCTTTCTCTTTCTCCTGTTGGTTGACTGGATTAAGAAGACGTCAATATAGCAGAGGAAGTACGGAATATAGTGAATAGCTTGGCTTCAGCCAGACGATTTGGACTTCGCAGATGATTGACCCAACTCTTCTGTCCTACATAAATCAACAAGTGCATGTGAAGACAGGCTACGTGACGCCAGGCCTCACCATAACAAAGGGATAAACAAGATCCTTCGATGCAATACAACATGCACCAGATAAATCACATCAGACGGAGCAGCGTCTGAAGATGTAGAAACTTCGGCATACCCGGGCAGCATGACTGATTGATAAGTAAGGTGGATCTGATGCATAGGTGAAGATATAGACTGGCAAAGCAAAGGTAGCACTTCTAAAATCAAAGGACATCTGTAACTTAAAGCAACTGTCAACCAACCGCCAAGTTATAATTATCAATAAAAGCATCAAAAATGTTCTGCTGTACGGAGCTAAAACTACAAAACCCATCATCCATATGATACAGGTATTTGCTAACAGTTTCACATGCAGTTTTACGTATAATTTTCAAAATTTCTCAAGATACAACACTCACCGTCTACAAACATAGCTTAAAAAACCATTACATCACAGTCCAAAACGGACAGGTACAACACATTGCACTGTGAATTAATACTACATATTAATAATATATTTGATGCTTTATTAAACAACATAAAATCATCATTTCGAAGAAATGAACAAAATTTTTAATTTTGCAAAAAAACAGTTTAGGAAATATCAATTATTATTATTATTATCATCATCTTTATATGTAGGAAAGTAGCATACAGATATTTATCAGTTTCTTTCAAAATTAACATATTTTAATAATTTTTAATCCTCTTTTTGATAGTTGCCGATAGCTATTAGAAAAAAATCACCAAAAAATATGTAACAATATGTGAAATATATCTCAACAACTAAATTTACCATTAAAATATTCACAAATTAATGATGCTTAATTGCTTTATAACCTAATATTTACATTGATTTCCAAAAATGACAGACAGTGTGATCGTTCTATTCAAAATTTTAATGGAATATTCCGTTAGACTTTGGACTAAAAGTAACCCTAGAAGAGCTCCAAATAAATGGTGTAAAATCCATTTATTAATAAATGAAAACCTAAGTTGGTAGATTCACTGTATCTAGTTAGAATAAAAATCTATCTTTGATAATACATTGTGTTCACACAATATGGAAGATTTTATCTTTTCAAAGTATACTTGAATGAAGATGAAATATTGGACGAATCAGCTAAATTCAAACTATGATTAGTGAGATATGAATTAATAAAATATTTTAATAGCTAAATTGTTCTAACTCAAATACTGTCGTCAAAGGTAGTTTACGCTGTATGAATTACACGGAAACGTTTCATTGTATGCACCAATCAATTGTGTTACTATTCGAGAACACTACTTTTTCAGTTATGTAAATTTTATTAAACTAACTACAATTTAAAAACGATGAACTAAGTCTAAAAATGGTTCTAAATGTTCTTTATAACACTGATAGGGATGTCTTCAACATGATGTTCGTGAAAGCATTATTAAAAATAATTTAGCTTGTCTCACTAAATCATGAGTGGTAAATACTCGGTTATTATATTAACATAAACTCAAAGAGTGTATTCGCATGCCATATAGAAAACAAATTAAAGACAAGTGAATATAATATCATATCTATTTGTCATACTTCATAGTTTAGATCACAAACTGGTCTCAACAAAACTACTACTGAAAACCTGAAAGCACCGGACGGCACTTTCGCCCCAGTATGAAGCCCCTCAACATTGCACACCCGCGACCCTCCATCCGGAATTGGGAAAATGTTAACAGACGTCCGTCATCAACGTTCATTCAATACTCTAGTCTAAATATGTAAAAGTAGACACAAATTGCTTACTGTAACTAATACATTTTTAAATGCAAGCACTAATGCAGCAAATTTGTTTCTTAACAAATTAGAGTTCAGTCCGTGTGAGATAGGAGGCAGTTATCCGCCACAGACAATGTAGAAAGGCTACACCACATCACTGACTGGTTGAAGTCAGAAAATTACATCATTCAATTTCGACTCAGTGGTCCAGAGATTAAGCGTTCCCACGCAAAGCCGAAGGTCTAGAGTCCAATTTCCGCGTATAGAGATCGGTGATGTACACTGCTGAGGAGTTCTTAGCTAGAAAGAAACGGTCGTCCAGCGCTTACAAGATTCTAATGATGATCTAGATAAAATTATTAGCGCGTTCTCGAAAAAAATAGCCTTCATTAATAAAATTAAAAAATATTTACATATATTCACTGAATAATTAATTACGTTGACCAAGTGAATTAGAAAATGATTTTCAAACTGTGATTTCTGACAACACATTTTCCAAATTAGTTAATTGATAATTTGAACTATTATCCTACCGAAAGTTTTAATAGTAAAACAATTTTCTTCGAATGTTACCATATCAGTAAAATTATTCATCAAACATCAACTTTTTCAAGAATTCATTATCATAAAGGATATGAACCATACAAAGAACAAGCAGTGTGTTTCATAATATCAAATATAGTTTATCTTTTTAAAACAGCTTACTTGTACAAAAAAGATAGACAATATATAAACAATCTCAACAATAAAATGATTACCTGATGATATAGATTTTTATGTTTTGTACTAGATGTAACGCCAAACCACTGTACTAATGACACCCAAACGTTAGACCCCTCCGTTCAAAAATAAGAAGACGGAAGACGTTGGAGAATGCTTATTATCAGAATCAAAAATATACAATCAAACATGCGTATTTATACAATTATATAAATGTCGTTAATTATTTTGAACATGAATCAAATAGTTCATCATGAACATTATTCATATAGTTCATCATTAATGAAATAGTTTATCATGAACATTAATCATATAGTTCATCATTAATGAAATAGTTTATCATGAACATTAATCAAATAGTTCATCAATCCACAATATGCGTGGCTTTCTTCTCGACTGGCTATCCCAACACCTCCCCGGAATAAGATTTTTTTCTTGGGTCCACTTGTAGTCTTACGAATGGTTTGCGGCGGCGTTCCATTCTGGTTATAGGTTTTCGAGTTAATGTCTCCAACCTTCCCTTTTCTTCGGCATTCCGGGACAAATGTGTAGTTGTCGGTTCTGTGGTCAACTCTAGGGGTAGATTCACGCGATTATCACCCGAGCGTGCCATTCTTTCGTCCCTTCGCAGTTGGTTCGTGTGTCTAACACAGCTTCCGAAAGCTCCTATGATTCGATACAAAACTCTTCCTAGTCTTTGGACGACTGTTCCTGGTTCCCATTGATTTTTACCCCGATATATTTTTAGGAACACTTTATCGCCAACGTTGAAGCTGCGAATATTTTGATTTGGCCTGTATCTATTCGCTCTCTTAGGGGGCAACATCGCGTTAAAAATAGTCCGAATACGTCTTCCGAACATTGCTTCGGCTGGAGACTTCCCCTCTGGGACCGTATGGTTCGGAGTGCTTCTGTAAGAGGTTAAAAATCTCGTGATTACTTGGCTAGTTGGCCCCTCGTCTCCCCCTTTCAGTAAGGCTCTTTTGAAGGTGTCCACGAAGCGTTCAGCTTGTCCATTGGATTGGGGGTGGTAAGGTGGGGACCGTAGATGCGTTATGCCGTTTGAACTGCAGAATCGCGTGAATGAGTCGGCAACAAATTGTGATCCATTATCAGTAACCAAGGTTTCTGGCACTCCGAAACAACTAAATAAGGTAGACAGCTTCTGAATAGTTTCTGAGGCTGTACAATTCGGCATGCTGTATATTTCTGGCCATTTTGTATACGCATCTACAATAATTAGAAACATTTTACCTTGGATTGGGCCAGCGAAATCTGCATGAATGATTTATTGGGGTTGGATCTCATAGATGCATTATAGATGAATGTTCTAAAGGTTGTTTTAAACTTCATCAATAAAAAGGATTTTATGAACATTTTAACGATATCAATCAAAGGCGATTTCACGCAAAGTACACTTTATATCTTTGAATTTATTTATAAGCTGACTTCTGTAAATTATGTCTGAAAGAACCTTCACCAAATAGATGTTTAACATTTAAAAGTATCATAGGCTATAATTTCTTTAAAAAAATGATTTATGCCATTAAAATGTGAATTCGAATGTGGTCCCCTGAGAACACACACGCACACATTCTACGAATATCTATCTATTCGTTCATCACTCATCTAATTTTTACCGTTTTTAGTCTTCATTTTAAAACTCCTCTTCAACTTCCTTGTATTTTTACTAGTGACGAAAAAAATTTTAATTATCTCTCTCTTCATTTAGATTAGAAAAAAAGTAATTTTATTTCGAATTTATTAACATTTTATTTGTTATTTTTGTTTCTTGATTAAAATGGTTATTTCACTTCATAATTAATTGTGTCATTCTTCTTTTTTTCACAATTGAATAGAACAAACATTAATTTGTTGACATTTAAATTATAAAATTTTGAAAAGCAGCGCAATAGATGATTTCGAATTCATTGTTCAATAGGAAAAGTTGATCACCTTGATGTTTTTGTTATTATTAAGGTTTTGTTTTTTTAATTTGATTGGATTTTGTTTTTTGAGAACCAAATTATCAATAAATAAATTTTAAAAAAGTCAAACTACTTTTGAGATCATGATTAAAATTTTTTAAAAATCGTAAAAGTAAAATGTGAGATTGTTTTTTTTTCCTTTTCACATGTAGTGGACAGTGTTAGTGTCATGAATACTGAGCTTCTAAATGCAAATTAAAACCGATGAAAGCACGATTGTTTTCATAACAATCATTTACGCTTGACTGTTCTTGATGGAGGGTATACGTAGCTGTTGCTTTCAATTTAAATTGAATGAGATATTCGTACTCAATTAAAGTCATACATATAAATGGCTTATGGACATACTAATAAACTATAAAAGCACATATATCAAACTCAAATAGTATTAGTAATGTATACTGTAGTAAAGAAAACTAGGTGAGAAGCATTAATGAACTTTGTTTGTATTCACGAAATAATTTCTAACTTATCACTTGTAAGAGAATTTATTAGATTCAAACAGAAATAAAATAATAACTATTTTTTTTTCAAAACAGTCTAATCTTATATTTTCTTTCTAAACTTTTTATTGAATCCAATGAAGCTATAACATCTTCCCTATTTATGCATAATAGATCATCATTGATTTAAGTTCATTAGTAGCCATCTTTGATTCAAAATTAGGCAAAACTATATTCAAACTAAATAAATCATTCATTCATGTCTATAATTCCGAATATAAACAGATTCTTGAAAAAAAAAATATCTTTTCCTATTTATTATCATTATTAATCCATACATGAACTAAGTTTATAATGAAATCTTAATACAGTTTTATTTCTGAATATTATTGATTTTTGTAATTATCTATATTATTTGTACCCCTAACAACAGAGCATCTTTATCATAACAACAATAAAAGAAAATCATTGCAATTAAAACTGATGACAAAATAATAATAATAATAAAAAATAATCGTGTAATAAGTATTAAAAATTGTTATCAATCTTCAAAATAATGACATGAATTACATGCTCAAGTTTCTCATTAGAGTTCAGGTGGTTGATGTGAGTAGTCTTTCTTTTTTTTGGTTTTTCTAACTCAATTATATTCTAGTCGTTCAGTCACATTAAAAAAAAACAGTCTCATTAGAAATAATGAATAATAAAAAGATGAAGTTATCATTTAACAATTGACTAATTATTTCCGTAGAAACATAACATAAGTTAGTGTTGTGTAAAAAACAATCAAAAGATACGCATATTCATGTTACAATGAAAACAATTAAAATTATGCATTATTTATGAATAAGTTTAATTTGAATGTTCAATTCATTATCAAACAAGTGTTATCTAATCCTAAATGAAACAATGTAACACTATTATCTGTCAATAGGTTTTTTTTTAATAAACAATCCACTTAAATATATTATAATTATCACTTATTGTCTATATTTATTGTTCTATCAATTTCAATGTATTTCACTAATAAATTGATAAAATATTCTAAGAATATATCACTTCAAATAAAAACACAACAAAAAATACATCGTCGCTATACATGATATGTACGTTTCGAGTAAATGTAACAACAGTGATTACGAATCCATTGATTTCTATGTGATATTGTTATGATAAAGAATGCGATCCTAGTTTTTAGTTGATGTTATATAATCGATGAAACATTTTCATCATATATAACTGACATAGACATATAAACGATGAATATCTTCTTTTTTTTACCTACAATTTCTCTTTGTTGACATGTTGATTAGAAAAATCTAATACATACACAACCCTTAAAAGCTGTAACGTGTCATCAATAATAGGTCCTTCAGTTAGCACTGGGAAGCCTTGGATAGAGATATTTTATTATAGTTTTCGACTTTACTCTTATGTATCTTCATAATCTTAAATGAAAATAAATCTAAAGACATTTAGGTTTCACTGACAATATGGATGTTTTTCATCATTTCTATGGAACTTATCATTTAAATTGAGTTCACTGATTAACTTAATTCATCTTTCAATTCAATTCACCTACTAGTAAATAATGGTCTGCTTTCAAAAAAAGAGAGTAACTAATATTTTGACTAATTTTGCAAAACAAGCAAAGATAATTAGTTTGTATGTTATTGTTATGCTCGTCAAATGATATGCATGAAACTATTGCGAGTTCACCTTAGTCGGTAAACGACAGCGAGACAAATGATGCAGTGGCATGATAGGCTACTCTAATCCGAGCGTCCCAATGTCACACTAAGTATAGGAAGAAATCTTGAAATGATGCAGAAAGTCTGTTCTAGAAGCATCCAGAAAATATGAGGACGACAGGCAAGCAAATCCAGTCTGTGTATACATGATAGAAACGTTCTTAGGAGAGCCAGTAAAAATAGAGTACTAAAATAACACATCAACCAATGACTGTCAAGGATTTCCCGCGTGGGGAATGCGATCTCAAGGCTAACTGATCAGCTTATTTGCGCAAGCATACAATCCAAAATTAGGACGTTTATCAAGTGAGTTCTAGGGATCTAACGTCCCCGACAGATAACTTGTTACAAACAGCGAAAACATTCGGTGAAGTCGATAATAGCATACATTACGACACAATGATCAAAATGCGTGAACAATCTGTTTAGCCATATTTATATGTTTCCCATAAACATTTTTACGCACAACCACTTGCATCATACGAAGTCACAGTAATGAAAATTAGTTATGTTTAAGTAGATGAATATAGACCAAAGTTTTCTGTTTCACCTAAGCACATGTTGCACGGAAAATGAAGATCCACTGAAAAATGTTCAGTACTACTATAACTTCGTGTACGTTGAACAGTTGGTAAAAGTAACTGGTAAGCTTTCTGACCATAATTTATAATCATAAATACTATAGTAATAACTCCAAGTTACATTCTAGACTTGTTTTTGTTTATGGACAGATAGTTAAGTGAGTAGTAGTTAACTGAAGTTGATACTGTGAGAGGCAAACAGATTCATTTCATTCACTAATAGTTATGATCAATCATGCATAACAAATAGTAAACAAAACAGGTAATTCAATGTAAAATAATAATAATGAGTTATTCATTATAATCATCAAATGACGAGACTTTTTGTATAATAATCCAACAATAAATGTAGTTAATTAGGAAAAATATAAAAATCAGGAAAACATTATAGTATAACTAACTGTCTTTGTCATTTTTCTAACAGTCTCACAGAATCTGCATTTATATGTTCACTAAAACAAAAATATCGCTAAATTTTAGTGTCAAAGCAATTAGCGATATTTTGTGATTTTATCTTCCATTACTTTCCGATTGAGAACCATCCAACATCCAATATGGCTGAGCTCCTTGTCGTCACAGTTTCGCATTAGGACTCGTTTAATTACACCGGAAAGTTGCTCACAAATGAGCAAAGTGCTGAGAAGTCCCATATTAACACGAAGAATCTGTTTAATGCTTCCTAGTTACCAGTAATTGTCTAAGATCAGTCTGTGATATTAACCATGAAAACTGTTGTATTATTTAGAGGATGATTTTCAAAACGTAATAAACCAATAAACAAATACATACTTTTTGTATTTAAATCTAAACTCAAAGATGTGTTAATATCAGTCGAATCACAGAAACAATCAGTGCATCTCCATAAATGTAAGACAGTAATTCTTACTAAAATTAACTAAACAGTTCAAGACTGCTGTTGATTCTATGATAAACAAATGATATTGACAATAATAAAATGTAGTTCATCAATTAACTTTGTAAATCTTGAACTGTGTACACTAGCTAGTATATCGAGCCCACATAGCATGTACCAACCTTCGAATAAATTAATTAATCCATTATTTCCAAGTTATTCGCACCTTGTTAGTTATTCACTTATAAACTTGATTGTTTTTATATGAGTGTGTCTTTGATTAGCTTATCTAATATGTCTAGATTATTTTTGTCTCACTACAAATACTTAGTCGTCCCTCATGACATTGAGTTGGCCCACTCATCTCCGCTTCGCATTCTATTGTCTGTCTGCACACACGAATATATAAAACAAATTTATCCACGAAACCTTATTGAGTTTTTAATAATCGCTATCGAACAAACGGGGTTTGCCTAAGAATGATATACGGAAATTAGATAAAAGATTTGTCTCGTAGAATATTAAATCATTTTTCTAAATTGGGCCACTAAAATATTTTCTCAACTTGGCATATTTTTTGAACAACTAATTCAAATTTGAATAGCTCTAATGCTTAGGCCAAAAAATGACTCCAGCATCTTCAAACAGATAAACACGGTTAAAATTTGATTTGGATCATTTCCGTGAAGAAACTGGAACTAATTTGCCAGGAAAAAACGATAGAACTATTTGAAATTCATTCACATACACTTGTCAAGTATATTATTTCAGAAAATATTTTCATATATTTATCACGTTGCATAATAATTGTTCGATCAATGAAGATTACTTTTAACGAAGACATTAAAATTCTTTAGTATAGACTTGTGATTTGTATAAACCTATTTAATATAGGATAAAACGAGCATCTTAGATTAAATTATTGACTAGCATCCGAAATATCATTAGCGTATCGTTCCCGTGAAGCCGTTATAATCTATATTCAGTCTAACTATACGTGATTAATTAAAATTACATTAGTATTGTAAATTGATAGGATATACTGGTAAGAAAACTGTTATGTGACTTTTGCCGGAGCTTTAGATCTTTAACCGTAACGTTATTGATTAGAATACACCTGTGCACGTCTATTTGTATTTTCATGTATTACTCTTTGTCTGTTCAATTTTCATATTCACTCACTCAGTTCACCTGCTTGAAATATATATGTGCTGCAAATACAAATAGTATTCGACTGTATATTTCTTCTATATTGCGGTAACGTGATTAGTTATCGGAATATTTGTGTAATCAAGCATGATATATATATATATATATATATATATATATATATATAGTATTGTTCGATCAAATTAGGGTCATTAACAGGTACTAACAGCTAGAATATCAAGCAACAGGATATATGCGCTATTTGTTTTCATTACTAGATGTTATATAAAATTCTAACTAACTTCATGCTTATACGTTAATATTATGTAATCAAATAGATTGGATATGGGAAAATACTTTAAAGAATCATATTGATCTTTATGTTATCAAATCGTTGAACATAATTATAAACATTAGAGGTTATGTCGAAGTTGAAGATATTTTAGTGATGCGCCTTCAAACAAAACTTCACTGTCATATTTTCAGCATAGTTGAATACAAGTATAATAAAGCATTCAACTGAAAATTGTATCGACATCAAATTAGTGATGTTCATCTCACAATAATCGATAACATTGAATGACACAAGTATACCGTGAAAATGTAGGAAAGCGGTGAGTATTAAACCACTAATTTAGTTTAAGAAGAAAATAAAATCATAGACATATGAAAGGATATCTATATTTCATTACTGTCGAATGCGATAAATTTACTGTAGTCGATTATTACTACTTAAAAAATAAAAGTGAATAATCCGACCAATTATTAGGAAATAAGCTAGGTTTTACATCCAATGACGCAAATCAATATGCAGAAACTACTAGTTGTAGTTTCCGTAACTCTTTATCATTGGTGATACAATCTCACTATAGGCATTTTCTTTATGTGGATTATTTTATCAGCGAATTTTTGGGACAATGGAATAATTTACCACAATCTCTCCATGGAATAAAACCACTCCCATATTTTATTCGCGGCACAAATGCCTACTACTCCTCCTCAGAAAATACCTTACATTTGCTTACAGCTATAAGTATATCCCAGTCAACAGGTAATATTTCAGGAGCTCAACATATCGAATCGTTTTACTACCAAGCCTACAAATAAACCTCCTTACTTGCAGATACTTTACACCTACTATCCCCTGTAAATTGAACTAATTAGAATAGTATCCTAACTTGAAAATCTAAACCGTCTACCTGAATCATGGTAGAATTGAGAGACTTGAGTGACCTATCGTTCTAATGATTGCTTACATAGTTCTGTTCTGTCTTATTTTCCCTAGTTGTAGATTATAACCGATGCGTAATAACACTGGCAACGACACTAAATACACCGTTAATACAGCAAAAGAATGTCGATTTATAAAGAATTATTAGTTTCTCAATGACACCTTGAATTATTATTATACAAGTGGAAAATTTACTACCGGAACAATTGTCGAACTAGAACACTCCAAAAAACGTAATATGACATATCTATCCCCTACTTAAACATTTATTCCTACATCAGGCTGACTAAACCAGTGTGAATCCCGTAATTATTAAGATCTTAAGTTTATTAGCGACGGGGAATATTTATCCAGTTCGCAAAATGGGCTTTAGCTATCTACAACGTTACTAATGGTAAAACGATAAAATCTTACACCCTTATAACATCACTTCCTTACCGTATACTGCATTATGTTACTTATTAATATTCAGTAACTAATATAATTATTTCTCATTTTTGTGAATAAAGTCTATGATAGCACTTGTTGAATAGTATTTACATGGACATGTGTTACATTATTCGATTATGAAAATAATCGTATCCTTTTGGGATTTTCAAAGTGAGTATTTACTGCAAATTTCTTAGTCATTTCAGTCTTTTGTGTGCATAGTCCTCATCAAACACCAGGATTGGCAATTTCGACCGCCCTAATCTATCACTTGTTATAAACTTACCGTTCAGTAAAAACTTACAAATGTTATCCTAAACCATTTTTCAAGACGTTAGTCACTACTGAGTCTACGTGGTTACCTTAATACAAAAACGAAATCATCGGTATACTACAAACTAACGTCTCCAGAGTTTTATGATGGTTGTTCAAGAAAATCGACAAGAAAACCTAGACCTAGGTTTCATGCTACCTTCCGACTCATTGGCCAGATGTATTTACAATCTTGAGAAAACTGATGCCTCTTGGAGGATTCAATCCTATGTCATCCAGCTTTCCAGTCAAACTGAACATGTTACATCGTTCATTGCTCAGCAGTTTGTAAATGCATCCGTCTGTAGCGAACCGAATAGGTCAGTAGTAAAGTTTCAGACTGTGGAACTAGGTGAAATAAGTTATGAATTGTTTGTGAACCGACTATCAAAAGTCGAAATCTTCCAATCTAAGATTAAATTGCCAATTACTCTGAATTCAACTAAATAATGAGACAAAAAGTTAAACTTAAAAATACCAGATGCCCCCAATCGACATGCAAATGCAAGTTTAATTAACAAGCAAAAAATATTGCATAATATTATTAAACTAGAATATCAATAAATAACAAAGATAATTAAATAAGTTTTATGCAGTTCAGATCAAAATTAACTAGTGATCACATAAAAATCAAAGTTCAAGCATTGAAATTTGAAAATATTCCAGAGAAAATATGATTTCAGAAAGACTGATAAAAGACATCAAGGAGAAATTACCTACAACTATGTTCTACAGGTAAAAAAAAGACACTATTAGATAAAAGTCCAATACAATGACATCAAAAGTATGTTAGATTTATGAAAACTCATACAAAATTGACTTAAAAAAAAATAATAAAGTAGCTATTATAATGTAAACGCTTTCGAAAAATCAACTTAAACCAATCCAACCATTTTGAAGCCAATTAGTTAATTGTTGTAGACAATTTACAATATTTGAAAGTTCCAGTTTGAAATTGTTCAATTCTGATGAATTTGGAATTTTCATCTTACATTGATTATATAACATTTTAACATGTTGATATGATGCTTTTACATGAGGAAAATAAATTGATTTATAACCAATAGTTCCTTGAATGACATTTTTCAAAGGCGAGGTTTCACATTGACCAGCAGCAACAAAATGTTTAGAAACACCAACCAGTATACGATTAAGATAGGAGGGAAAACTAATATCCAATAGAAAAACAACGAATACAAATTACATTGTTTATAGAAAGAAATAATGAACTGTTTATTTTCTTATTCTCAATTAATTATTTACTAAATGACATAGTAAAATCAGTATGTTAATGAAATTAATTGGGTTCTTAATATGATCTTACAGTAGAAAAAGCATCCTGTTGTTTTTTAATGAGACTACAATTAGAGACTGAAAATATAATACAATAGGTATAGACTACCTCCACTACCTGAAAAGATTTGACGATTTCAAAGTAAATTTAAACGACACCGTTTATTATAAATTTGTTCAGTCATTTATTTTTATTGAACTCATGAATTAACCATTGTTAGACCGCCATTGGAAAACTGGAAGCACTGGACAGCTGTTTTATTCGTGTTCGATTCATATTTCGATGAAACTCAACAATCTTCACTGCTGACTAGCTAGCTACATGAGGATATTCTCGGAGATCTAGTGAGAAGACTAAACCAATGGAGTTCAACTCTGTCGGATGTAAGCAGTTACCTACCGAGGACCATGGGTGAAGTTGCGTAATACCTTGCATTGATTAAAGTTAGATGAACGCTCAATGGTCTAGAAGTTAAGCGTTCACGCGCGAGACTGAATGTCTTGAGTTCGATTCTTGCGTGCAGGTGTCGTAGGTGCGCACTATTCATGAGTCCCATACTGGGACGAGCGGCCGTCCAGTTTTTCCAAGTTTCTAATGGTGGTCCGACGATGATCGATTCATGATTTCAATGAAACTCAACAATCTTCACAACTCTATAATGTCAAATAAAACTCAAAAGCTGTTTTGTAGTCATTTACACTGTCATTCAGCTATTCATTGATAACATGTTTCTGTCACCAAGTCACCAAAATTCAAAACAACACGATGAAAGGATCAAGGACAAAGATAATAAAAATAACGTTAATAGAAAACTAAATTGTAGCTCTCCCTCTCTCTTCATTTTAACACTGTAATACAATGAATATATATTATCCGAGTACTGGAATAGTAGTAATTACTTATTTGTTTATAATTATTAAGGTTAATAGAGGAAGGAAGATGTGAAAATTAAAATTGTATCGGAGAATTAAATGATTTGAATAATCAATTTATTACATGTATATATATATATATATATATATATATATATATATATATATATATACATAATCAACAGAATAAATCAGTACATGCAGTGATAACAGGCACGAACGAATTACATTATTGATTTTTATCATCATCCTTGTCAATGGTAGTCATAGTGTGGTGCGCGCAACTTATAAGTAGCATATGACGCGAGTGAAAACGTAATGTCTGGCAGCAGAAGATGGGGGAAGATCAAGAAAGGAAGAGTGGGAACACAATGGAATTTGTATGAAACGCATGAATAGTGAAATGTTAGACAATGGATTGATGATTGATTGAAGATTTGCAAACTAACGGTTACGATATGGTTTTCCTATTTTACTGAGTAACTCTGTGATTTTCGTTAAATACAATTCGGTTGCCCTCACCTGTGTTCTCCTTCACTACAGTGTTAGTCAGGATAGCATACTGGGATGAGCAGTGGTTAAGTATGTACAATACATGTCTCAATGACACAAGTTAGCAGTTAGTGATCTGATCAATTGCCTTGCTATTTCCAAATAGCATACTTGTTACAACTTCTTGAGTGAAAATGCTTTATTAATGCGAATATGAACAGCCGCAAGAAAAAATATCAAAACTGAACAGTAACGGGAATGTGAAAAATCGGAAGATAATTTTATTAAATATTAAATCGTTTCTTAAACTTGCTCAGTGTGGTTTTTCTCCATAGTATTTGCAAACTCTTCAAACTCTTGAGATGACTTCTGAAAATTTTGAAGTTCTTCCAAAACCCAATCTAATATAAGTAATATAACAAAATTTAACATTTCATTAAGACAATTATCAAGGAAAGTGTAGTTAAAAATGTTTCTTATCTGAATTGGCTTTCTCATTAAAGTTTGCGAAAGTAAGCAAATCATGCCATGTTGTAATTCTTTGGAGAAATTCAAAACATAACAACGGAGAGCTTGTATTTTATTTAGTGCTAAGTTCATTTACATGAAAACACCCGTCTGGATTCGATTTACCCACATGAAAAAAATTTAAATTATCAAGAAAAAAACAAAATCGAATTCCACATCGTTCGCCGATAATAAGTAATGCAGATTGAACTTAACATAGGATTAAATATCTTACGGACTAGAAATCCCCTTCAGAAAATCATTTTTCTTCAATTAGAGTTATGGAGATTAGTGTTTTTACACATTTGAATTCATCAATCAATCACTGTTAGACCACCATTAGAAACCTGGCAGCACTGCACGGCCGTTTCGTCCTGGAATAGGACTTGACCACTGGGTCGGCACACAACGTTGTTAATGTCCAACTCTGATCAATCTACAGATTTAGCGCGACCTCATCCATTTGTCTTTGGTAGTTACTGCCTACACTCGACAGGGTTGAACTCCACTGGTCACGTCTTCTCACTAGAACTCCGAGAATTTCCTCATGAAGCTAGTCACTGGTGAGCACATTTTACGATTTTTCAATTATAGATATGGAAATTAGTGTTTGTTGCACATTGAAATCATCAAACAGCCATTGTTAAATCACCATTAGAAACCTGGAAGCACCTAGCAGGATTCGAAACCAGGAAGTTCAGCGTTGACGCGCAAGATCGAAGGTGCAACAAATCATATCTCATTCTAAACGATTACATTTATTTACAAAATGAAGGAGCTATAATGATCAGCAAACAATTTTAAATGATCAACATAAAAATTTGTCAAGCATATTTGAATAATTATTTTGAGAAAAATTACTTAGATTCACGCCATATTCCAAAATATTAGGTATTTCACGTGCGACCAACTTCATAAATTGCAACCAATCATTCGATAAACCCTGTGAACATCGTAATAATGAAAGCGGTAGACGTGGAGCACATGCAAACTGTACGATAAGAGTTAACAATAAACGAGCGATCAATCTATGTCGAGGCAAATGACCTGTAAATGGTGAAGCAGGATCAGTGAATCTTTCTGCAACATCAATAATATCATAAGCTGTATGATAAACTGGTGTATTGTATAAACCATCATCCTATAACAAACAAATTAAATAAGAAAAAAAAGAAAGATTAATGGAATATAATAAAGTATACAGTTCATACATTATCATTAAAACTTTGAGCTTAATAACTAATTACTTCACAACTTGACATAAGATATACAGGATTTTAACAATCAAATCAAAACACATATTATGTATACCGAAGCGGTTTGGGGATGTTAGATCCCCAGAAATCGTTTACTGAACACATCTTAATTTTTTAACTTATTTGTGGAAATATGAATTTCTTATTTTCGCGCCAGAAGTGCCCCTTATAACCGTCAGTTTATGCTTTTCACTAGGAAGGGCCCTAAACTTCATTGGTTTGTTCGTTTGGGGCTGCTTGTTGATGATATATTCTTCTTGCAGATTTCAGACTTCTTCCTTTAGTTAGCTAGGCTTGGGCGGAGAGAATAGCTTAGCTATTCAGTCATTGCCAACACAGAGTTATGGAAATTGAGTTTTATCGAAACCATGAATCGATCAATGTTATATCACCACTCGAAACCTGAAAGCTCTGGACGGCCCTTTTGTTCTAGTATGGGACTTATCAGCAGTCAGGATAGGAGGAGATTAGACACGCGTAACATATGTCTTAACCACTTCATCTGATAAATACTTACAACCTCGTAAACCGATACGCCACCTTTGTCTAGTGCCTTATGCTTAACTTTGACATTGCTCACTAGGTTACTCCATGATTCTTGAGGAAATGCTACAAAGACACTTATATAACCAATAATCTATTACATCACAATCCATTAAACTGAGTTATCAAAGCTTCAACTATTAGAACGACTTTATACATCAGAGTAAAAACGTTTTAATTTTAAACAATAAACAGACTTACTGGCAGAAATTCTGGATACGTAGATGGAATCCCCAAACGATAGGCAAAAGGTATATGATCCGATCCGCCACCAAGAGGTGTGATTCTAGAAAGACACTAACCAAAATAAATAGTCAGAAGTGAATTTTCTAAATTATAATTTAATTTGTAGTATGAATAATACAGTTTTGATAGCGTAAAATAAAAACACAAATGGAAAATAAGTCATCATGAGTCATGGAAGATAACGAAGTTAGATGTTATATAATTAAAACAATGCGTATGAAACTAATGTAAATTAAATGTTGGAAAAATGAAGGATTAGTGAAACAAGACATTACTATTAGTTATGGTCATGAATGGATTGCTTATATTGATGGGGAATGACTAGTAAAAACGTTAAATAAAATTTGACCATATCATTAAACAAACACCCGCTTACTGTGACAAAGTGATAAAGTTCACACATTCTGGTTCCATGGTCCTAAATCATCAATAATTTGGCTTCAATTCATTTACAGCAGTCCTGAACATTTCACTGATAGTCCTTTAGTAATTTTAGAACCACCTACTACGTAAGTGCTTCTTATATACTTACACTCTGAACTTGCTGAGTATTATTTGTATGTCATATGGAACTAAAATCAGTGTCATTGTATAAGTTCCTATATTTTTTAAGCTCGCTATAAATACGCCTTTTAGTTACATGTCGTGTCAAAAAGTTCTAAGCGTATGAATAGTGTAGTTCGTATTCATATCATGCATGCATCACATCAACAGTCATTATAAACTACTCACCTTACCAATCATTTACGTAGTTTGAGAACGAATTCAAAAAAAATTTCAGAACTTTGAACGACGTTTGCAAATAACTTTGCTTTGAAACAATATGAGTCAGGGAATAATTGATGAATATGTGAGGGAATCAAACGAAGAACCTCATGTACAACTTTACTTTTCATTAATACACAGAAATGGAATCCTTAGTGTATCTCCATGTTTTTACTGATAGTCCAACTTACATACTGCGTAACTGATAAGTCTAGATAGGAAAGCGAGTTCACGTCTTTTCTAGTTCGGTGTAACATTTCATTCCTAATGTGACATTTAGACGATCGCATTATTCTCAGTGTAACATTATAGTCAACACAATATTAGTTTAATATTTTCCAATGTAACATTACTCCAAGCCGCTACGTTTGCACTAATTAAGTGTAAATTCGTTCAATATGACAGGTGTGAACTTTCGCCCAGTGTAACAAATATATTTGTATTATTCTGTGTGAATTTTTACATGTGATTAACAGTAACACTGAGTATCCTTTAACTTAAATGACGTTTATTAACTAATGGTCAAGTGTGTGCAATATCAGCATATAAATTTAGTTTAACAAAGATGTGTTTTTGAAGAGTCAATAAATGTTTGCTTGTGCCGGTATAACTCCCCCAGTAGAACCTTCGGGGCCAGACACCATCAGCAACAACGAACTGTGGGAGAGAACAAACCAGATTCCAGTGGAGGAGGAAATCAGGAAGAAGCGGTGGAAGTGGATAGGACACACACCACGAAAAGCACCTAACTGCATCACGAGACAAGCCCTCACATGGAACCCTCAAGGCAAAAGGAAAAGAGGAAGGCCAATGAACACATTACGCCGAGAAATAGAGAAAGATATGAGAGGAATGAACAAACAATGGACAGAACTGGAGAGGGAAGCCCAGGACAGAGTTGGTTGGCGAAAACTGGTGGGCGGACTATGCTCCATTGGGGGTAACAGGCGAAAGTAAGTAAGTAAGTTGTGCCGGTATCTTGTTTTTAATAAGAGAGGTGGGAATAGCAAGTACAATCGATGGGACAACGAATTCAACCAACCTGATACATAAACATAGCAAAAGCAACGCTAAACATAGCACTAACAATTACTATACAATCAACAGTACACTCTGAAGTCATCACGAAACATTTATAGAGAAGAAATGACTTACTTCTTCAAATAATGAAATTAAAAAGCTTTAAACTATTTTTCATCATTTAAAAACCAACAATTCAAATAGACAAGACTATCTTGTCGACAGTTAGAAATATGAGTGAAACAATCCAAATCAATAATCAAATAATTTTTTTTCAACATCTTAAAAATCAAATTCAAACTTACATTGGTTCATTAGGATCACCCATTTTATGATTTAACCATTCATCATAAAATGATTGCATATTGATTGGTGGATCAACAGGAATTAATTTTGCAGCATTTAACAAACTATCGATTAATAAACTATCAGTTCGAGCTGAGAAATTTTTATGACCTTTAATTGGACAATCTGAATTAATGTAAACAACACATCGAGATAATAGTTCATATTCTGATTGATGTACAAAATGTGTTGAACCCAAAACAGAAAATTCCTCACCATCCCAAGAACCAAGAATAATGGTACGACGAGGTTTGAAACCTTTTTTTTCAAAAATAATAATGATGCATAACATTTACCAAATGAGGATATGCATATAAATATATCAATCAACCAACAGCAACGCAAAACTTCGTACGTACGTAGATCAGTTCATGTTGCAATACCACACTAGCACAGAGACGCAATTGTCAATTCAAATCCCATAGTAGTAGAGGTAGTAAAAGTATTAGAAGTAATCGGAGAGATTAGGGTTTGAAGATATTATTCAAGAAGTAAAGCTCAGTTAAATAAACTGCAAAGTAAAAGATGAAAGTGATGAGGAATTCCGAAGGTTAGGATTTAAGTGAACAAAAAGAATGAATGCACCTGCGCCATTGAAAACGGTTTTCAGCCATGTCATTCAGGGTCTCTAATCATCGATGGCTATCCGCGGACCCCAATCAGGTAGTCAACACCTACTAACATGAATTAGTCCACTTGTCAGTGACTTCATGCATTTATGCCATGTTTTGGTCTAGCCGCCTCTAGCTTCCTTCCAACCTATTTTTACATCGCAAACAATAGCTCGACGAGGCAGTCGGTGGTTAGACATACGTAACACATGTCCCAACCATCTCAACTGATGGAGTGTTATAATGCTGCTACGTATAGCTATTCAGTCCTAGCGGCGTCCAAATTCAAATATCCCAGTACGACCCAAATACTATTTCCCAATCTCCTATATATCAGAACGCAACGCCGTTGGATGGAGTTGTTTATTGGGTCGAGTACAGAAGAGAGGTAGGCAGGAAGAAACGGAATTATGGAGTCTTACAGATAGTGCGTAATTATACATTTAGGGCGAATAGGAAAGAGCATCAAAGTCTGTGACATTGACAGTTTAGGACGACCAATAGGAAAGAACATTGAAGTATTTGACTTTGACAGTTAAAACGATCATAATTTTGACCAATAGGATTATACTTCTAAAAATAGTACTCTTAGGATATTTGGTGAATATCCTAACATGGAGTTCTTCCAACACTTGATCTATTGATCTGCCACCCTTACCTAGAACCCGTATCCTAACAACAGCATTGCTTATTCAGTTATCCCAAGATAAATTAGGAATGCTTCGGAGATACCTATGATCCAAAACCAGCAACCTACGAATATCTTCTACTCTGACTGACGATGTTTCACAACCATATAGTAGGACGGAGCGAAACGATGCGCAGTAGACTCGTCCTTTGGTTAGCAAACGGATATCTCGCCTTCGCCATAAGTGACGCAGTTTGGAAAAACCCAATCAAGCCTTTTGTATCCATGATATATATATATATATATATATATATATATATATATATATATATATATATATATATATGAATAGCCTCTTTCGAACTTCATCATAATTTTCACAAGTGAACTCCGTTCACGAGAACTATATAAAATACTATGAACTGGTACAAAATTGTAAATGACACTAAAACGCTTAAGCAAAATTGACTACTATTATAGCTTATAACGGTTGCTACTAGTCAAAAAGAAAAAAATACAAACTAATTTAAATGTTAGCAATATAGGTTATAAGGTCAAAAATGAAACTACCATTACTTTAATTGTAATTGTAATAATGATCCAAAAAGCAATCTATACGAATCCATTACTCACACAAAAAGAAGACAAACTTCATAATTTCTTTCGCTTTGTACTATAGATTATACAAAAAAATATCAATTGTTTGAATTCCTAATGCTTGTCAACAACAGTTCATTCTTTGAAAATTGGTTCGAAGAAGTTTTTTAAAAAAAAACTGATCATCATTTGCTTTTTCGATAACAAACAAACATTGTTCAAGAATTTATTTGATAGAATCGCTCATTGTTTATTGTGTATAATAAAACAAAAGTAAACATGCTTACCATTACGATAAGCTTCACCGAGAATACGAGCGATTTCTTGTAAAATCACCATACCTGATCCTGGATCACATGCACCTTGTACCCATGCATCATGATGATTACCCATAATTATATACTGATCTGATTCAGTTGAAGTAGTAGTATTTTCACCTGGCATTATACCCACTATATTATATAATTTCACTGGAGTTTTAGAGACTTCATTATGTACTATTACTTTTAAACAGCTGTAAAGTTCAAATCAATAAATATTTACTTGGTAAAACTTTTCTAATCAAATTACGCGATGTTATGTCAACAATCTTGTTACACTGTTACAAACAGTATGAATCGAAATAGTACGACAGAAAGAAATAATTTTTTTTTCCTAAGACTATCTATAAACAACGATGTATTCTTCTAATAAATTACAAATCTTAAAAACATTTTAAAATTAAATTAGAAACTTATGATAACTTACAAGTTTAACGATTTTGTGAAGTGTATGAAATTAGAATCAAAAACTTACTTAAAACTAATTTGAGCTGACTGTGTCACTTTCAAGTGCTTTCTGTACAATATACCCCCCCCCAGACAGAAATACAAAATATTCACATTTTAACTATTATTATTATTATTGACACGTAAGAATACATTAAAATTATGAGCTTAAGTTAGTGTTCGGCTGAAGCCAGAAAGAAAATGTGATTATAACTGTTAAGATGCTTTGAAATTTGACATAGTAGGCCACTTTTTTGTCAAAATATCTCTCCTTTTAAATTATACTTCCTTTTTCGTACTTTAGCCTAACACTACATACTGGACATACATACTGGAGGGAAAATGATAGTAAACCATTACCCAGATTATTGATGTGCTGCGCACAGGAAACTAGGTACAATTAATTTTAAACATACACATTCACCATTCCTGGTTATCATCAAAACCAAACCACGTCCTTTAAAGGATTGTTAAGTGCCAACATGGAACGCAGTTCAAAACAGGTAATACAACATAGTAACTGAACAAAAGTTCGACTACCATACTCTGAACCACGCTTGCGATGCGAGCTCTAGAGATACTAGCCATCTGAAAAAAGTGAAATGAGATTTGAAGATAAGAACCGATAGTTGAACAGTATATTTAAATACACCGTGAGACTTGGCTTTATTAGCTCAGATTTTCAACTAATGAATCTCATATAATAGCGTTCATCTAATCACTGTAGTGTAGTTCACAAATTAATTAGCACATCTGAAATTCCTTACTAGCAATTATAATTTAGAAGATACTAATCAGAAGTAAGCAATATAATTCAGTTGTTAATTAAAGTTTGTGAAATCACTTTTTATAGAAAATATATTTGAATAGTGAAATTTTTAATTCTAAAATTATATTTAAAAAATAATAAAGCAAGATTATATACATAAAACTTCAACCACATAGCAACCAAGCATTAGTAAGTTGTTACATGGTTACATTTAACACTGAGAAGTCATCCACTTAAATTGTCTTCCTATTCCTCAAAATAGTCATCAATCTCCACTAGCCTTTCTCTGAAATCTAACTGCCTGTCACTTTATACTACAATCAAAGTGTTATCATTGAATTAACTGTTGCTTTGAGGCATTGAGTAACTGAACAGAATGAGATAACCGACCATACAAACAGTAAGAAAGTAATCACCATTTCCATAACTGATACGGCATAAAATATTCGTAAACTACTAGATTATAAGAAATAATTTTGAAAGCCACTTCGTTAAATATAGAATTACTTCTAAAACCTTACGTTTTAGTTGATGGTCCCAAATGAGTAGCTAAATGAGTATCCCAATCATTTGGGATAATCGGTCCCTCCAAGCATGATAAAAATACTTTGGCGTCATTATAACCAACAGGTTGAACAGGAATCTGTGTAAGAGCATCACCTTTTACCAATGTATCAGTTCGATAAATATGAGCTAGAATCAAAAAGATCACATTTTAACAAGCTATTTTTGTAAAGTTAAACTTAAAAAAATTCAACAAATGGTTAAGTAATGAAATAGAATAAAAAGATTACTACTAAATATTTAACAGGTTTTACCGATTGAAATGTAAATATAAAAGGTAATCTTCAAATAAAACCTCAGGCAATTACAATTCACAAATACATAATTACTAATATATCCAATATTTGCAGAAAAAGTTATCAAACCTAAGAGTTAAAATTATATGCTGAGTGACATAGCTTGGAATAGGTCACAACAGCGAAAACTCATCCACACCTTATCTATTTTTAGATCCTGAAATTTAAAATTATTCTTTTTGTCTAAATTTACTCTTTCTTCTTGAATAATAACGTTGGTACCTTTCTGATATCTTTTTTTCATACTACCGATACTGTTACTACTTATAACTACTTTTAGATTGATTTTGATAATTTTATTTGATTGTGCCAATGAGGTGTGGCGACTCGAAATGATGCATATTTATTTCAAGTTCTAAGTTGTGTACGACTAACTGTTTTACAGAGAACATTTCGGGAAAATTCTAATATCTTGATTATGCAAAATTCGTTGAATATCACCCGAGATCTAAATTTAAACATACTCCCTAGATAATTCGCAAAAGTAGTGGACGACAGAACAGTCACTTTCTATAGTTCTGTATTCATAACAAATTAAATTTGGTGAAAAAAGGATAAAGTGAGATATTCTGATGAGATCCTTCAGTCGACACATAAATATCCAAAATGTGAATAAATCCTAAACATGCAAAAACAGCAACTCACGAAGTGATGGAAATCCAGCACAGGTCGAATCACCACCGCCAGCAAATTTCATATTCATGTGACCAAATACTGGAGCATCCCCTGGTAGCCCTTTCCCATTAGGATAAATCTGACCATCTGCAGCAAAATCTTGAGGATCAGGATACAAAATAAGAGCGCCGGGATGGTGGTCAGGAAGTGAAGTATCATTTGGACCGCATGTACAGTGTTCCATTAAATTTTTTAACTTGGATTGTCGGGTCCCATTGCCCAGTCTGGCAATTACAATCAAATTTTTGTTACATATATGACTAGGTTCACCCTTTTTTCGGCCTTGTAATTTATCGAACAACAACAAATCTTTACGTCTTGCATAATTCACAAATATAAAATGTCCAAATGATTCACCAGAACACGAATAAGCCTGATACACAGGTAATTGGTTATTTCTGGAGTTATCAACAATTTTATTTTGAGAACATATTTCAGACTTAGATGGAACAGTAACTATATTTGTAAAGAAATTATTTGTGAAAATATTTTGAAGACCAAAATGTTTTACAGAAAATTTCAGAAACAGTGAAAAAAATATCGAGAGAAATCAAAACATGATTATTCACCAACATTAATTAAATTAAATGTCCTAATCCGATTTATTATTGATATGTTCGTCAGTTGATATGCTTGAACTATTACGAGTTCACCTTAATCGGTAAAAGTAGCGAAGACAAATGTTGCAGTGACACGATAGGCTATTCTAATCCGTTTGTTCCAGGCCCGGCTAACTATATCAAGAAGTCTTGATAAGGCGTAGAAAGTGTATTCTACAAGCACCCAGGAAATATGAGTTCGCCAGGCACACAAATCAAGCTTATTCATGCATGATAGAAACATCGTTTGGGAGATCCACAAAAACAGCATACTAAATAATCCATCAATGAATGACAGTCATGGATTTTCTGAGTGGGAAATGTAAACTGAAGGTCAACCAAGCAACTTATGCGCGAAAACCTAGAAAACCCGAAATTAGGACCTTTTCCAAGTGAGTTCTGGAGATCTGACATCCCCAACAAATAGACTACTGATTTTGTTGAAATTCATGAGTATGAGAAAAAATGAGCAATGATAAACAATTGGTACTCAATAAAAATCATTTCCAGTATAAGCTCTAATTACCCGTTAGTGATCATATCATTCTGAAAATAAAAGTAAGATATTAAATAATTCTTTCGTTAAGTACAGATTTGTATACTCGACTTTGAACTATACCCTAAGTACAAAAGTTAGTGGTACCACACATTTTCTCAGATCGAAGTAGATGTATTGAGATTCAGATATACAGAGTTACAAACTGATCAGTCTTCTCTTTTACACGATCAGTCAAATAATATATAAGTCAAAACTAGAGGGATTTGTCAGCATTCTTTCTACATTCTGAAATTCAGATTGAAGGCTTAAGAAACATACTAATGGTGTACTAGCCAAATAGAAACAAACTAGCGAAAGTAAATTATTAATAATTGATAATGTAGCATACATTACATTATTTGTAACAAAGATAATTCCAAATTTCACTCGTCTATTTCTGTGACTGATTGAATAAAACACATTTCATAGGGTATAAAGCATATACTGTTAAATTACAAGCCAAGTGAAAGCACCTGAAGTAAAAAACCCCCCTTTAGATGGGTCATGAATGTGCAGTACTGAAGTGCCAAATAGTAGGATGAGACAGCCATCCACTGATACCTGATCTTTAATGATCTTTCAACTAATGTCAGTTCGTGATATTGATCATGAAAAAGGCTCATTAATGAGACGTTTAATGAACCCTCAACAAATAGATGACAGATTTATCCATGCATCTAAATACTTAACTACTAATGACTCTGGAGTTCAGATAGATTTCAAAGTCATAACAACCTTCCACTGATATCTCCAATGAAAAATATTCAAAAAAATTATTAAGTCATAGATCTGAAAATGCAAAAACTCACCACTATTTTGAGCTCTGTGTATGACTTCAGTACTGTCAGAGTTGGTAAGAAGTACTTCATTCCATGGACCATTCTCTGGAGGCCCCGAAGGTAGAGTCGTGTAAAATTCTTGTCTTTTGACAATCGGCCAACCCCAATCTTTCCAACTTTTTTCTATAAAGTCTATAGTATCGACAATATTTAAGAAAAATAAAGTGGTTAAACAGGAACACTAGAAATAAAGATTACTAATCCATTTACTAAACTGATTTAGGAACCAAATACATAATTACATGACAGTGATGCTAACAGCTTGTTCAAATTAGAATCGATCGAATAAAGCTCAAACACGTGACCCAGTGGTTACCGACCGTAGCTGCTACCTTGATGTAGTGGTCGGGCTTGCCTATCGTGATGACCCAACCGAGCTATATTGGCTGGAATCCATGTTCCCCGTAGGTCCGACTATGCCAGGCAGGTCGATTGGAGAACGATGAGACTAAAAGCAGCTACTTAAGCTCTGCGGAAGAAGTCATACTGCTGACTGTAGACGTGTGTGACAGCAGTAAGGTATTTCCCTCGGACAACCAGCATCTGCAGCGATGATGCCTCCTCACAAGGATGGAAGGGTTAGAAAAGGTCGACCCTAAAAATGTCGCACTTCCCCTTACCTCACAGATTTCCGTCTCCGGTGGTAAGGCCTTTTAAACAAGAACGGAGATAACATTTGAAAAACTTCCCATAAAAAGGCCGTGAGAGATCGACCTCCAGCAGTTGTCCCTTGGACTCTGTGGTCGCGCTCCCAGATCTCTAAGACGAACACTAATCTACCTTCCTTTTCAGGTTCCTTAAGAAACACCTTTCTACGGTGCGGGCAGCCGGGAAGTGATATCCTTCCTCATACTCGCAACAGCACACGAGACCGAATTGGCCACAATCGAATCCTGCCTACCCCCCTTACATCTCTCTTATCTTCACGCCTCACACTTCTTACATCCCTTTACCACCCTGCACTGTTAATAAAAACGATTCGAGTTCACGAAGTTATTCCTGGTCTCCTAAAACCCCGTTCTAAACTACATGTTGGAGCATTTAATGTCCGGGTATTGTGTCAAATAGGGGAACAGGCTTCCTTAGATAGGACTTTAGAATCTCGCCCAATCGATGTATTTTGAGTCTCGGAAACGCGAATACAGTATCCGAGCAGCGTCATTCACTTGACGTCACTTTGTCGAAATAAAGAACCAGCTAGATTTACTCTTCATGTATCAGGAAGGCCTGATGCTGCTTCCCAGGGACTCGCTTGTATAGGTATAGCATTGAGTCCTAGGGCAGAACTAGCTCTCCTAGACTGGATCCCAGTAGATAGTCGCTTGTGCGTTGTCCGACTAAACGGGAAAGTAAGGACTCGGAGGAAAGATAGGGACACGCTGTTGCCTCTTCATCGTCTCTGCCTACGCTTCCACTGACTGCAGTTCAGACGAGGTGAAAGATGAGTTTTACAGAAGGCTTTTGAACCTCCTCCAAAAATTTAAGCGCTCTGATATAGTAATAGTGGTTGGTGACTTCAATGCCCAAGTAAGTAGACTACGTCAAAAGGAAAGACACATGGGTGGATCTTATGGTGTCGCGGCTAATCGAACAGATAATGGCAACCGCCTGCTACAGCTATGTTTAGATAACCACCTATTTCTAGCAAACTCTAACTTAAAGCATAAGGAGAAACATTTTTTGACCTGGCGACCCCCAAAGTTGTTTCAACGCTGAACCCAACCATATCACATCGCCTTCAGTCACCGATAGAGGACTGTCGCTCGTTCTGTGGCATATGTCTATACTAAGATCATGCACTAGTGCGAGCGCGTATTTGTTTGCTAATTATAGGAAAGACAGTGCAAGGAAACCTGTTTGGGTTCTACTTAATGATAGGATAGCTAAGAATATATTTTAGGAAAAATTAGAAAAACAGTTCGGTAGCCGTGTAAATGATCCCCATCTCGCGGTAGCTTGGAATGATATGCAAAAAGCTGTGGAAACAGCAGTGAAATCTGCTAGTAAGGTAAACCATAAAGTTTGGGATAAGCAGTGGATCTCAGTAGCATCCACCGACCTCATAGGCTCTCGGAAACTCATCCCACTTGGCTTTGAATATGACGAAGAGCGAAGTCAGCTTAGGCGCAGGCTGATAAAAAGCCTACGGAACGGTCGTGAACAGTGGTGGGTGGCGAAAGCTAACGCGATGGAAAAGACAACTGTTCCGCTTAATCAAGAAAACCGGTATTAGAAATCAATCTGTTAGCGAAACTATCTTGGAAAAAGATGGCTGTATCATTCACTCTCAATCCAGGAGATTGGATCGATGGGCAGAACACTTTAGGGATCAGTTCAACTGGCCTTCAACCATACTTCCGTTGCCCACATTCTTCAATCATACTGAATGGCAAATCGATATACGTCCTCCGAGTCTTTACAAAGTTGAAAGAGCTATAGGAAATCTGAAACGAGAGCGAGCCTGACAGGCTAATCCCAGAAATTTTTAGGATGGTTGTTCAGTTTTAGCAGTTAGGTTGACTAAGATCTTAGCTAGAATCAGGGAACTGGGAGTGATCTCACCTGACTGGTCTCAGCCACTGATCGTCCCAGTCTACAAGAAAGGACAGAATTCCTCTTGTAACAATCACACAGGAATCAGTTTATCTAATATAGCGTCTAAATTGCTAGCCTCGATAATACTTAGACGTCTAACGAGAGCTCGTGAAGAGCAGACTAGAGAAAACCAGGCTGGTTTTCGACCTGGACGTGGAAGTATAGACCACATTTTCACACTACGTCAGGTCCTAAAACAAAGACACTCGTTCCGACGCCCCACAATAGTAGTAGTTCTCGACCTTAAGGCAGCATTTAACTGTCGAACGTGAGTTTCTGTGGCAAAGTCAGTCATTGAAAGGTGTACCAAAGAAGTACACAAACCTTATACAAGCTTTATACTCGAACACCACAGGTCGAGTGAGGGCTTATGGTGAACTGTCAGCGAAATTAGTTACTTCAAGTGGTGTCCATCAGGGCTGTCCACTCTCACCATTCCTGTTTAACGATGTCGTAGACATGCTTCTAGAGTTAACATTATCCTCGTCAGACTTTTGAGGGGTAGATGGATGGATACGAAACACGGCCAGTAAGGGTAGGGGCTATTCGTAGGTTACTGGTATTCAATCATAGATGTCTTAGAAGCATTGCTCGTGTATCCTGGGACAGCCGAGTAAGCAATGCTATAGTTAGGAAACGGGTACTGGGTAGGGATAGCAAATCACTAGATGAAGTATTGAAGCTTCATCAGTTGAGGTGGTTAGGACATGTGTTACAAATACCCGACCACCGACTACCTCGACGAGGGATGTTTTGTGGTGTAGGAGTAGGTTGGAAGAAAGCTAGGGTCAGCCAAACTTAACTCATGGCACAAATCCATGAAGTCACCGACAAGCGAACTGAGTCATATTGGCAGATGCAGACTACCTAGTTGGGGTCCGATAGACGATAGAAACCGATGGTTAGAGACCTTAAATGATATGACTCAAAATCGTTTGCAGTGGCACTGGTGCATTCACTCGTTGTGTCCTCTCAAATTCTAATCTTCTGAATTGGTTATCACCTATACCTTTCTCTTTTTAAATTCATTTCATTGAATTATACTCCTTGAATAATATCTTCGAACCCTGATTTTCTACATAAGTACTATGGGATTTGAACTAACCATTGCGTCTCAGTGCTAACGTGGTATGGCAACCTGAACTGATATACGTACGTACGAAGTTCTACGTTGTAACTGACTGTCACATTGCATAAACAACTGAACAAAAATGACAAGTATACACCAGCTTAATAATTAACAGCGAGAATAAAGTGGCTTTAAAAATAAGAAAAATGCAATAAAATGTATTCACCTGCTATTTCATAATTTTCATTGCTACCCGAAGGATGCGGACTACCACCACAGAATTTATGCAAGTGTTCCATTAGAAACGTATCCGACACATTTTTACACAAACTTTGTGATATTTCTTGCCACATTATACAAGAGGCGAACCACTATTATTCGCTTTGATAGCTTCAAATGGATGAGAGAACTATGGTTAAACACTATTATTTGCACAACAAAATATTAACAAACTATCAAATGGAAACTGTTGAATAACCAATATATTCAGACTAAGCTGACTAATATATCGAACCTAAAATGCTTATTTCGGTGAAATTACAGAACTGGATATCTACAGATCAATTACTTAACCTTCAGAAGGGTAGAAATATAGTCGAATGTGGTTTATTTACTAATTAACTAAATTTTATAGTCTCTGTGAAACATTCAACTGAAGAATAAACCTAATCAAAGAGCTTTGTACATTGAAACCTAGTGATTCATAACTAACAGGTAAATCGGAACTGCACATGCTGTGAGGTTGAGAGGGCGAACTAGTATATTTTTGGAAACAACAATGGCGAGAATTTAGTGCTGGTCATT